>OY720463.1:1073666-1673666 GCA_963082715.1 Harpalus rubripes | reverse complement strand
AATAAAATGTTCTTTAATATTTATAATAATAGTAAATATGGAAAAATGATATTTAAGTGTTTTTTCAAGAAAAACTGTTAAAATCTTAAAATTAGGGTACTTCCGGTTGAGCAATTATAACCAAAATCTAATCATCTCTTCACATGGATGTAAAGAAAATGAATATGAAAGAATTGTAATTTTTTGAATTGTAGTATTTGAGTTATCAGATCCGAAAAAATCGTCACACACACACATACATACATACCGTGTGTCTGTCTTAAAGGTGTACATAGAGATTAACATAAGAAATCAGTCTTTTGCAATTTCCCGCTCACCAAATTATTTTAAGCAAAAATGCGTCAAATAAAAGTTTTAGAGCATAAAATTCTGCATCTAAATCAATAAACAGAATTACCTTTCCATGCATTGTAACGACATAAATTAAATATGAAAATATCTAAAATTACGTTGAAAATATCGACAGCCATGGAATTTAACAAAAAATAAATAAATGCTTGACGTTTTATTTGTCACAACGTAAGTTAACTTATTTGACGTTTCTGACAATTTGTCTTTAGTTTTATTGTCTGAAATGATTAAAAAATTAACATTTATATGAACGAAGAGCTAAATTCGTGACAAAATTAGAAAAGACTGCTAATGTGTCTTCAAAAAATACACGAGAGCCGCGTAATCAGAATATAGGACAAGCAGAAAATGAGTCACTCCAAGAAAGAGTGTTAGGAATGATAAGTGTAGACCCCTTCTGTAGTACTAACGTAGATGTATTGGAAATGAGTTGAGAGTACATAAAAGCATCATACATAATTTTGCTGCGTTGTGACAGATCACGTGACAGATAAAACGTCAAGCATTTATCTATTTTTTGTTCAATTCCATGGCTGTCGATATTTTTAACGTAATTTTCGACATTTTCATATTTAATTTCTGTCGTTATAAAGCATGTAAAGGTAATTGTGTTTATTGTTTTACATGTAGAATTTTATACCCTAAAACTTTTATTTGACGCATTTTTGCTTAAAATAATTAGGCGAGCAGGAAATTGCAAAAAACTGATTTCCCATGTTAATCTCCTATGTACACCTTTAAAATAGACACACGGTATATACAGACATCATCGAAAAACTAGTAAAATCTTATTCCAGGGACTCTAAAACGTGCTTATTCATTACAAACACCACCGAATTTTTTGACCAAAGACAATATCTTCCTTACCTAAAGGTGATGGAAGGTACAAATCAACAAAATTCAGTTTTTCGTCATTATCTATGAGAATTATTGAAAAAACAAAAGCACATCTAGATTTCCCCCTATAGATAAAGAAAAAGTTCCATTACTTACCCTACCTTTATGTCTCCTAGAATAGGTACACCCAGATTTGTATTGATATCGAAAAAATACGAACACGTAGTACTTATTATAATTAAGGTCATTTCTATGGGTATAGGGACGGGACATTTAGTACTTAACCAGGGCTGAAAAGTGAAACAAGTTGACAATTCCACCATTTTTATTTTACTTTTGACTAGGGACCGCATTTTGCCTCACCCATACATACGAGGGTACCCTTTTATATTTCGGGATTAGAGAACAAAAACAAATATTAATCATCGAAAATAGCTTTATTGTTTATAAAATATTCCCCATTAAGATCTTTTGCATGCGTTTGAACCAATTGTCGAAGCACTTTTGCCACTCTGATTGAGGTATCTCCAAAACATGCATTCTGAACGCATCAACCGCTTCTTCAGGTCTCGAAAAACGTTGACCTAAAGGGGTCCATCCCCATGAAGTGAAGCCCTAGATTATTATATTACAACAGGTGGTCTCTTGTGGATTCCTGTACTGCGACCTGTAGATCTATTGTACCCTCCAGATTTACTCCTATTCTAGGAGTCCAGGGTTTTCTTCAGATCTAAATCTTTTAGCATATCCTGTTGGATCTGTTCTGCCCCCAGGATATTATATCTGCTTGTAAAGGCTTCACAGTGGCATATACGGTGCTGAGGGGTTTCTTCCTCTTCACCACACCCCCTGCATGTTGGTTCTTGTGTTAGTCCCATCGTATGTAGGTGTTTGTTTAGTAGACAGTGATCTGTCGTCTTGTTTGCTCATTAGGAGTAAACGTTTCGTTCCGTTCTTGGTTGGTTCATTTAGGAAGAGCTTTGAGTGTCTCTGCCCTGGTGACTCCAACCAGTGATTCTTGTGCAATGTTTTTATTTCCAGCTTAACTGTCTCCGCTGAGATTCCGAAAGCCGGTTCTGGTCCTGTGAAAGGAAAACTTGTCCCCTTCTTAGCCAGACTATCTGCTAGCTGGTTTCCTTCGATCTCTGAATGCCCGGGTACCCATATTAATTTCAATTTGTTCCTCGCTCCTAGTGCATTTAATCTGTGGATACGAGGGTACCCTTTTATATTTCGGGATTAGAGAACAAAAACAAATATTAATCATCGAAAATAGCTTTATTGTTTTTAAAATATTCCCCATTAAGATCTTTTGCATGCGTTTGAACCAATTGTCGAAGCACTTTTGCCACTCTGATTGAGGTATCTCCAAAACATGCATTCTGAACGCATCAACCGCTTCTTCAGGTGTCGAAAAACGTTGACCTCTCATTTTATTTTTTACGTACGGGAAGAAAAAGAAGTCATTCGGTGCCAAGTCAGGACTATACGGCGGATGAATCATCAAATCGATGTTTTGAGTGCTCAAAAATGCAGTTGTTTGAGCCGATGTGTGAGAGCTCGCATTGTCGTGGTGAAGAGTGATCCGTCTTCGGCGGTTGGTTTTCCTGATTTCTTGGAAGACAACTGGCAAACAAATGGTTGTGTACCACTCAGAATTGACTGTTCTGCGTTGTTCTAGTGGTACGGTTGCGACATGTCCAGTTTTACCGAAAAAACAGGCGACCATTTGCTTGGAAGTGCTTCGTGCGCGAACAACTTTTGTGGGATTTGGCTCATCTTGAAACACCCATACAGTCGACTGCTGTTTACTTTCGGGCTCATACGCGGAAATCCACGATTCATCACCTGTCACGATGTCATAGACGTGTTTCGAAGCACCGCGATCGTATTTTTTGAGCATTTCTTTCGACCAATCGACACGAGCCTTTTTTTGAGCGATTGACAAATTGTGTGGGATCCAACGCGAACAAATTTTTTTGACAGTCAAATGTTCATGCAATATTGAATGTATGCTGGTCCCACTAATGCCTAAGGTTGCCTCAATCTCACGATAGGTCACATGACGATATTGCAATATCAGTTCGCGCACAGCATCAATGGTTTCCGGAACAACAACTGATTTTGGACGACCTTCACGAAATTCGTCTTGGAGTGAACTACGACCTCGGTTGAATTCACCATACCATCGATAAACACTGGTCCTTGATGGAGCTTCATCGCCAAAAATTGAATTAAGTTCATCAATGCACTGTTGGTGACTTAATCCACGTCGAAAGTTGTAAAAAATAATCGCACGAAATTGTTCACGATTTAATTCCATTTTTTGGCCGAGATGAATCTTTTAAGTTACTGTAAACAACACAAATAGCGCTCGTATGTCAAAACGTTCTGAGTACGTATAACCTCAAAAATGTCAAACTTTACGATAGAGCTGTCAGTTGCCAGATTGCAACACTAGGGTTGTCCAATCCCGAAATATAAAAGGCAACCCTCGTATATTAAGGGTAGAAAATACTGTATAATTTATATTTACCTTTAAAAGTTCATTGTTCAAAAGTAGTACTACAATTGTTCCAATTGAAATATACACAGTTGTTAAATTACTTTCTCTAATATGAATGCCAACATCATAAATATTCTAAACAAATATAAATATAATAGTATTGATTTTACAATTTTGAACTCCTTTCGAAGTATATTCCTAGGGTGACAACATTATTGCACACACACACGTATTACTACACAGTGTGACTATATTTTACTTACTAAAAACGGTACGAAATATGTATCTATTCGGGGTTTTATACTTAGTCCTAATACATCTTTAATTTGGCTAAATATTAGATGTATGGCACAGCTGGCAATAAAGGCATTTAATAGTGTTTCTGATAATACGTTAGTAATAACTCCAAGCCGTAATAAATACATCGCTATCTATCTAAAAAGATGTGGTTTTAGATATTAAGAACATAAGATTGTTGTTGTTGTTTAAGACCTACGAAGGCTGTCTGAAAAATTCGCGGAGCGGAAATGAAAACAGTTTTTAGAAATATTCGTTTTCCGGGAATGTGTCATATTTTGAGTCAGAGCTCAACGCGTTTATAGTATTCCTTGTTCTTGCGGCAGAATATACATAGGTGAAACAGGTAGGAGTGTTCACACTAGATTGTCAGAACACAAACGCTGTCTGCGTAATGGTATGGTATTAACATCTGCGGTCGCAGAACATCAACATAACATCTTATTTGAAAATTCCCGCATTTTAGCTCCTGTCCCTGAGTTTTACAGACGTAAATATAGGGAAACTTTAGAAATATGGAAACATCCTAATAACATCAATCGGGATGATGGCTATTTCTTGAGCCACATGTGGAAACCGGTGATTCTCAGAACACGACACGCCCAATCTACCATTACGACCTCGATTCCCATTGGTCCTCATTAGCTTTGCTCATCTACCGTATCTTTAGATTAGTATATAACTGTCTTCTCGGCCTTCCTTTCGTCACTTGGTTTATTTCGCCTCTAGCGTGGTTTGCACGTCGGGTAACCTTGTAAACTGAGTCTCCCCCTCTTGTTGCTTAAACTCGGCCTCTAGCGTGGTTGACACGTCGGGTAACCTTGTTTAAGACAGTACTATCCCCCTTGCGTCTGAAGATGCCCCATACGACTGCGGGCGAAATGTTGACCTCTGACTCAAAATATGACACAGTCCATTCCCGGAAAACGAATATTTCTCATGACTCAGACTGTGGAAACCTACGCCATTATAACAGTTTTTATGTGGATGGTTCTCAATGCATTTGGACCAACGTTTTTCCAATAGTCCAATTCCGTCTATAGCATCTTATAGACGAAAAACGTTTTCCAGCGAGAAATATCTCAAGTTTTGGAAATAGAAGTCAGATTGACTTAAACATGGCGCTCCGCGAATTTGTCAGACAGCCATTGTAAGGCTTGTTAATGTTATTTAGGAAGAATACATACCAGAATTAAAGAGCAAGTAAATGTAATCGTCGCTAAAAGATTTAATCTTAACTGTTCGTCCACATCTATAATAATTAGATTCTCTTCATTCGGTGTGTGATTGATAATTACTGTTCCCACCATTAAACAAACTACTGCAAAAACTCCTAAAATAGTTTATAGTTTAGTTTTCATATTCACCTTATTTGTCGCAGGATCAAAAACGATTTTTGAGCCATATAGATAAATGTTTTTCCCGATTTAAAACGATATTTACGTCTGCTTAACTTCCTTTACACATAATACCAGGGTAGCACCGAAAGTATATGCAAACAAAAATATCCAAGGTAGCTACTAAAAATAAATGCATGGCGAAACAAAAGTCTGAGGACGGCGCCAAAAATTTCCGACCTGATATAGATCGAAGTCTCGAAAATTGAGTATCGAGCTGTTATCAGATTCTTTACCCAAGAAGGCCTTTCTCCTCAATGTATCAAAGATCGGCTGGATGGAGTTTATGGGAAAAATTCATCGTCTTATTCTGTGGTAAAAGATTGGTCGAAACGGTTTCGATTTGGGCAGGAATCCTTTGAAGAAGACGTCAGAAAGGACGGCGGATGTAGTGACGGACGACAATATTGCCCTTATTGAAAATCTAGTGTGAAAGAAATATCTCAAATGACGGGGCTTTCTGATACAAGTATTCTTCGAATCATCCACGATCATTTACGCATGAATAAAGTTAGTGTAAAGTGCTCAAAACTTTTTGATGTGATGTAAACCCAACAGAGGTGTTGAAGACAATTGTCACAGATGAAACTATGGTTCTCTACTATGATCCTTTATCCAAAAGGGAGTCGATGGAATGGAGGCGAAAAGAAGAAACACCGTCAATAAAGTTCAGGGTCTGCCAGAAATTCTTAAGCAGTTATCTGGAGGGCATGGAAGGGATGCCAGGAGAAAAATTCACCGTCTTATTCTATGGTAAAAGATTGGTCGAAACGGTTTCGATTTGGGCAGGAATCTTTGGAAGATGACGTCAGAACAGGAAGGACGGCGGACGGTAGCGACGGACGACAATATTGCCCTTATTGAAAATCTAGTGTGAAAGGAATATCTCAAATGACGGGCCTTTCTGATACAAGCATTCGTCGAATCATCCACGATCATTTAGGCATGAATAAAGTTAGTGCAAAGTCTCCAAACATCTCTCAGCAGTTCAGCGCCAACGTCGTGTTGAATGTGCTCAAAACTTTTTGATGTGATGTAAACCCAATGGAGGTGTTGAAGACAATTGTCACAGGAGATGAAAGTATGGTTCTCTACTATGATCCTTTATCCAAAAGAGAGTCGATAGAATGGAGCCGAAAAGGAGGAACACCGCCAAGAAAGTTCAGGGTATGCCAGAAATTCTCAAGCAGTTATCTGGAGGGCATGGAAGAGATGCCAGGAGAAAAATTCACCGTCTTATTCTGTGGTAATACATTGATCGAAACAGTTTCGATTTGGGCAGGAATCCTTGGAAGATGACGTCAGAACAGGAAGGACGGCGGACGTAGTGACGGACGACAATATTGTCCTTATTGAAAATCTAGTGTGAGAGAAATATCTCAAATGACGGGGCTTTCTGATACAAGCATTCATCGAATCATCCACGATCATTTAAGCATGAATAAAGTTAGTGCAAGGTCTCCAAACATCTCTCAGCAGTTCAGCACCAACGTCGTGTTGAATGTGCTCAAAACTTTTTGACGTGATGTAAACCCGACGGAGGCGTTGAAGATAATTGTCACAGGAGATGAAAGTATGGTTCTCTACTATGATCCTTTATCCAAAAGGGAGTCGATGGATTGGAGGCGAAAAGAAGAAACACCGCCAATAAAGTTCAGGGTCTGCCAGAAATTCTTAAGCAGTTATCTGGAGGGCATGGAAGGGATGCCAGAAGAAAAATTCACCGTCTTATTCTGTGGTAATACATTGATCGAAACAGTTTCGATTTGGGCAGGAACCCTTGGAAGATGACGTCAGAACAGGAAAGACGGCGGACGTAGTGACGGACGACAATATTGCCCTTATTGAAAATCTAGTGTGAAAGAAATATCTCAAATGACGGGCCTTTCTGATACAAGCATTCGTTGAATCATCCACGATCATTTAGGCATGAATAAAGTTAGTGCAAGGTCTCCAAACATCTCTCAGCAGTTCAGCGCCAATGTCCTGTTGAATGTGCTCAAAACTTTTTGATGTGATGTAAACCCAACGGAGGTGTTGAAGACAATTATCACAGGAGATGAAACTATGGTTATCTACTATGATCCTTTATCCAAAAGGGAGTCGATGGAATGGAGGCGAAAAGGAGAAACACCGCCAAGAAAGTTCAGGGTCTGCCAGTCGACAAAAACGGTGATGGCCACGATCTTTGGTATTTGATTATTGAACGTAACACGACAGTCAATGGGGCATATTATGCAGCACTTCTGCATAAATTGCGACAAAATATTTGGGAAATAAGACGTGGTAAACTAACTATCAAATTCTTTATCCGAGAAGGCCTTTCTCCTGAATGTATCAAAGATCGGCTGGATGGAGTTTATGGGAAAAAATCACCGTCTTATTCTGTGGTAAAAGATTGATCGAAACAGTTTCGATTTGTGCAGGAACCCTTGGAAGATGACGTCAGAACAGGAAGGACGGCGGACGTAGTGACGGACGACAATATTACCCTTATTGAAAATCTAGTGTGAAAGAAATATCTCAAATGACCGGGCTTTCTGATACAAGCATTCGTCGAATCATCCACGATCATTTAGGCATGAATAAAGTTAGTGCAGGTCTCCAAATATCTCTCAGCAGTTCAGCGCCAACGTCGTGTTGAATGTGCTCAAAACTTTTTGATGTGATGTAAACCCAATGGAGGTGTTGAAGACAATTGTCACAGGAGATGAAACTATGGTTCTCTACTATGATCCTTTATCCAAAAGGGAGTCGATGGATTGGAGGCGAAAAGGAGAAACACCGCCAAGAAAGTTCAGCGTATGCCAGTCGACAAAAAAGGTGATGGCTACGATCTTTGGGATTTGATTGTAGAACGTAACACGACAGTCAATGGGGCATATTATGCAGCACTTCTGCATAAATTGCGACAAAATATTTGGGAAATAAGACGTGGTAAACTATCAAATTCTTTACCCGAGAAGGCCTTTCTCCTCAATGTATCAAAGATCGGCTGAATGGAGTTTATGGGAAAAATTCACCGTCTTATTCTGTGGTAATAGATTGATCGAAACAGTTTCGATTTGGGCAGGAATCCTTGGAAGATGACGTCAGAACAGGAAGGACGGCGGACGTAGTGACGGACGACAATATTGCCTTAATTGAAAATCTAGTGTGAAAGAAATATCTTAAATGACGGGCCTTTCTGATACAAGCATGAATAAAGTTAGTGCAAGGTGGGTCCCCAAATATCTCTCAGCAGTTTTTGATGTGATGTAAACCCAACGGAGGTGTTGAAGACAATTATCACAAGAGATGAAACTATGGTTCTCTACTATGATCCTTTATCCAAAAGGGAGTCGATGGAATGGAGGCGAAAAGGAGAAACACCGCCAAGAAAGTTCAGGGTCTGCCAGTCGACAAAAAAGGTGATGGCTACTTTGGGATTGTGAGGGCATTCTTTTTATGTAAAAGACGTAACACGACAGTCAATGGGGCATATTATGCAGCACTTCTGCATAAATTGCGACAAAATATTCGGGAAATAAGACGTGGTAAACTGCTGTGATTCGTGTCTGCGGTTTTGAACGAATTGATCATCCTCCTTACAGTCCAGATATGGCCCCCAGTGACTACTATGTTTGGAAATTTGAAAAAGGACCTTCGAGGGCTCCATTTCAGTGACGACGAAGCAGTGAAGACTGCAGTTTGGGCACATTTTGAAGACAAACCAAAGGAATATTTTTAGGGGTATTGAATTGTTACTGAAACGTTGTAATACGTGCATTGATGTCAGAGGGGATTATATTGAAATATAAAATTTAATTGTAAGGCTACAGCGTTTCTTTCGGTGTTATCCTTGTATTATTACTTACCCATATTATTGTGTTGAGATGTTCCAAAAATTGCATAAGGAATTATACTAAAAATAGCTGTATATATTCCGCAAACAGGGGGAACATTTGCCAAAAAACCATACGCGATTCCTTGAGGAATTTGGAGTACGGTAACTGTCATACCAGCGATAAAGTCTTTTAAGAAATCTCTCTTTATACTATATTCTGATATCCACTCTATTATTGGAAATGTTTGAAGACAGAAGTTCTTCACTTTATCCGATCGGGCTAAAGTAAAATACAAATTAATAATAATATGTTATCGAAAATATAATTTTAAAAATAAACCTTCTTTGATAACGTGGTCGCTCCGAAGTTCCAAAATACTTTGAGTTATAATTGCTCGTTTTGATGACATATTTGTCACTTTGAATTGACATTATAAACATTAGAGTTATTCATTTTTTAACCATAGCTATCTCCGGTCCATAATTATTTGACGGTAACTACAGGATGAGGCAGAACCAATTGAGCAGTTTGACGGGGCAGGTGTTCGGGCGGTGGCGGGGGTAGGCAGCTGCACTAGGTCTCCTTTTGTTCTGTCGGCATTCCTATTTTAGTACCCAACATGGTTTGGACCGGAGTACATCGTGGCTTTACCGTGCGTGCGTTTTATGTAAACAACCGATCTGTGATTGCGACGAAAAGAGCTTTTCGGCGACGCGAAATAATGCTGTTCCTACTGCGAACACAATTCGGTCCTGGATTCGGCAGTTGGAGGAAACTAAGAATACACATGGCCGACGAAGATCCATCAGAACACCAGAAAATGTGGAGCTAGTGAGAGCAGCAGTCGAACAATCTCCAAGACGTTCTGCTCGAAGGCACGCTGTTGCATTGGGGGTTTCAGACCGCAGTTTGAGGAGGATTATGCATTTAGATTTCCCTTCAAAATAATGATGGTTCAGGAATTGAACCCAGCAGAACCAATTGAGCAGTTTGGAGGGGCAGGTGTTCGGGCGGTTGCGGGGGTAGGCAGCTGCACTAGGTCTCCTTTTCTGTCGGCATTCCCATTTTAGTACCCAACATGGTTTGGACCGGAGTACATCGTGGCCTTACCGTGCGTGCGTTTTATGAAAACAACCGATCTGTGATTGCGACGCAAAGAGCTTTTCGGCGACGCGAAATAATGCTGTTCCTACTGCGAACACAATTCGGTCCTGGATTGGGTAGTTGGAGGAAACTAAGAATAGGTGCGCATGGCCGACGAAGATCCATCAGAACACCAGAAAATATGGAGCTAGTGAGAGCAGCAGTCGAACAATCGCCAAGACGTTCTGCTCGAAGGCACGCTGTTGCATTGGGGGTTTCAGACCGCAGTGTGAGGAGGATTCTGCATTTAGATTTCCTTCAAAATAATGATGGTTCAGGAATTGAACCCAGCAGAACCAATTGAGCAGTTTGGAGGGGCAGGTGTTCGGGCGGTGGCGGGGGTAGGCAGCTGCACTAGGTCTCCTTTTGTTCTGCCGGCATTCCCATTTTAGTACCCAACATGGTTTGGACCGGAGTACATCGTGGCTTTACAGTGCGTGCGTTTTATGAAAACAACCGATCTGTGATTGGGACGCAAAGAGCTTTTCGGCGACGCGAAATAATGCTGTTCCTACTGCGAACACAATTCGGTCCTGGATTCGGCAGTTGGAGGAAACTAAGAATAGGTACACATGGTCGACGAAGATCCATCAGAACACCAGAAAATGAGGAGCTAGTGAGAGCAGCAGTCGAACAATCGCCAAGACGTTCTGCCCGAAGGCACGCTATTGCATTGGGGGTTTCAGACCGCAGTTTGAGGAGGATTCTGCATTTAGATTTCCCTTCAAAATAATGATGGTTCAGGAATTGAACCCAGCAGAACCAATTGAGCAGTTTGGAGGGGCAGGTGTTCGGGCGGTGGCGGGGGTAGGCAGCTGTACTAGGTCTCCTTTTGTTCTGTCGGCATTCCCATTTTAGTACCCAACATGGTTTGGACCGGACTACATCGTGGCCTTACCGTGCGTGCGTTTTATGAAAACAACCGATCTGTGATTGCGACGCAAAGAGCTTTTCGGCGACGCGAAATAATGTCGTTCCTACTGCGAACACAATTCGGTCCTGGATTCGGCAGTTGGAGGAAACTAAGAATAGGTACACATGGCTGACGAAGATCCATCAGAACATCAGAAAATGTGGAGCTAGTGAGAGCAGCAGTCGAACAATCGCCAAGACGTTCTGCTCGAAGGCACGCTGTTGCATTGGGGGTTTCAGACCGCAGTTTGAGGAGGATTCTGCAGTTAGATTTCCCTTCCAAAATAATGATGGTTCAGGAATTGAATCCAGCAGAACCAATTGAGCAGTTTGGAGGGGCAGGTGTTCGGGCGGTGGCGGGGGTAGGCAGCTGCACTAGGTCTCCTTTTGTTCTGTCGGCATTCCCATTTTAGTACCCAACATGGTTTGGACCGGAGTACATCGTGGCTTTACCGTGCGTGCGTTTTATGAAAACAACCGATCTATGATTGCGACGCAAAGAGCTTTTCGGCGACGCAAAATAATGCTGTTCCTACTGCGAACACAATTCGGTCCTGGATTCGGCAGTTGGAGGAAACTAAGAATAGGAACACATGGCCGACGAAGATCCATCAGAACACCAGAAAATGTGGAGCTAGTGAGAGCAGCAGTCGAACAATCGCCAAGACGTTCTGCTCGAAGGCACGCTGTTGTATTGGGGGTTTCAGACCGCAGTTTGAGGAGGATTCTGCATTTAGATTTCCCTTCAAAATAATGATGGTTCAGGAATTGAACCCAGCAGAATCAATTGAGCAGTTTGGAGGGGCAGGTGTTCGGGCGGTGGCGAGGGTAAGCAGCTGCACTAGGTCTCCTTTTGTTCTGTCGGCATTCCTATTTTAGTACCCAACATGGTTTGGACCGGACTACATCGTGGCCTTACCGTGCGTGCGTTTTATGAAAACAACCGATCTGTGATTGCGACGCAAAGAGCTTTTCGGCGACGCGAAATAATGCTGTTCCTACTGCGAACACAATTCGGTCCTGGATTCGGTAGTTGGAGGAAACTAAGAATAGGTACACATGGCCGAAGAAGATCCATCAGAACACCAGAAAATGTGGAGCTACTGAGAGCAGCAGTCGAACAATCGCCAAAACGTTCTGCTCGAAGGCACGCTATTGCATTGGGGGTTTCAGACCGCAGTTTGAGGAGGATTCTGCATTTAGATTTTCCTTCAAAATAATGATGGTTCAGGAATTGAACCCAGCAGACTACGCCAACCGCCAAAATCTGTGTGAGGAAATTCTAGCAGCGATCCCTCCTGAGGCAGCATTCTTCAGCAGCGACGAGGCACATTTTCACCTAAGCGGGATTGTGAATAAACAAAATTTTCGCTACTGGGCTGAAAACATCCCCCAAATTGTTCACGAAAGACTGCTACATTCTCCGAAACTAACGGTGTGGTGTGCCGTATCACAATTTGGCGTTATAGGCCCGTACTTTGTTGAAGACGGAGGCGTGACCGTGAATTCCGGGCGTTGTTCATCTGTCAGTTCAGTAAGCGAGTTAGTCAAAAAAATTGTGTGTTTTGTTTAAAAGTACCAAACAATTAAAGTTGTTGTAGTGTGTTCAAAATGTTGGACAAAGGGTAAGTGATGTCATTGTTTCGAAGACGTGTGATAAAGCAATGAAAAAAAAATTAACAAGTAAATAAATAAATTTATTTTATAAAATAAGTACAATACTTTTTATATTCGTTGTAACAAAATTATTTGTTTTTGAGCACTTATTAAGTACTGCTTACTTAAATATAATCGCACTTTAAAGTTACTTTAAATCACAATTTTCCATTAGTAACGATTGTTTCTTTAGCGTATAGTACAGCATCATGTATTGTAGGGAAAATAATAAATGTATTTGATTTATTTTGGTAAGAATCACATTTCTGTATTGTTTCGTACACCGTACCTAAAAAAGGTAAAATATATTAGTTTTTTTTAAATAAAGTACACATAATAAAACGAAAATGAAGTTCTACATCAATTTATTTTGTACCTTCCGTCACCTTTAGGTAAGAAAAGTATTGTCTTATTCTCTATACGATCTGAATGCATTTTATACTTCATATTAAATGGATATAGATTTTAAAAATTATAAAGAAATTAAATATATATTAGCCAGCTATGCTATAACTCTGGAAACAGCTTCTATATTAAGAAGTGCAATTGACAGTATGTTTCTGTTATAATTTTACTGGAAATATAAGATCTTTTGCTAGACACTTTCTGTATGGAATTTGTATAAAATACATATAACTGCCTTAAGTACAAGAAATATAATCTTTTGCAATCTTTTGTGTGACATCTATACAAAATATATACAACTAACGGAAGGTAATGTGCTGGCCACATTAGATTTTTTCTCTAAGAACAGGATGAACTAAGAATTTACGTAGCATTTGTTTGCTTACCTGAGGCACTAGCTAAGTACATAACTATATCTAAACTGTCAAATTCGTTTTGAATATTTTTAAGTTGCTCCACGCCAGCTGGATCGACATAATTTACCGCCGATAGATCTATTATTAAGTATTTAAATAATAAACTATCAGTTTCGTCTGCCACATTAGTTTTAGATAGTTTCTTTCTACTTTGAAGTACTTTCTTGGGATCTAAGTTAACTCTTCTTAGTAACTCCGATTTAAACATGGATCTAGTAGCAAAATTGATCCCGCCTACATAATGGAAAATCTTGAGTCCTTCTATTTCTTCGACCTGAAATATAACGTCCATAATTTTTGGCACAAATGTCAACACCTAGCATTAAACTTTTCGAGATTAAAGTACCCAAAAACCTTCTATGGGACGAGCCTGGGAAAGGTTACGGGATTGTCGTTTCGTGGAACAAATGGTACGTTTTGGTCATGTAGAAAGAACAGCAAACAAAACCATAAGATCCTTGTGGGCCTGCCGGCGTATGTTTGGAAAAACTTGGGGCCTATCACCGGGAATGACTTACTGGATTTATTCAGTAATGATCAAACCCGTCATAGAATACGCCAGCCTGGCCTGGTGGCAAAGAACAAAAACAAAGCACTGTCAAGAGGCACGCAGCAAGGTACAAAAGCTAGCCTGCTTAGGGATAACAGGAGCTATGTCAACCACACCAACATCGGCAATGGAAACTCTGTTAAGCTTACCCCCACTACACTTAGTGGTAAAATCAATTAGCGGAGCATATAGGATGAAAGTTCTCTCAAAAGAGGATAAATGCAGAAATGGACACTCTGAAATTTATACAGAGATGAACAAGCACTCCACTTTACAGATGGTGTCTAATAGAATCAATAAGATGTATACCATCGACAAAACCTACAAGATAATAATTCCTGATAGGGATGCATGGGAACATTCTCAAAGTCCGGTTGAAAAAGATGACATAGTCATCTATACAGACGGCTCCAAAACAACCAATGGAACCGGAGCTGGAATACATGGGATAAAGGGACTAAGACAACCATTCGGTTGGACTAGGGACAAATGCAACAGTATTCCAAGCAGAAGTACACGCAATATTAACCAGCGTGCAATTACTATTGGAGAAGAACTACCACAATAGAAGAATCTCCATAGTAACAGACAGCCAAGCCGCACTCAAAGCTTTAAACTCGTGTGAGGTAGGCTCAGGATTAATTCTGGACTGCATCCACAGATTGCATGCCTTAGGAGCGAGTAACAAACTAAGACTGATATGGGTACCCGGGCACTCAGATATCGAAGGAAACCAGGTAGCCGACCGTCTTGCAAAAGACGGGACAAATATACCTTTCATAGGACCCGAACCTGCCTGCGGAATAACTGCGGAAACAGTTAGGCAGGAAATTAATACATTGCTCTGGCAATCGCACAAACGGCACTGGACAGCCATATCAGGCCAGAGACACTCCAAGCTCTTCCTGAATGAGCCATCCAAGAAAAGAACTGACAACTTACTCTTAATGAGCAAGCAAGATGTTAGATTAATAACAGGACTGGTAACAGGACACTGTCAATTAAACAAACATTTGCACAGGTTGGGCCTTAAACAAGAACCAACATGCAGAGGATGTGGAGAAGAGGATGAAACTCCTCAACATTTAATATGTCACTGCGAAGCATTTATGGCAAGCAGAGATAGTCTTTTAGGAGCAAAGAAATTGCATACTGAGACACTAAAGGACATCAGTCTAAAGAAAATCCTGGAGTTCACAAAACAAACAGGACTTCTAGAATAGAAGTAAAACACGGAGGGTACAATAGACCAAAAAGGTCGAAGTACAGGGACAAAGATGAACCACCTCTCGATAATAATAATAATAATAATAATTTGGTCTGTTAGTTAATTTTGCGTTTGTCTTGCAGTGACAGGACACAAGGTGCCCGCGTCTTTATTTAATTTAAGGGGATCGTCCAGGCATTTCATAAGATATAAATTGAGTTTTAAAATAGACTTACCCCTTTATATCTTCTTAAATCCAAATAAATCTCTGTATTTGGAACCACCCCTAATAGACACGTATTGGGTTTAAAACTTTGTATACATATAACTAGAACTGAGGCTATAACCCCCATTAAAAGCCCAATATCGATGTCAAGTAAAACAACACCACCAAACGTTGCAATCCAAACTAAAGCATCTAATTTACTAAGTTTCCAAAATTTAATTAAGTCTTTGGCCTGAACGAAAAGGCCTTTTAGGGCTACTACAATAATACTGGCCAAAATACACTGAAACAGAAAAAAAATTGATCACATTAGAATGCCATTCAAAAAAAATTGACTATAGACAACAGTTAAAAACTTACCCGTGGTAAAAACTGAAACGCCGGCCCAATCCATAGCAAAATAACCAATAATATTAAACAACTGACTAAAGACGCAACTTGCGTGACACCCCCTACCACTTGTTGAATTAGAGATCTTGACAAAGACGCAGCGATTGGCATTGATGAGAAAAAGGACCCACAAACGTTGCTCAGACCCTAAAATCAAAATGAATATTTTCTGTTTTTAAATCAAACGCAATAATATTTAGAACTTACTAATGCCAGAAATTCTTGATTTGAATCAACTTCGTATGATAGTTTTTGAGCAAAAATCAACGCCATTGACATTGTCACTGCATAAGAAACAATTGATATTGAAAAGGCATCAACAGCAACTATTTTTATTAGGGAAAATGTTGGTACTACTGGTTCAGGCAACCTAATTAAAAGTTGAAATAAATAATCAGTAAGATCATGTAAATAAATAGTAATTATGCGGTCGAACATTCTAGAGCTTTTCTAGAAGATAGTGCCAGCTGTATAAAAGCGACGTAGCTATGCTCGAAAATTAGTTATATAGAGACATTCACATGGAGTGTTAGAGAGTAAAGTGTTAGAAGAAGCACAGCAGTATCGTGGTGAGCGTATGCAGTAAAGTGTTGAATGGAGTAGGTACTCTGGAAGTTACTGGTATATTGGGATAGCTGTAAATGTGAATACTCGGTAGTGTTAACGAGTATTGTGAAGCTAGGTATACAAGGACAGTAACAGCGAGTTGGAGTGGATACTCGACATTGTGGCATACAGATAGTTGGTGATACTGAGGCTGTGGAAGGAGAAAGTTGGTTATATAAATAGACAGACAGTGAGGTGAAATGTGTGACTTCTGTCCGAGCAGTTGAATATACAGACGCTGTTGAGTCAGTTGAGTATATAGACGCTGTGGAGGTAGGCGGACAGTTGAACAAGTTATAAGTATATAGTGCTATAAATATAGTGAAAAATATCGCGTAAACAGTCTACAAGAGTCTGCAACAGACCGGCAGTCTAAGATTGGAACGCGTAGTGAAATAAATAATTTGTAACATCGTGGAAATAAATAGGTAGTAGTGTTATAGTGTTAGTATTATATAGTTAATTACGTTACAACATGTTGGAATATCGATGGAAAAATAAAACTAAATACTCACCCGACTGGTATATTGCCGACTAGACTAACTCCATAGGAGCCATTTAAGTCCAACAGATATGAAAATAAAGTCCCTAAGACAACTGCTATTAACTCTATAGGCACTGGTATTTTACTCCGTTTGCTGACTTGAGGTTTTAAAAATTCATTATTTAATACCATAATAAGTACAGCAATAAAAGAAACAATGACTGCAGTATAGTTTGCGTTTGGTATGGCCAATATGGCATCATATATCGCCTAAAATTAAATATATGTAAATAAATACATACATACATAAATTTGATTCTCTACTAATCTATGCCCCATAAATTTTGGCACTCAATTTGGGTTTAAGGGAAAAAAGATGACATAGTCATGTATACAGACGGATCCAAAACACCAAATGGAACCGGAGCAGGAATATATGGATCTAAAGGACTGAGGCACAATCAGTCGATTGGACTCGGGACTTATACGCCAGTATTCCATGCAGAATTGTACGCAATTTTAACCTGTGCCGAATTACTACTAGAGAGCCACTTTAGCAACAGAAGAATCTCTATAGTAACAGACAGCCAAGCCGCACTAAAAGCACTAGAATCTTGTGAGACAGAATCTGGACTTGTTCTAGAGTGTATCCACAGATTAAATGCACTAGGAGCGAGGAACAAATTGAAGGAACTAGGTAGCAGATAGTCTGGCTAAGAAAGGGACAAGTTTTCCTTTCACAGGACCAGAACCGGCTTTCGGAATCAGTGGATACAGTTAAGTTGGAAATAAAAACATTGTTGAATCAATGGCACAAGAATCACTGGTTGGAGTCACCAGGGCAGACACTCAAAGCTCTTCCTAAAAAAGGGAAAAAGATGACATAGCCATGTATATAGACGGATCCAAAACACCAAATGGAACCGGAACAGGAATATATGGATCTAAAGGACTGACGCACAATCAGTCGATTGGACTCGGGACTTATACGCCAGTATTCCATGCAGAATTGTACGCAATTTTAACCTGTGCCAAATTACTACTAGAGAGCCACTTTAGCAACAGAAGATTCTCTATAGTAACAGACAGCCAAGCCGCACTAAAAGCACTAGAATCCTGTGAGACAGAATCTGGACTTGTTCTAGAGTGTATCCACAGATTAAATGCACTAGGAGCGAGGAACAAATTGAAATTAATATGGGTACCAGGGCATTCAGAGATCGAAGGAACCAGGTAGCAGATAGTCTGGCTAAGAAAGGGACAAGTTGTCCTTTCACAGGACCAGAACCGGCTTTCGGAATCTCAGCGTAGACATTTAAGCTGGAAATAAAAACATTGATGAATCAATGGCACAAGAATCACTGGTTGGAGTCACCAGGGCAGAGACACTCAAAGCTCTTCCTAAAAAAGGGAAAAAGATGACAAAGCCATGTATATAGACGGATCCAAAACACCAAATGGAACCGGAGCAGGAATACATGGAGCTAAAGGACTGACGCATAATCAGTCGATTGGATTCGGGACTTATACGCCAGTATTCCAAGCAAAATTGTCCGCAATTTTAACCTGCACCAAATTACTACTAGAGAGCCACTTTAGCAACAGAAGAATCTCTATAGTAACAAACAGCCAAGCCGCACTAAAAGCACTAGAATCTTGTGAGACAGAATCTGGACTTGTTCTAGAGTGTATCCACAGATTAAATGCACTAGGAGCGAGAAACAAATTGAAATTAATATGGGTACCAGGGCATTCAGAGATCGAAGGAACCAGGTAGCAGATAGTCTGGCTAAGAAAGGGACAAGTTTTCCTTTCACAGGACCAGAACCGGCTTTCGGAATCTCAGAGGAGACAGTTAAGCTGGAAATAAAAACATTGATGAATCCATGGCACAAGAATCACTGGTTGGAGTCACCAGGGCAGACACTCAAAGCTCTTCCTAAAAAAGGGAAAAAGATGACATAGCCATGTATATAGACGGATCCAAAACACCAAATGGAACCGGAACAGGAATATATGGAGCTAAAGGACTGACACACAATCAGTCGATTGGACTCGGGACTTATACGCCAGTATTCCACGCAGAATTGTACGCAATTTTAACTTGCGCCAAATTACTACTAGAGAGCCACTTTAGTCATCTCTATAGTAACAGACAGCCAAGCCGCACTAAAAGCACTAAAATCTTGTGAGACAGAATCTGGACTTGTTCTAGAGTATATCCACAGATTAAATGCACTAGGAGCGAGGAACAAATTGAAATTAATATGGGTACCCGGGCATTCAGAGATCGAAGGAACCAGGTAGCAGATAGTCTGGCTAAGAAAGGGACAAGTTGTCCTTTCACAGGACCAGAACCGGCTTTCGGAATCTCAGCAGAGACAGTTAAATTGGAAATAAAAACATTGATGAATCAATGGCACAAGAATCACTGGTTGAAGTCACCAGGGCAGAGACACTCAAAGCTCTTCCTAAAAAGGGAAAAAGATGACATAGCCATGTATATAGACGGATCCAAAACACCAAATGGAACCGGAGCAGGAATGCATCTAAAGGACTGACGCATAATCAGTCGATTGGACTCGGGATTTATACGACAGTATTCCATGCAGAATTGTACGCAATTTTAACCTGCGCCAAATTACTACTAGAGAGCCACTTTAGCAACAGAATAATCTCTATAGTAACAGACAGCCAAGCCGCACTAAAAGCACTAGAATCTTGTGAGACAGAATCTGGACTTGTTCTAGAGTGTATCCACAGATTAAATGCACTAGGAGCGAGAAACAAATTGAAATTAATATGGGTACTCGGGCATTCAGAGATCGAAGGAACCAGGTAGCAGATAGTCTGGCTAAGAAAGGGACAAGTTGTCCTTTCACAGGACCAGAACCGGCTTTCGGAATCTCAGCAGAGGCAGTTAAATTGGAAATAAAAACATTGATGAATCAATGGCACAAGAATCACTGGTTGGAGTCACCAGGGCAGAGACACTCAAAGCTCTTCCTAAAAAAGGGAAAAAGATGACATAGCCATGTATATAGACGGATCCAAAACACCAAATGGATCCGGAGCAGGAATGCATCTAAAGGACTGACGCATAATCAGTCGATTGGACTCTGGACTTATACGCCAGTATTCTATGCAGAATTGTACGCAATTTTAACCTGCGCCAAATTACTTGTAGAGAGCCACTTTATAGCAACAGAAGATTCTCTATAGTAACAAACAGCCAAGCCGCACTAAAATCACTAGAATCCTGTGAGACAGAATCTGGACTTGTTCTAGAGTATATCCACAGATTAAATGCACTAGGAGCGAGGAACAAATTGAAATTAATATGGGTACCCGGGCATTCAGAGGTCGAAGGAAACCAGGTAGCAGATAGTCTGGTTAAGAAGGGGACAAGTTTTCCTTTCACAGGACCAGAACCGGCTTTCGGAATCTCAGCGGATACAGTTAAGTTGGAAATAAAAACATTGATGAATCATTGGCACAAGAATCACTGGTTGGAGTCACCAGGGCAGACACTCAAAGCTCTTCCTAAAAAAGGGAAAAAGATGACATAGCCATGTATATAGACGGATCCAAAACACCAAATGGAACCGGAACAGGAATATATGGATCTAAAGGACTGACGCACAATCAGTCGATTGGACTCGGGACTTATACGCCAGTATTCCATGCAGAATTGTACGCAATTTTAACCTGCGCCAAATTACTACTAGAGAGCCACTTTAGCAACAGAAGAAGAAGCCAAGCCGCACTAAAAGCACTAAAATTTTGTGAGACAGAATCTGGACTTGTTCTAGAGTGTATCCACAGATTAAATGCACTAGGAGCGAGGAACAAATTGAAATTAATATGGGTACCCGGGCATTCAGAGATCGAAGGAACCAGGTAGCAGATAGTCTGGCTAAGAAGGGGACAAGTTTTCCTTTCACAGGACTAAACTAAACACCTACACACGATGGGACTAACACAAGAACCAACATGCAGGGGGTGTGGTGAAGATGAAGAAACCCCTCAGCACCTTATATGCCACTGTGAAGCCTTTACAAGCAGATATAATATTCTGGGGGCAGAAAAGATCCAGCTGGATATGCTAAAAGATCTGAAGAAAACCCTGGAGTTAATTAAACAAACAGGACTCCTAGAATAGGAGTAAATCTGGAGGGTACAATAGACCTACAGGTCGCAGTACAGGGATCCACAGGAGACCACCTCTTGTAATATAATAATCTAGGGTTTTACCTCATGGGGATGGATCCCTTAGGGACGCCATTATTAGGGACCACACCAATATTGCCAATAAAATATTAAGTATTACAAAATTTTAAGTAAAAGCATTTATTATAAAAGAAATATTGTGAAAATTGTGCCAAAACTTATGGAGCATATGTTACTTACAAAACCATTTTTGAAGTAACCCTTTCTTTTGGGTACAGTTAACCCAAAAAGGTCTTTGCTTTGTGATATAACTACATGGACGGCAGCGCCAGTGGTAAACGCATTAACTAAAGTTGTTGACAGGAGTGTACATAATATTCCTAATCTCAATGCGTACATTCCTAGCTAAAAATAAATGTAATAATCAAAATTAGTCCAACTGGTATATTTCTGATTTCAAGGTAATTATATAACAAATAACGCTCAAGGGCATTATGAGTTGTTGAAGGCACCAAAGGAGTTAAACGGGCAATAATTCCAACATTATTGTCCGTCTAACACCTTTGATACATTAATAGCCATATCTTACTTGAAACAAAGCCACTGTAAATGTTACAGCCATGGCAACTTGATATTTCGTGTACACTTCCACAGATTCTATAATTGTTGAATTATCTATACCTAGATTGTTTGTTGCAGAGTCTTCAGAACTGTATTGAGCCACAGCTTTACCCGTCATGAGACAGACAACTGCAAAAGTACCTACAAGATATTCAAAAAATGTAAATATTTTTTTTCAATTGTACCGTTATAAGCTCTTCTAAACCAATGCGAAAAAATCGCAGGCGTGACGACGACAATTTATCCACAAAAATGCCAGGTTTCCATTTTTATACTGCTTTAATTCACAGGTGTTTCAAAGAAAAAAAAATTAAGGGCATATAGTACTGACCAAAATGAGTAAAAAAGCTTAATAAACATAGGTCTGATCTTCAATTGTTTTCGAGAAAAACGAAAAATCGAAGACAAACTGACAAAGAGTGTGATCGAACAAAAATTTGTCTAATAATTGCGCAGGCTTCCACAGTCTGAGTCATGAGAAATATTCGTTTTCCGGGAATGGACTGTGTCATATTTTGAATCAGAGGTTTATTTGGCCTCTAGCGTGGTTTACACGTCGGGTAACCTTGTAAACTGAGTCTCCCCCTCTTGTTGCTTAAACTCGGCCTCTAACGTGGTTGACACGTCGGGTAACCGTGTTTAAACAGTACTATCCCCCTTGCTCCTGAAGATGCCCCATACGACTGCGGGCGAAACGTTGAGCTCTGACTCAAAATGTGACACAGTCCATTCCCGGAAAACGAATATTTCTTATGACTCAGACTGTGGAAGCCTACGCAATTATTTCAAAAAATAAAAAACAGTTGATTTTGTCGATATTGTTTGTTAGAATCCCGCGACAAATATATAACAGAATAGGGGTGTTGCAAGAATTTTTATATGCCTTCTAAGTATTAAATTTAAAAAGATATCATTATTTAAATAGCCTCAAATTTGAAAATATCGCCAAACATCCATTAGATATTTTACAATTAATTTTTGAGATTGGATATTTTGAAAAAGTCACGTAATCTGAAATAGAATGTGACGTCACAACACATACATCTTCATCGGCTCCAATTGGTCCCTTATAGTGTCAATTCTTTGTGTTTTGGGGCGGAGTTTAGAATAGGGTCCAGCATTAAAATGCATTTTTTTTTATTGGACTCTATTCTTCTATGTAAAATATCATATAAAAACATGAAATTAGAGCTCGGAAACATATTTTAATATGTAGAATATAATTTTTGACAAGTGTTATGATAAATATATTGTCAAAGTTGTCAAACAAGTGTAAAATTTTTGAGTTTGGTTCGTGTTAGATAATACAAAATTCAATATAAAATGAGTAATTTACAGTATCGTATTGTGCCTTCTTGCAAAAATGCGCTAGGAACAAACCTATTGAATTTATAAATATGTCAAAAGATGCGAAGAAAAGAAAATTGTGGCTGTACTATAACTCTTTAACACATCTTATTTCGGCAACAGTAAAACAGTCGTTTTAAAAAAAATAAATTCAGCCATCATCCAGCTTTCGATTTTCGGTAAACTGTTCGACTTAGCTTGAGTGGATTCTGTAGTAGCCATTATTACTCATTTATAATGGAAAATGTCAGCGTCAAATGTCAAATTAGAAGTTTGTTATTAATACGTGACAAACTTTCGTCTACGTTTATTTATTTAAATAACAAAAATAAATGTGATTGAAAAACTGTTTTACTATTGGCTGTGAATGACGTAATGTATGTTTCTACGACACAGGAGTGGGGGGATGTTTTTCATGACTATTTTTGGCGCCAATATTCCTATTTAATTATTTACGAAAATAACAACAAATTATTAAAAAAATATTTAGGTATTAATAAGAAAAATGTGAAACAGGGTCATTTGCGATTATTTCAAATTTGTTTAGGAGAGCTTTAAAACTTTAAAATTACGTACCCATACTATTGTGTCTCGATGTTCCAAAAATTGTGTATACCAACACAGGAAAAAATGCCATATATATACCCACAACTGGGTCTAGATTGCCTAACATTCCATAGGCCATACCTTGAGGTATATGCATTATTGCCACTGTTATACCTGCTACTATATCAGGTATTAGATCTGTTTTACAATTATATTGAGGTAGCCATTTTAAAATCGGTATAATATTTTTTAAAAATGAAAATATATTGCATGATTTTATGGAGTTTAACGTGTTTTGTTTAACTGTAAAAGAAAATAATTTTAATGGGGTAACATGATTGATAATTTTAAAGATTTACTTACAATTTTTTTTTGGTTTTTCATACTTGGAGGCTTCGTGCAGATCTTCTTGGTGATATAATGGTCTTTCTACATATACAGTTGTCCGTAATTTTGTATCCATACCCCTGTATAACAAAAAAAAAAATATTTAAAAATACTGGTTGATCGTTTGTAAATAACATCTAATTTGTCCCAATAAATAGAAAAGTCTGTAATAACAAATTCTGGATTATGATTATATTTTATTGTTTTTCCTCGAATATCTGTCAAGAGCTTCAAATTAAGTACCACTTCCGGTTTATCATATAGGTATAGTCAAAACCTAATATTCTTTCAAATTATACACGAGTTTTAAATACCAAATTTGATAAATTTTAATCATGTTTTAATATATTTTTCAAGAAAATATGTTTATAGCTCCTGTAAAGTAGTACTTCCGGTTTATCAATTTTACAAAACATCTAGTATGTCGTTCTCATTAATATAAAAGTCTTAAATATCAAATTTGAAAAGTTTTGGATTGTATCAATATATTTTTCACGAAAATATGTTCACAGCTTCAAATAAAGTATCACTTCCGGTTTATCAATTGTACCCAAAATCTAATATGTTGTTCCCCTTTATATAAAAGTCTTAAATACCAAATTTGACACGTTTGGGAATATATCATAATACATTTGTCACGAAAATCTGTGCAGAGCTTCAAGTAAACTATCACTTCCGGTTTATCAATTTTAGCCAAAATATATTATGTTGCTTTCCTTCATATAAAAGTCTGTAATAGCAAATTTGGTAAATTTTTGAATATATTATAATATATTTTTCACAAAAGTCTGTTCAGAGCTTCAAGTAAACTATCACTTCCGGTTTATCAATTTTAGCCAAAATCTAATATATTATTCCCCTTGATATAAAAGTCTTAAATACTAAAATTGAAAAGTTTTGGATTATATTTTAATATAGTTTTTCTTTAAAAACTGTTATGGGCTTCATGTAAAGTATTACATCCGGTTATCCAATTTTACCCAAAATCTAATCAACTCTTTATATGAATGCAGAAAGCTTAGATTCGGGAAATAGAAATATTTGGAAGTTTGTTATAAGAGTTATCGTGGACGAAAAAATCGTCACACACACACACACACACACACACACACACACACACACACACACACACACACACACACACACACACACACACACACACACACACACACACACACACACACACACACACACACACACACACACACACACACACACACACACACACACACACACACACACACACACACACACACACACACACACACACACACACACACACACACACACACACACACACACACACACACACACACACACACACACACACACACACACACACACACACACACACACACACACACACACACACACACACACACACACACACACACACACACACACACACACACACACACACACACACACACACACACACACACACACACACACACACACACACACACACACACACACACACACACACACACACACACACACACACACACACACACACACACACACACACACACACACACACACACACACACACACACACACACACACACACACACACACACACACACACACACACACACACACACACACACACACACACACACACACACACACACACACACACACACACACACGCACACGACTATTACCGACCTATTGCCCCTAAATGAAATTAGTAGCTTCATTCAAAGTGTTCAAGATAAAATTTGAACAATTTATGATTTTACAGATAATTGTTGTGATAACATATGTTATTAATTTTTAAATTTCCATACCTTTTTCTGTCATTGTTATTTCCATTGCTAAACCCTAATAATGGTGTGTTTTCGTCAGTCATTTTCATATGTAACACTTCGTCTGGTATAAGATATTAACTGAATAAAATTAAGACAACATGAACTTTAAGATAAGTATATATTTTCCATTAAATTCTTATCAGACGCAAAACCATGTGATTTTAACTAATACAACAAAAATATTATCTTCAAAAATAATAATTACATTATATTTATGTTAAAATAACAATGCTTTATGATATTCTGAATAAATAAATGTATTATGTACGTCTCAAATATCTTACATAGATTAAATTATAAGTATGTACATATTAGGATTGTAAGTCATCGATATTCGAACGCGAGACACCTACCTTGCCGGGATAGTGCTCTACCAACTAAGCTAGGATTTATTAATGGGGTTGCCAAGCTACCACATATTTTTAACAGAGTTCGATTTTTACCTCTCGCTACCCTTGGTAAGGGAGGTATAGGCATCGTGGTAAAATCGCATATCGAGATTTTGGTAAATAAAATAAAATAAATATATCATCACGGCGTATTACCCATTGCTGGGTGTGCCAATCTGCTTTGTACGCAGATTTCGGTAATGATGATGACATATTTGTACCGTGCGGGCGTTTACCAGGCGTCACCTCATTGCTGGCGTGGAGAATGCACCACAGGGGTCAATTTTGTGCCATTTAAAATTCGAAAAATATTTGGCGTCGGTCGGCACGCAGCCCCGAGACCCCATTTTGGTAAATGACCACGTTTTAAGGTCCCTAGAATACAATTTTAACATTTTTACGATGATGTCTGTGTGTATGTATGGATCCTCCACTCTAACTCAAATACTATTATTCAGAAAATTTTGAAACCTCGTATTTCGAACTTTTTCTATTATGGAAAGAGCCCAATAGATTTTGGTGTAAATCGGATAATAGGAAATGGCACTATACTGGAAGCTCAAAATAGTTTTTCTTCGAAAAATACCTTTACATGTTCTTTTTTCGAGATTAACGTTATTATAAAAATTAAAGATTAATTGTCTACAGATTTGCATTAATACTTTTTCTATATATTTTATAGATAAATTTATAAAATTATCTATAATTTCAATCCCAGAGCCTACGCTTTAAACAAACAATACTCCTTACGCAGTTATTCAAATGTATGTAACTGACAGATAAATGTCACTGTCAAAGAACTAATCATTTCAAATTAATAATAGTAACATTTAAAAAGAAAAAAGTTTCCAGCATAAGTAAATATGTAGGTAGGTAGGTATGTATTTAGATTAATAAAAAAAATCTGATGTGGACACCACACGACTTCCTTGTACGCAAGACTAATATGAAGTATAGACTCAATTATAAAATTGCACGTATTTGACGTAATTTGACATCTATTTTTTATTTTTTGTCCTAATCCATAGCAAGCTTCATTACAAAAACCAAAAAGTATATAAGTTTTAAATTTATATATCTCGTTTATACAAAGGGCTAATTTAATAATACTTGATGTGCTAGACGCAGAATTTAATTCTCTAAAACTCTTATTTGAAGCATTTATTTCTAAAATCAAAATGAAACCATTAACTGTTAAGAACTTCAGGTAATATATCACTTCCGGTTAGCCTGTTTTAACCAAAATCTGCTGTTATTCCAATTGATATAAAAGTCTTATATACCAAATTTGAAAAGTTTTGGATTATATTTTAATATAGTTTTTCATTCAAATCTATTATAGGCTTCAAATAAAGTACCATTTCTGAAAATTATGTAACGACCAAAAATGGAGGTGCACAACTAGATATTATAGAAGTCCTAAATACAAAATTTCAACTTTCTACGGCTTACCGTTTTTGAGTTATGCGAGATACGTACGTACAGACGTCACGACGAAATTAGTCAGAATGGAGTCAGGGATGGTCAAAATGGATATTTCCGTTGAAATCTGAAAACCGAAATTTTTCGCGAATACAATACTTCCTTTACTTTGTAAAAGGAAGTAATTAACGAATTCTATTCTATCCCACTATTTAAAATTTAATCTACATTTTATTATCAAAAAAGGTAGTTACTTGGATTAGATTAGACTATATTTTAAGAAATAAACTGCCAAACTTAAGAGTAAAATTTGCTAATCCAAAAATAAGGATTAGCTTAATCTTTTCTGTGTTTCGGGCGGTTAATGGCGAGAGGTATTGTGCTTTTTGCAAATCGATAAATACTAAGGATACAATCAAGTGTTTTCATGAAGGTAACCTAGTTACAAATCAATTGAATATAAAGAATAAAACAATTGCAATCAATGATATAACACTGAACTACAAAAACCAAGGCCTACTTCGCAATAAATAAATTGGGATGCTATGCTAATTATATTATAGCTATCAATAAATAAATAAATATATCATCATGGCATATTACCCATTGCTGGGTGTGCCAATCTGCTTTGTACGCAGATATCGGTAATGATGGTGACATATTTGTACCGTGCGGGCGTTTACAGGCGTCACTTCACGGGCACTCATTGCTGGCGTATACAGTGCACCACAGGGGTCAATAAGAGTTTTATTGTTCAACTCGGTCCTTTTCCCTATTTGAAAGATTTCAAGCAATTTTCAACTCTATATTATATATTTAAAATCAAATAATATAGAGTTGAAAATAGTGGGGTCTCGTGGCCGCGTGCCTGAGTGTCTGGTCGCGAATCTGGGGAACCGGGTTCGATCCCGACCGACGCCAAATATTTCCATTTTTAAATGGCACAAAATTGATCCCTGTGGTGCACTCTCCACGCCAGCAATGAGTGCCCGTGAGGTGACGCATGGTAGACGCCCGCACGGTACAAATATGTCATCATCATTACCGATATCTGCGAACAAAGCAGATTGGCATACCCAGCAATGGGTAATATGCCGTGATGATTATTTATTTATTTAAAATCAAATAAATAAATAAAAATAAATTTTGAAATACGTTTTATCATAGTGTACAACAAGCTTATTAATATTTATCTGGCAAAAGTGTGGGTAATACAGTTATAGTATTATACTATAATAATTATTACTTAAATTAAATTCCTAACATAAATTTATCTTAGATAAGATTGTTACATTTTACAAAAAATGATGTAAAACTTATATGGTTAAACAAATATTTTTATTCATAAACCACTTAGTAAATTAAACATAAATAAAATAAACAATATTAAATTGGCATAACCTTGAATTGTAATTTTTATATACTTAACAAAGTTGTGTACAAGAAAATCGACAGTATATAACGTTGGTCCTAAAGTTTAGAGAAAATTAAGAATAAGTATAACAATTAATATTTAACATTTAAATTTTTGATAATGGACCATTATTTTCAATGGCCCTTAATTGTCTTCTGACTTGCCCCATCATCCTCTGGACAGCATCTCGTAGATCGATTTCTCGAATCTTTTGGTACGTACGACGATTTGCAACTTCCCATCTCTTGTCGTACATTTTTCTGGTCAATATTGACCAAAATTCTTTTATTGGTCGAGGCTGAGGTACATTGGGAGGATTGTCCAATTTTGGAACAAAGTCTACGTTCTTTTCGTTAATGGCATAAAGCTAGATGAAGCCAAAACATATCATCATTGGCGTGATGTGTATTTAAAAATTGAAGCAATTTAGAGAGGCATCTTTAAATATAAAATTGTGCAGTTAAGGCATCTCCTCGAACACGACTAATGTACGGCTGCCAGATATATCCGGCTTCAGAAATGGCACACCATACTAAAATTTTATCCTCAAATTTAGATTTACCTTTGAACTTGACATTGTAAAATATTTCTCGTCATTCATTACAATAAGTTTATTAAGAAAATAAATGCGCCTTAACGCACGACAACATCTAGAAATTATTTCTAATTGGGCCACGGAATATTTTGGTGCCTTTCTTCTTTTTCGAAACACCACGTCATTTCGAGAAAGTGTTTTAAAAACAGTGCTCTTCGAAACATTGAACCTTCTAGTAATACAAATAAATACAAAACATCTAAAAAATTTCTCAAAACTTTAGAACAAGCAGCACACCAATCATCTGAATCTACCTAGATTTTTTTCATAAGGAAAACCTGGTCGAAATTTATAATGTACGCAGTTTTTTTTGCAAAATTTCCAGAATAAAAAACAACTGGTTTTGTAAACCACAATTATTTTTTCTCAAGCTGCTACAAAAAAAAATAAAAAAATTGTGGTATCGGCCAGTGTAAACATGCAAACAGGTTTTAAAATTTTAGCAACGTACATGGACTTACTTTTTCTACATATTCTATGGATAAACTTATAAAATTATTTGTAAACAAACTCCTTGGTTACGCAGTTAATCAAATCAAATGTATGTGTGTAATTGACAGATAAATGTCACTGTCAAAGAACTAATCATTTCAAATTAATAATAGTAATGTTTTAAAGAAAAAAAAACTGATATGACCTGCCCATTACCTTCCGTCAGTTCTATGTATTTTGTACAAATTCCATACAGAAAGTTTCTTAGAATTGAATCGCACTTGACACTGACACCTGTCTATCAGATTTTTTAAATTTATATTAGCTGTTTTCAGTGTTATTGCATAGCTGGCAGCTTTATGAAATTTAATTTCTTTATAATTTTTTAACTAAATATCCATTGAGTATGAAGTATAAAATGTAATTAAATCGTATAGAGAATAAAATATTCTTCAATATTTATAATAACATTAAATGTGCAACTTAAAATCTTTAAATGAGGTTACTTCCGGTCGACCAATTATATCCAAAATCTAATCAGCTCTTCATATGGATGTAACGAAGAGGAATTCGAAAGAATTATAATTTTTAGAATTGTAGTGTTGGAGTTATCGACGGAGATAAAATCGGCACACACACACACACACACACACACACACACACACACACACACACACACACACACACACACACAGACACACACACACACACACACACACACACACACACACACACACACAAACACACACACACACACACACACACACACACACACACACACACACAAACACACACACACACACACACACACACACACACACACACACACACACACACACACACACACATACACACACACACACACACACACACACACACACACACACACACATACATTCATACATACATACATACACACAGACAAAAATAATAAAATCTGTTTCTAGGGACTCTAAAACGTGCTTATTCATTAAAAACTCACGACCGAATTTTTTGACCAAAAACAATACCTTCCTTACCTAAAGGTGACGGAAGGTAAAAAGGTAGTTACTTGGATTAGACTATATTTAAAAAAATAAACTGTCAAAATTAGAGTAAAATTCACTAATCCAAAAATAAGGATTAGCTTAATCTTTTTTTTGTGACCGGCCTGTACATGGCGGGAGGTATTGTGTTGGCCACACAATTTTGTACATATTTACTATTATAGTACATTAAGTTCCGGTTTTCGAATAATTGACAGCAACAAATCTCCGACCGACAATTTACACAAATGGTAAAAAATTTCTACAAAATTATTTTGGCTATTAAACAAAACACTGTGGATCAAATGACGGCATTTTAAGGGCCATCTTCTAGTCCAGACTTGGCTTCTACCTGGACACTTGCAAGACATATGGGACAATATTCATGGGAAAATGTGCAGGACATAGGGAGTACTATGCCTAATAGAATTAAAGTTGGTATTACTTATAAAGGCGATGTAATCCAATATTCAATAACAAATTCAGTTTTTGTAAGTTTGTATTTTATAGATTTGTTTATTGTAATCCCGGAAATTTATGATTTAATTATTAGATAATTAATTTAAAATAATTAACAATTAATAAATTATTAATTACTTACATGTCATAAATATGTAATTTTTCCTCATTTCCCATTTGTTCCGTATATTCAACTGTTTTATGACCCCGAAAAAACCGACTATCGTGCACGTTAACAATTGACAATCTACTGACAATCTATCTGTGTTAATCTCTTATATTGAATATGGTGACCTTAGTGACGTCATTAATGATAATTGCCTGACGATGACGTCATGTCTAGATGCTCTCTTGTTTTATTTCGCGCGATATACATGCGGCTTGCCAGTATTTCAAAATTTTTGAGAGTTAAGATAAAACGTTTTGTTTTTTGTGTTAGTTTAATTTTGTATGACCGATAAAGGTTATCTCTGTATTATGAATTAATAAGTTGAAATATTTAAGTCATTTGCAGTGACAAGAAGGGCGCGAAAGTGGTTTACAAAAAAATTACATATACGAATGGTGTGCCTCAAGGAAGGTTTTTAGGAACAATGAACAACAATATGTATAAAAAAAACCTATAAACAATTGAATCTAAGCTTTTTTTACATATACAAAAGTAGGCTAGAAACTAAGTAATAACTGTATATCTGTAAATAAAAATAAAATACCAGACAACAATAATTTATCGTTCTTAATTCGGTTTATTCTAAAATAATAAACATGAGAAATAAACCACATAATTTGAATATTTATGGGCATACTGCGGCAGTTGTGATATCCATAACAATGTTAATACGTTTCTCAAAATAAATTTAAATATGTCTCAATGCGACCCTGTATTTTAAATAGATAAACAAATGAGTGCTAATATAAATATTAAACAAATGACAGTTTGTGGCCTTCTATTCCAAAACGTGTAATAAATTTTGAAACTAAATTTGCATATTTCGAAAACTTATTTTTATATTTTTAACCTATTTAAAATTATGAAATTATACATTATACTTACTGTTTTTACCGTAAAAATTACCAAACAATCACTAGAATAATAAATAAATATATTTTGTTATCCACAGCACACTAAATTCATTATTATTTTATTGTTTCATGGCACACTAGGATCAATAAACTCACATACTATTTTAAACAGATAATATATTATTTTATGTACGTTATTTAGGTCTTTGTATCACAGATTTTTTACTATATTAACTATAATTATATTTTTAAAATGGCACGTTCTGTCTCACATGTTTTCAGTGTGCGACCTTTGGTTTGTATGCATTTTCCTGGTGTAAAACAGACTTATTATATAAATACATAAGTGTCAATTTCGCTAATTCCTAGGGAATAATGAGACAGCTGACTGGACCAGTGGGCGTAAAAATGTTCTGCGAAGAAATGAATTTTTTCCTTTATTCTATTCTCTGTTCGTATAGCCTATTCGGAGTTAGGATTTTTTTTGAACACACTATATATTATTTAGTTAACGTATAATCTTTTATATATAATATTGATTCAATACAATAAATATTATTTATTTTTAAATCTTACATATAAAAATACAAAATAAATTACATTTATAATCAAATTTTCATACATCAATTTTTAAAATACATAATATACAGGGTGATTCATCGGTCTGTCCTCTCTCCATAACTCTTTTATTTTAAGTCAGATAGAAAAACTCTTCAAATATAATTTATATGATATATAAATTATATTTGAAGAGTTTTTCTATCTGACTTAAAATAAAAGAGTTATAAAGAGAGGACAGACCGATGAATCATCCTGTATATAGGTACATATATATATATATATATATATATATATATATATATATATATATATATATATATATATATATATATATATATACCGTGTTTCTGTCTTAAAGGTGTACATAGGAGATTAACATGGGAAATTAGTATTTTTGCAATTTCCTGCTCGCCTAATTATTTTAAGCAAAAACGCGTCAAATAAAAGTTTTAGGGCATAAAATTCTGCATCTAAATCAATAAACAGAATTACCTTTACATGCTTTGTAACGACAGAAATTAAATATGAAAATTTCGACTATTACGTTGAAAATATCGACAGCCATGGAATTGAACAAAAAATAAATAAATGCTTCACGTTTTATCAAATTGTCAGAAACATCAAATAAGTTAACTTACGTTGTGACAGATAAAACGTCAAGCATTTATTTATTTTTTGTTCAATTCCATGGTTGTCGATATTTTCAATGTAATTATCGACATTTTCATAATTAATTTCTGTCGTTACAAAGCATGTAAAGGTAATTCTATTTATTGGTTTAGATGCAGAATTTTATGCCCTAAAACTTTTATTTGACGCGTTTTTGCTTAAAATAATTAGGCGAGCCGAAAATTGCAATGTACACCTTTAAGACAGACACACGGTATATATATATATATATGACGATTCGAGCATAATATGTAGGTACCTAAATAATTTTTTAAACTTAAAAATAAATTCGAAATCCAAAAATACGATTATTATAAAAACTAATTATCGGTGATAAAGAATTGAGAAGTCAGGTTTACAAAACCAAAAACAATAATGAAAATATACATAAGAAATTTGCATATTGTAAGTCTGCCTTCTTTTTGAAGTGAAGCTATCTTCAGTAAACATGGTAACGTGAATATATGAATAAAACCACTCAAGGCGCCTGTATATCTGAAAAAATAAAAAAACAAAAATGCTTATGTGATATGTCCTAAATTCTAAAATTATTTATTTTACCTAATCAGGGTTCCAATATGTGGTAGAAAGCACGCGAACATAACACATATAACTATCACAGTTATGTTTAATACTGCTACTTTGCAATAACTAAATTCGGAAAAGTGTTTGCAATTTTTGAACATTATTTTCAAATTCTGCAAAATTTCTGATCGTAGCATAAATTCTATCAGAGGAAACACTGTTACCAACTGAAACAGTAATAGCAATCGCGCTATTATGGTTAGAGTGTCATATTTTGCAAAATTGTTGAGTAGGTTCTGAAAAAAAAAACTTATTTAAGTATTAAGGGCAGACACGTGACTTGCGCGACCTTGAAGTGCTTGGAGAAGAACAAGATGTTACTGGTTAATTGTATAAATTCATTGTATGTTGATTAGGGGGTGCTTAACCCGAAAACGGGTAGTGGGAAAAAAATTTCATGTACAGATTCGAAATCCTCAGACATTTTTACATATGTGCACCAAGTTTCAAAATTTTCTGAAGCTTAATACAGATTTTGTAAATGATTATTTGAAAAATGAGCTGGTATCAAATAATTATTGATTTTATAAGGTGGTATGTTTGTCTTTTCGGGTTCATAAACTCCAAATTAGGGGTTGAACATTTATGTACCATACATATTTCGATTCTACGGACTTTTTTAAATATGTGCACCAAGTTTCAAAATTTTCTGAAGCTTAATACAGATTTTGTAAATGATTATTTGAAAAATGAGCTGGTATCAAATAATTATTGATTTTATAAGGTGGTATGTTTGTCTTTTCGGGTTCATAAACTCCAAATTAGGGGTTGAACATTTATGTACCATACATATTTCGATTCTACGGACTTTTTTAAATATGTGCACCAAGTTTCAAAATTTTCTGAAGCTTAATACAGATTTTGTAAATGATTATTTGAAAAATGAGCTGGTATCAAATATGTATTGATTTTATAAGGTAGTATGTTTGTCTTTTCGGGTTCATAAACTCCAAATTAGGGGTTGGACATTTACGTACCATACATATTTCGATTCTACGGACTTTTTTAAATATGTGCACCAAGTTTCAAAATTTTCTGAAGCTTAATACAGATTTTGTAAATGATTATTTGAAAAATGAGCTGGTATCAAATAATTATTGATTTTATAAGGTGGTATGTTTGTCTTTTCGGGTTCATAAACTCCAAATTAGGGGTTGAACATTTATGTACCATACATATTTCGATTCTACGGACTTTTTTAAATATGTGCACCAAGTTTCAAAATTTTCTGAAGCTTAATACAGATTTTGTAAATGATTATTTGAAAAATGAGCTGGTATCAAATATTTATTGATTTTATAAGGTGGTATGTTTGTCTTTTCGGGTTCATAAACTCCAAATTAGGGGTTGAACATTATTGTACCATACATATTTTGATTCTAGGGGCTTTTTTACATATACGCACCAAGTTTCAAAATTTTCTGAAGCTTAATACAGATTTTGTAAATGATTATTTGAAAAATGAGCTGGTATCAAATATTTATTGATTTTATAAGGTGGTATGTTTGTCTTTTCGGGTTCATAAACTCCAAATTAGGGGTTGGACATTTATATACCATACATATTTTGATTCTACGGACTTTTTTACATATGTGCACTAAGTTTCAAAATTTTCTGAAGCTTAATACAGGTTTTGCAAAAGATTATTTGAAAAATGAGCTGGTATCAAATATTTATTAGTTTTATAAGGGGTATATTTGTTTTTTCGGGTTCATAAACGCCAAATTAGGGGCTGGGCATTTATATGCCATACATATTTCGATTCTACGGACTTTTTTACATATGTGCACCAAGTTTCAAAATTTTCTGAAGCTTAATACAGATTTTGTAAATGATTATTTGAAAAATGAGCTGGTATCAAATATTTATTGATTTTATAAGGTGGTATGTTTGTCTTTTCGGGTTCATAAACTCCAAATTAGGGGTTGAACATTATTGTACCATACATATTTTGATTCTAGGGGCTTTTTTACATATACGCACCAAGTTTCAAAATTTTCTGAAGCTTAATACAGATTTTGTAAATGATTATTTGAAAAATGAGCTGGTATCAAATATTTATTGATTTTATAAGGTGGTATGTTTGTCTTTTCGGGTTCATAAACTCCAAATTAGGGGTTGGACATTTATATACCATACATATTTTGATTCTACGGACTTTTTTACATATGTGCACTAAGTTTCAAAATTTTCTGAAGCTTAATACAGGTTTTGCAAAAGATTATTTGAAAAATGAGCTGGTATCAAATATTTATTAGTTTTATAAGGGGTATATTTGTTTTTTCGGGTTCATAAACGCCAAATTAGGGGCTGGGCATTTATATGCCATACATATTTCGATTCTACGGACTTTTTTACATATGTGCACCAAGTTTCAAAATTTTCTGAAGCTTAATACAGATTTTGTAAATGATTATTTGAAAAATGAGCTGGTGTCAAATATTTATTGATTTTATAAGGTGGTATGTTTGTCTTTTCGGGTTCATAAACTCCAAATTAGGGGTTGGACATTTTTGTACCATACATATTTTGATTCTACGGACTTTTTTACATATGTGCATTAAGTTTCAAAATTTTCTGAAACTTAATACAGATTTTATAAACGATTATTTGAAAAATGACCTGTATCAAATATTTATTGATTTTATAAGGTGGTATGTTTGTTTTTTCGGGTTCATAAATTCCAAAGTAGAGGTTGGACATTTTTGTACTATACATATTTTGATTCTACGGACATTTTTACATATGTGTACCAAGTTTCAAAATTTTCTGAAGCTTAATACAGATTTTGTAAATGATTATTTGAAAAATGAGCTAGTATCAAATATTTATTGATTTTATAAGGTGGTATCTTTGTCTTTTCGGGTTCATAAACTCCAAATTAGGGGTTGGACATTTTTGTACCATACATATTTTGATTCTACGGACTTTTTTACATATGTGCATTAAGTTTCAAAATTTTCTGAAACTTAGTACAGATTTTATAAACGATTATTTGAAAAATGACCTGTATCAAATATTTATTGATTTTATAAGGTGGTATGTTTGTTTTTTCGGGTTCATAAATTCCAAAGTAGAGGTTGGACATTTTTGTACTGTACATATTTTGATTCTACGGACATTTTTACATATGTGTACCAAGTTTCAAAATTTTCTGAAGCTTAATACAGATTTTGTAAATGATTATTTGAAAAATGAGCTAGTATCAATTATCAAACTCCAAAGTACGGGTTGAACATTTTTGTACCATACATATTTTGATTCTACCGACTTTTTTTACATATATTCACCAGGATTTAGTCAAATCAATGAGGCATTCACGTGCTCATTTTGGGGTTGTTTGCCAAAAGAAAAAATATGGGTATCGTCTCTTCAAAAATATTAAATAAAAAATGACACGCAAGAAGCCCATTGCAGATGATGAACTCCGTAAAGACTGGCCTATACCCTGTAATTTTGTAAATAAAATGTACTGCCTTGGAAGCAGAATCGTGCAAAAAAATAATTAAAATGCATTTTTCAAATTCATTAATGCTGTATTAAATTATTGTTTGTAACTGTTGTAAATGTTTTCAAATACTGTTATTTTCAATTATTATTTTCATTTAAAACGTATGACCTTATTTTTTGTATTGTATATAACTAGAAAAACTTCAAGTTAATTAATTTATTACTAGAATAAATATACTTGTTTGCATTGCATAACTAGTAATTATTTATTTTTTTACATATTCAAGTAGTGGCTGTCTAAAAAGTCCACGGAACGTATGTAAGCCGGACATGAATCTGGAACTACGAGTAGGAACTTAAAACTAAGATAAATGCCATATACTTACATCTTCTATACAGGTTTTTTCTAAGGGAAATGATATGTAAAATACTGTACCGATCCAGAGATATGTAAATGTTACTAAAGCAAATGCTATACTTAAGTCCCGACCCTAAAATAAAAATAATAATAATAATAAGTTATTCGAGTGACAAAGTATGTAGGCATACTTACATTTTTTTCTGGATTTTTGTTACTTTTCATAAGGCAAATAATAATATTATGAATAAAATATGACATCGCTAAAATTCCCGTTAGGGCTGTAATATTTGGCTTCCAATGCCATTCTGCATTCCAATTTGGAATATTAACCCCCCATCCAACGGCTTTAACGAACACGAATATCATTATATATAAGACACTTAGGGTTCCTGAAAATTTTAAAACAATATTAGTCACATAAATGTACAGCGAAATCGACCACCACCATTATTTTTACCTTCCGTCACCTTTAGGTAAGGAAGGTATTGTCTTTGGTCAAAAAATTCGGTGGTGAGTTTTTGATGAATAAGCACGTTTTAGGCTCCCTAGAACACGATTTTACTATTTTTACGATGATGTCTGTATGTGTGTGTGCGTGTGTGTGTGTGTGTGTGTGTGTGTGTGTGTGTGTGTGTGTGTGTGTGTGTGTGTGTGTGTGTGTGTGTGTGTGTGCGCGTGTGTGTGTGTGTGTATGTGTGTGTGTATGTGTGTATGTGTGTGTATGTGTGTGTATGTGTGTGTGTGTGTGTGTGTGTGTGTGTGTGTGTGTGTGTGTGTGTGTGTGTGTGTGTGTATGTGTGTATGTGTGTGTGTGTGTGTGTGTGTGTGTGTGTGTATGTATGTATGTATGTATGTATGTATGTATGTATGTATGTGTGTGTTTGTGTGTGTGTGTGTGTGTGTGTGTGTGTGTGTGTGTGTGTGTGTGTGTGTGTGTGTGTGTGTGTAATAAAATTTTCGTCTACGATAACTTCCATACTACAATTCTAAAAATTATAATTCTTTCGTATTTCTCTTCGTTACATCCATGCGAAGAGCTGATTAGATTTTGGTTAGAATTGGACAACCGGAAGTACCCTCATTTGAAGATTTTAACAGTTTTTCTTGAAAAAACTATGTTAAATATCATTTTTTCACATTTAATGTTATTATAAATATTAAAGAATATTTTATTTTATACTTAATATTAAATGGATATAGAGTTAAAAAATTATAAAGAAATTAAATTTCATAAAGTAGCCATAGCTGTGGAAACAGCTACTATATTAAGAAAATTTTGATTGAAAGATGTCAGTGTCAAGTGAAATTGATATAGTATGTTTGTCTTATAATTTTACTGGAAATAGGTATAGGATCTTTTGCTTTCTGTATGGAATTTGTATAAAATACATACAACTGCTTTAAGGTAATGTACAAGAAATAATAATAATAAATCTTTTATTTCTGCAGATACATTACACTGTATATAGAAAACGTCACAAAATAATAATTTTCTGTATGAAATTTGCATAAAATACATGCAACTGCCGGAAGGTAATGTACAAGAAATAGAATATTTAATTTAACAAGGAACTTTCCGTATGAAATTTGTACAAAATACATAGAACTGGCGGAAGGTAATGTGCTGGCCACATCAGATTTTTTTTTATTATTATAGTTACAAAAAAATACTATAAAAACAATCTAATGAATATCGTCAATAATTAAGTATAGAAATCATCAATCTTTCTTTAAAAATATGACGTTGTTTCCGCTGTTTTATACTTGAGAAAATATAGCTAGCCGTGTCTGCCATTTTTACCTCCCGCTACCCTTGGTAAGGGAGGTATAGGAATCGTGCTAAAAATCGCATATCGAGATTTTGGTAAATGGCCACGTTTTAAGGTCCCTAGAATCCAATTTTAACATTTTCACGATGATGTCTGTGTGTATGTATTTCGAATTTTTTCTGTATTGGAAAGAGCCCATTAGATTTTGGTGTAAATCGGATAACAGGAAATGGCACTTTACTAGAAGCTCCAAATAGTTTCTCTTCGAAAATTTTTCTCGAGATAAATAAATAAATATATCATCACGGCTTATTACCCATTGCTGGGTGTGCCAATCTGCTTTGTACACAGATTTCGGTAAAGATGATATATTTGCACCGTGCGGGCGCTTACCAGGCGTCACCTCACGGGCACTCATTGCTGGCGTGGAGAGTGCACCACAGGGGTCAATTTTGTGCCATTTAAAATTGGAAATATTTGGCATCGGTCGGGATCGAACTCGGTTCCCCAGATTCGCGACCAGACACTCAGGCACGCGGCCACGAGAAAAAAACTTTCGATATTAAAGTTATTATAAAAATTAAAGATTATTAAATTTTCTATAGATTTGCATTAATGCTTTTTCTATATATTTTATGGATAAATTTATCTATAATTTAAATCCCAGAGCCTACGATTTAAACAAACAAAATGCAGTTATTCGAATGTATGTAACTGACAGATAAATGTCACTATCAAAGAACTAATCATTTCAAAATAATATTAGTAACGTTTTAAAAAGGAAAAAGTAAATAGAACAATAGAAAAGGAATTCAATACAGTTTCCAGCATAAGTAAATATGTAGGTATGTATTTAGATTAATAAATATTAACGATTCACAAAAATATTTAAGCTAATCCTCATTTTTGGATTAGTGAATTCTATTCTATCCCGGTATTTAAAATTTAATCTGCATTTTATTATAGTTCCGGTGGCTCAATGGTTAAAGCAACGCCTCATGTCATGAGTGCCCTCGGGGCTCTGGGTTCGAATCCCACTAAGGCATAGATGCGTGTGAATGTGAACCCACTCTGTAATTGGGTTTAATCCTGTTGAGGGGTTTAAAAAAAAGGTAGTTACTTGGATTAGATTAGACTATATTTGAAGTGATAAACTGCCAAAATTAGAGTAAAATTTTTCATTTTTTGGTTGTCTAGGACTGTAATTTTGAAGGCTATGTATGAAAAACAAAAATAGATATTCTTACCTAAACTATTGAATTTTGTGAAGAACGTGACATTTTTGAAATTCAACAATGGAAACATTAGAACTCCAAGAATAATAGGTACGGTACTATATAGGTCCCAAATTTCCTGAAATTTCGTTTTCTGAGGTATAATTTCAGTCATGTTTGAAATATTTTTCAATAGATTTATTTCTTTTGGACATATTAACGATGTGTAGTTTTCTTCGGCTTCAACTGTCGTCAAATAGTCTTAAAAAAGTATTAATAGTTATGAATGTTTTATTAAAAAATATTTGAAACTTACCATGTAGAAATACAACTGAATTATATAAGAAATTAGACATTAACACCCAGTAAACTATATTAGCTCCTATAAGAACTATCATACTAAAAATTTTTGCTATGATTTCGGCCCATCTTCCTAATAATTGCCGACAGAGGTGTGCAACTTCGTCATTGTCTCCCAGACCTAAAAAACCATATATAAAATACAGTTTCGAACATAAATAGACTTCGTGGGTAGTTATGTAGGAGGCCATGTACATCTACAAGGTCTTTTAGAAAAGTTCCGACCTTTGGCTGTGGGAAAAAACTCCTTGGGACTCCACACACTTCTCCAAGCGATGCCGCCATTGTTGCAAGCATTCCGAGAAAGCCTTTTTCGGAGTGGAGTTTAACTCGGGTGTCGTTGCAGCCATAATGTCCTCTCTTGTCTGAAATCGCGTTCTTTTTTGAGTTTGGGGAACAGCCATAAATCGAGAGGTGGTTCATCTTTGTCCCTGTACTGCGACCTTTCTGGTCTATTGTACCCTCCGTGTTTTACTTCTATTCTAGAAGTCCTGTTTGTTTTGTGAACTCCAGGATTTTCTTTAGACTGATGTCCTTTAGTGTCTCAGTATGCCATTTCTTTGCTCCTAAAAGACTATGTCTGCTTGCCATAAATGCTTCGCAGTGACATATTAAATGTTGAGGAGTTTCATCCTCTTCTCCACATCCTTTGCATGTTGGTTCTTGTTTAAGGGCCAACCTGTGCAAATGTTTGTTTAATTGACAGTGTCCTGTTACCAGTCCTGTTATTAATCTAACATCTTGCTTGCTCATTAAGAGTAAGTTGTCAGTTCTTTTCTTGGATGGCTCATTCAGGAAGAGCTTGGAGTGTCTCTGGCCTGATATGGCTGTCCAGTGCCGTTTGTGCCATTGCCAGAGCAAAGTATTAATTTCCTGCTTAACTGTTTCCGCAGTTATTCCGCATGCAGGTTCGGGTCCTATAAAAGGTATATTTGTCCCGTCTTTTGCAAGACGGTCGGCTACCCGGTTTCCTTCGATATCTGAGTGCCCGGGTACCCATATCAGTCTTAGTTTGTTACTCGCTCCTAAGGCATTCAATCTGTGGATGCAGTCCAGAATTAATCCTGAGCCTACCTCACACGAGTTTAAAGCTTTGAGTGCGGCTTGGCTGTCTGTTACTATGGAGATTCTTCTATTGTGGTAGTTCTTCTCCAATAGTAATTGCACGCTGGTTAATATTGCGTGTACTTCTGCTTGGAATACTGTTGCATTTGTCCCTAGTCCAACCGATTGGTTGTGTCTTAGTCCCTTTGCCCCATGTATTCCAGCTCCGGTTCCATTGGTTGTTTTGGAGCCGTCTGTATAGATGACTATATCATCTTTTTCAACCGGACTTTGAGAATGTTCCCATGCATCCCTATCAGGAATTATTATTTTGTAGGTTTTGTCGATGGTATACATCTTATTGATTCTATCAGACACCATATGTAAAGTGGAGTGCTTGTTCATCTCTGTATAAATTTCAGAGTGTCCATTTCTGCATTTATCCTCTTTTGAGAGAACTTTCATCCTATATGCTCCGCTCCCGTTGACCACAACTACGGTCTCTTGCGCCGCATAGCATCGCGTAGGCCACAGAGGACATCCCTGTAGTACTCTTCGGTGGTTGTTTGACTCTGTGGTGTGTACTCGTGGTGTACCACACCGCGGGAGCCAAAGAAGTTTCCTTAGGACTCCACACACTTCTCCCAGCGATGTCACCATTGTGTCAAGCATTCCGAGAAAGCATCTTTCGGAATGTAGTTTACTCGGCTGTCGTTGCAGCCATAATGTCCTCTCTTGTCTGAAATACAGTTTGGAGGGGCAGATGTTCTGTCGGCATCCCCATTTTAGTACCCAACATGGTTTGAACCGGAGTACATCGTGGCTTTGCCGTGCGAGCGTTTTATGAAAACAACCGATCTGTGATTGCGACACAAAAAGCTTTTCGGCGACGGTTCAACATTCCGCGAAATAATGCTGTTCCTACAGCGAACACAATTCGGTCCTAGATTCGGCAGTTGGAGGAAACTAGTAGCACACTAAGAATAGGTACACATGGCCGACGAAGATCCATCAGAACACCAGAAATTGTGAAGCTAGTGAGAGCAGCAGTCGAACAATTGCCAAGACGTTCTGCTCGAAGGTACGCTATTGCATTGGGGGTTTCAGACCGCAGTTTGAGGAGGATTCTGCATTTAGATTTGAATTTCCATCCCTTCAAAATAATGATGGTTCAGGAATTAAACCCAGCAGACTACGCCAACCGCCAAAATCTGTGTGAGGAAATTCTTGCAGCGATTCTTCCTGAAGCAGCATTCTTCAGCAGCGACGAGGCACATTTTCACCTAAGCGGGATTGTGAATAAACAAAATTTTCGCTATTGGGCTGAAAACAACCCCCAAATTGTTCACGAAAGACCGCTACATTCTCCGAAACTAAGAAGAGGGAGGCGTGACCGTGAATTCCGGGCGTTATATTTCAATGTTGCAAAATTTTCTGCAGCCCCGATTGGAAGTGGTTGTTGAAGAAGAGTGATGGGGCTACAGCCCACACAGCCCGAAATTCTCTAAACGCTTTAAAAGATATGTTTCCTGGACGTCTAGTGTCTTTGAGAGGTGACGTAGGGTGGCCTGCGCGATCGCCCGATTTAAGCCTAAACGACTTCTTTCTTTGGGGATATCTAAAGGAAAAGGTGTTTAAACGTCGCCCCCAAAACCTGCTAGAGCTAAGGGAACAGATTGTTGAAGTAAACACGATACCCCGCGAAATGTGTCAACGGGCTGTTCAAAACTTCAGAAATCGGCTCCAGCAATATATTGCAACTAATATTATTTTTAAAAATTAATGAGTATAAAATGAAACGTCCTGCTGATTTCAAATATAAAAACATTTTTTTCATATATACCCTGGTTTCTTTTTTATAACTCTTTAAAACTGCTCAATTGGTTCTGCCGCACCCTGTACCACTCCTTAATCTGTGTGATGCCAATAGCATCGTCACCGAAAACCGGCTGAATCTTCCGAATGGTTTCCACCTGGCTGTCGCCCAGTTTCAGGCAAAATTTGATGCAATAGCGCCGCTCCAGTCGTTCCGTCATTTTCCTTGCTATGAAAAACCGACGAGAGCACTACACACTACCTCACTGAAATACTGCTTGCCAGCAACATACGCTATCGACAGGCGGGAAAAAAATCACGCAAATCCATCAAGTTTTCGCAAAAAATAAGGTCGGATACTTTTCTAACAGACCTCGTACTTTTTATGGGTATCAGTAATTTATTTTTTGGGGAAGGGGGGGAGGTGTTCTTTTATAATGTTTACCATGTGATTCGTTCACTTTTAAAACTAAATAAGTCGTGTATAAAGTCACTCCTGCCACCATTAAAATAGCAATCATGCCTGGAAACAGTCCTGCACTCTCTAGGCCCCATGCCATGGTTAGAAGCGATGTTCCCATCATGGTATTCCATATGGAGAATCTAAAAATATCCATATATTCAAGAAAATCAATAATATATATCAAGTTAGCAGAACAAATATCAAAAAATCTTAAAAATGGTGTGAATTTGGTGATAATATTTGTTCAAAAATATTATTTAATAATCATTTTTAATTAGGCGTGTTTACTTTAAATTAATCAAAATATGTTTATTTTCCATTGTATAAATTTTTCCATTGTGTAATTTGTTGTTTAATGTCCACAAAGATACAGATACAAAACATTAACAAAATTTGTTTTATTATGTACGCTTATCTTCAAATATTGTCCGAAAAATTTCCGCGAAAGCCTCTTTCGAAATCGCGTTCCTTTCAATGGCCTCTTGAGTTTGGGGAACAGCTAGAAGTCGCCAAAAAAGTCTGAATCAAATGCGAGGAATATGCTGTCAAAAGTCAAAAACAGGATCGAGTAGACTGGTGTAAATTTATGTTGCAAAAATTTGACGGGGGAGCTTCCAAGCAACATACATTGTAACAGGTGACGAATCTTGGGTACACAGTTACGACCCTGAAACTAAACAGCAGTCTAGTGTTTGGGAAGATGAAGACTTGCCCACAAAAGTAATTCGTGGCGGAAGAATAAGAAAATGATTGCTGTTTTTTCCACCGAAGTGGTCCTGTTGCTGTTATTCCACTTGAAGATTGCAGAACTGTTAATTCTGAATGGTACTGCGAAGTGGCTTTACCACAGATGTTTGCTAAATTACAAACAGGTCGCCAAAGGACGCATCCAAATTTGACGGAGGAGCTTCCAAGCAAGTGGCATACATTGTAACAGATGCCGAATCTTGCGTATACATTTACGACCCTGAAACTAAACAGCAGTCTAGTGTTTGGGAAGATGAAGACTTGCCCACAAAAGTAATTCGTGGCAGAAGAATAAGAAAATGATTGCTGTTTTTTCCACCGAAGTAGTCCTGTTGCTGTTATTCCACTTGAAGATCGTAGAACTGTTAATTCTGAATGGTACTGCGAAGTGGCTTTACCACAGATGTTTGCAAAATTACGAACAGGTCGCCAAAGGACGCATCCAAATTTGACGGAGGAGCTTCCAAGCAAGTGGCATACATTGTAACAGGTGACAAATCTTGGGTATACAGTTACGATCCTGAAACTAAACAGCAGTCTAGTGTTTGGGAAGATGAAGACTTGCCCACAAAAGTAATTCGTGGTAGAAGAATAAGAAAATGATTGCTGTTTTTTCCACCGAAGTGGTCCTGTTGCTGTTATTCCACTTGAAGATCGCAGAACTGTTAATTCTGAATGGTACTACGAAGTGGCTTTACCACAGATGTTTGAAAAATTACAAACAGGTCGCCAAAGGACGCATCCAAATTTGACGGAGGAGCTTCCAAGCAAGTGGTATACATTGTAACAGATGACGAATCTTGGGTATACAGTTACGACCCTGAAACTAAACAGCAGTCTAGTGTTTGGGAAGATGAAGACTTGCCCACAAAAATAATTCGTGGTAGAAGAATAAGAAAATGATTGCTGTTTTTTCCACCGAAGTGGTCCTGTTGCTGTTATTCCACTTGAAGATCGCAGAACTGTTAATTCTGAATGGTACTGCGAAGTGGCTTTACCACAGATGTTTGCAAAATTACAAACAGGTCGCCAAAGGACGCATCCAAATTTGACGGAGGAGCTTCCAAGCAAGTGGCATACATTGTAACAGGTGACGAATCTTGGGTATACAGTTACGACCCTGAAACTAAACAGCAGTCTAGTGTTTGGGAAGATGAAGACTTGCCCACAAAAGTATTTCGTGGCAGAAGAATAAGAAAATGATTGTTGTTTTTTCCACCGACGTGGTCCTGTTGCTGTTATTCCAATTGAAGATCGTAGAACTGTTAATTCTGAATGGTACTGCGAAGTGGCTTTACCACAGATGTTTGCAAAATTACGAACAGGTCGCCAAAGGACGCATCCAAATTTGACGGAGGAGCTTCCAAGCAAGTGGCATACATTGTAACAGGTGACAAATCTTGGGTATACAGTTACGATCCTGAAACTAAACAGCAGTCTAGTGTTTGGGAAGATGAAGACTTGCCCACAAAAGTAATTCGTGGCAGAAGTGGTTTTTTCCACCGAAGTGGTCCTGTTGCTGTTATTCCACTTGAAGATCGCAGAACTGTTAATTCTGAATGGTACTGCGAAGTGGCTTACCACAGATGTTTGCAAAATTACATACAGGTCGCCAAAGGACCGGTTTGCGTTTGCTGACAGAACATTTTTTTGAAATATTCAGGAGTTCAATTGGTAACTCATCCTCCGTATAGCCCAGATCTGGCACCGTGCGATTTTTTTTGCTTCCAATTGTTAGCAAAATCATGCGAGGTAAAAGATTTTCCACCTTTTCTAAATATTTCAAAAAGTGGTTTCAAATAATTCAGCGCAACCGTCGTATAATACACAAGGAAGTAGACGCAATCATTGTTGCCTAGGAACCTAGCCACTGAGTCATCCCATCGTCAAGTTGTTTGTTTAAAATTTTATGATTTTAAACTTGAAATTATGTTTTGCTCTTTCCAAAAATAGATTTGGTTTTATCAGCATTACTTTTTATTTTATTTGCAATATAAAAAGGAAGTTTCTAGGCCCCAGCCTCTGTATATTTTTATCTAATGAATACTTTTGACGCCGTTTATTTTTGATATCTGGTTCAATGTTATCGTTACTGTTGATTATATGCAATTTATATCGGATGAGCTAACGTGATACATTATTTCGTCATATATTTACAACAAAGTTATTGACAGATGACTGTACTTCCTGTAATAGTTATGTCTCTTTAGGGTCAAAAATTAATTGATTTTTTATTGTAATCAAAGATTCTTTCTTAATGATACAATAGAAACAACTATTTCATCATTTCAGAAGGTTGTATGGTTGTTCTTTGATATCAACTGATTTACGTCATCAAAATATGAAAAACTATAACTTTATACGATGTAAATCTTTTATATATATATACAGGGTGTTAATTAAAAAGCGGGCCATAGGCGTTTAACATGGGAAATCAGTTTTTCCTTGCGCAAAACTTCCCATTTAATTTTAAACAAAAATGTTTCAAATAAATGTTGTAGAGAATTAAATTCTACACCAGCATCACTAAACATATTTTATTTTGGATGTTTAGTAACCTGTAAAATCCAATTTGAAATTTTATAAATATTACTCATTCGTAGTGATAGCCATGAAATTTAAACAAAATTACAAAGAAATGCATATCGTTTGAATTGTCAGAATTTCGATTTTGCAGATTACAAAATAAAAATAAATAAAATCTAAGCAATAATTTAGATGTGGATTATAAAAACAAAATAGTTTGAAGGACTTAGGATAGAATATAATTATCAGTAATTTTTATTTGAAAATCTAATTTCTGACAGTTCAAATGATATGCATTTCTTTGTAATTTTGTTTAAATTCCATGGCTATCACTACAAATGAGCAATATTTATAGAATTTCAATTCGGATTTTACAGGTTACTAAACATGCAAAATAAAAGCTGTTTAGTGATGCTGGTGTATAATTTTATTAACTACAACTTTTATTTGAAACACTTTTGTCTAAAATTAATTGGGAACTTTTGCGCAAGGAAAAACTGATTTCCCATGTTAAACGCCTATGGCCCGCTTTTTAATTAACACCCTGTATATATATATATATATATATATATATATATATATATATATATATATATATATATATATATACCGTGTCTATTTTAAAGGTGTACATAGGAGATTAACATGGGAAATCAGTTTTTTGCAATTTTCTGCTCGCCTAATGATTTTAAGCAAAAATGCGTATAAAATTCTACATCTAAAACAATAAACAGAATTACCTTTACATGCTTTATAACAACAGAAATTAAATATTAAAATGTCGATAATTACGTTAAAAATATCGACAGCCATGGAATTGAACAAAAAATAGATAAATGCTTGACGTTTTATCTGTCACGACATATATATATAACTTATTTCACGTTTCTGACAATTTGGTTTGAACAAATATCTTTAATTATGCCAATAATAGAAATATAAAATTAATAAATAGAGTTAAGAAAATACAGTTTTGTTCAAATAATATGAATATATCAAAAATTCAACATTGCGTAACAAAATTATGTATGATGCTGTTATGTACTCTCAACTCATTTCCAATACATCTATATCTTAGTACTATAGAAGGGGTCTACACTTATCATTCCTAACAATTTTTCTTAGAGTAACGCATGTTCTGCTCGTCCTATATTCTGGTTACGCGGCTCACGTATTTTTTGAAGACACATTAGCAGTCTTTTCAAATTTTGTCACGAATTTAGCTCTTCATTCGTATAAATGTTCATTTTTTAATCATTTCAATAAAACTAGAGACAAATTGTCAGAAACGTCAAATAAGGTACCTTACGTTGTGACAGATAAAACGTCAAGCATTTATTTATTTTTTGTTCAATTCCATAGCTGTCGATATTATCAACGTAATTTTCTATATTTTCATATTTAATTTCTGTCGTTACAATGCATGGAAAGGTAATTCTGTTTATTGATTTAGATGCAGAATTTTATGCTCTAAAACTTTTATTTGACGCATTTTTGCTTAAAATGATTAGGCGAGCAGGAAATTGCAAAAAACTGATTTCCCATGTTAATCTCCTATGTACACCTTTAAGACAGACACACGGTATATATATATATATATATATATATATATATATATATATATATATATATATATATATATATATATTTATTTACTTCCTTGTACGAAGTAAAGGAAGTATTGTAATCGCGAAAAATTTCGGTTTTGAGATTTCAACGAAAACATCCATTTTGACCATCCCTGAATCTATTCTGACTAATTTCGTCGTGACGTCTGTACGTACGTGCGTATATATCTCGCATAACTCAAAAACGGTAAGCCGTAGAAAGTTGAAATTTTGTATTTAGGACTTCTATAATATCTATTTGTGCACGTCCCTTTTTGATCATTACATAATTTTCAGAAATGGTACTTTATTTGAAAATAAATTTTAATGAAGAACTATATTAAAATATAATTCAAAACTTTTCAAATTTGGTAAATAAGACTTTTATATCAATTGGAATAACAGCAGATTTTGGTTAAAACAGGCTAACCGGAAGTGATATATTACCTGAAGTTGTTAACAGTTTTTCTTGAGTAAAATGGTTTCATTTTGATTTTAGAAATAATATCTTCTAATAAGAGTTTTAGAGAATTAAATTATGCGTCTAGCACATCAAGTATTATTAAATTAGCCCTTTGTATAAGCGAGATATGTAAATTTAAAACTTATATACTTTTTGGTTTTTGTAATGAAGCTTGCTATGGATTAGGACAAAAAATAACAAAAAAAATAAAAAAATAGATGTGAATGTCAAATTACGCCCAACACGTACAATAATTGTGTCTTTACTTCATCTTCATATTGGTCTTGCGTACAAGGAAGTCGTGTGGTGTCCACATCAGATTTTTTGTAAAACGATCCAGTCTCATATAAATTAGCTAAAAAAGTAAAATACTTACATTGTAACAATAGAACTTTGAGTGGTCGGTTTTTCTAAGACTGATGTTATAGTAGGTTCTGAATTATTTATCTAAAACAAAAAAAATATTTCAAAAAAATTGCAAACACATCAATACATGCGTGTATCATTTGTTTTGATAAGTATTCCGAACCTTTGACCCCATATTAAATTAAGATAAAAACAAAAGACATCTATTTGAATAATTGTTTATTAATTTGTTCAATAATTGTTATAGCATTTGAGGAAAACAATATTTCAATCTATTTATAACTCTTAAAACAAATATTTTTATAATTGTTATAATAATGTAATATACAGGGTGCTATGTAAATAAAAAAAACAATATTGGTTGACAAATAAAAAAATTAGAAATGCCTGTTACTTTCAGTAATCAAAAATACACCGACATGCATTTGGTTTACAGAGAAGTGCACCAAAACAGTCGCCATTAATAAAATTACTGTGATATTTATATATAAATAAATAATTGTTATTGGTCTATCATGAAGTACTTTTACAGTTACAACAAGAAAAGAAATTATTGCAGATTAGAAAGCTTTTTATTTGTGAAATAATTTTGCATTTTTCTTAGATTGTAAGATACAATATTTAGGTTTATAGGTTATCTAGAATAAACATATTACTTACCCTAGCAGATTCGGTTAAAGACATTGAGCTAGATTTTTTGTTAAGAAATGGGTATTTGTCATATATATTCTCATTATTCGTAAAAATGTCTAAGTTTGTGTTTTCAAAATGGCCGCCAGGGTAAAAGAAGGGCCTTCTTTAAAAGAAAAACATTTGATATTAATTAATAAAAAAAAAACATTGTAAATTTACACTTACTAACTGTAAATTTATTTACACTTTATAACTGTAAATTTACTCTTTAGTAACTGTCAATTTACGCTTCCAAATTGAAAATTTACACTTGATAACTGTAGATTTACACTTTTGTAACTGTAAATTTACACATATCTAACTGTAAATTTACATTTACTAACTGTAAATTTAGGCTTACTAACTGTAAATTTACACTTAACTGACTGTAAATTTACACATATCTAACTGTAAATTTACACTTACTAACTGTAAATTTACACTTTAGTAACTGTCAATTTATGCTTCCAAACTGAAAATTTACACTTGATAACTGTAGATTTACACTTTTGTAACTGTAAATTTAAACATACCTAACTGTAAATTTGCACTTACTAACTGTAAATTTACATTTACTAATTGTAAATTTAGGCTTACTAACTGTAAATTTACACTTCACTGACTGTAAATTTACACTTACTAACTGTAAATTTACACTTCACTGACTGTAAATTTACACTTACTAACTGTAAATTTACACTCAACTAACTATAAATTTACAAATAACTAACTGTAAATTTACTCTTTATTATACGTACAGGGACGGACTGACTCTGAACCGGCCCGAAAAATAAAATCCTGTAATGAAATCTCTTTGATAAAAAAAATAATCAGGATATATACAGAATACATGCTTTTACCATGTATACAGGGTGTCTCTAATACACCAATACACGTAAACAATGCTTAACCACAAAAGGAGAGGCCGTACATAATTTTATTTCCTGAACCGGTCCAGAGTGAAGTGTAAATTTACAGTTAGTTATGTGTAAACTTACAGTTATCAAGTGTAAATGCAATGTTTTTCCTTCTACGCTTCCGTAGGGATGTACAAATAAATATATGAATGAATTAATGTGTACTATACCTAGTGAAAGATTTTGGGGTGACGGGTGATATTTCTCGAGGTTTGTCTATATCACTTTCACCAGCTGTCGTGTCTGAATCGTTAAACATACAATTCATTGCTCTAAAATACAAAAAATAACTTAATAACTCTCTTAAATCGCTTCAGAATCGTACACATTAATGCTAACAAATCCAGAAATCTGTTGCACTTGTTGAGCACTGTATCAAAAATTTGTTACTGAATTAAATGATTTGGCTAGAGGCTTAAATGATAAGAAACTAATTGAAATAGCATTGAATAGTTTCGAATTATTTTATTTTCATTTCATTGAGACTTAATGTCCTTAACTGATTTATTTATATCAGTTTAACTTAAGTCAAATCAATTGAAATCATCTTATATTCATAAATAAGCACAAATTAGAGTCCCCACAACACGTTTTTACTATTTTTACGATGATGTCTGTGTGTGACGATATTTTCGTCCACGATAACTCTTATAACAAACTTCCAAATATTTTTATTTTCCGTATTTAAGCTTCCTGCATTCATATAACAAGTTGATTAAATTTTGGGTAAAATTGGATAAATGGAAATGATACTTTACTTGAAGCCCATAACAGTTTTTATTAAAATATGTTTTCGCCGTAAATTTATGAATTTTTTGTCGGCGACTGACGCATCGCTTGCCGGCATTTTACAAAATAAATTTGCGGGGTATTTATTTTCAATTTAATATGAAAAATTATATTAAAATATAATCCAAAACTTTTAAATTTTAGTATTTAAGACTTTTATATCATGGGACACAATATATTAGATTTTGGCTAAAATTGATAAACCGGAAGTGATACTTTACTTGAAGCTCTGAACAAATTTTCGTGAAAAATATATTATGATATACTCCAAAACTTGTCAAATTTGGTATTTAAGACTTTTATATGAAGGGGAGCAACATATTAGATTTTGGCTAAAATTGATAAACCGGAAGTGATACTTTACTTGAAGCTCTGTACAGATTTTCGTGAAAAATATATTATGATATATTCCAAAACTTGTCAAATTTGGTATTTGAGACTTTTATATGAAGGGGAGCAATATATTAGATTTTGGCTAAAATTGATAAACCGGAAGTGATACTTTACTTGAAGCTCTGAACAGATTTTCGTGAAAAATATATTATGATATACTCCAAAACTTGTCAAATTTGGTATTTAAGACTTTTATATGAAGGGGAGCAATATATTAGATTTTGGCCAAAATTGATAAACCGGAAGTGATACTTTACTTGAAGCTCTGAACAGATTTTCGTGAAAAATATATTATGATATACTCCAAAACTGGTCAAAATTGGTATTTAAGACTTTTATATGAAGGGGAGCAACATATTAGATTTTGGCTAAAATTGATAAACCGGAAGTGATACTTTACTTGAAGCTCTGAATAGATTTTTGTGAAAAATATATTATGATATACTCCAAAACTTTTCAAATTTGGTATTTAAGACTTTTATATGAAGGGGAGCAACATATTAGATTTTGGCTAAAATTGATAAACCGGAAGTGATACTTTATTTGAAGCTATGAACAGATTTTCGTGAAAAATAAATTGATACAATCCATTTCAAGACTTATATTAATGAGAACGACATATTAGATGTTTTCTAAAATTGATAAACCGGAAGTACTACTTTACAGGAAGCTATAAACATATTTTCTTGAAAAAATATATTAAAACATGATTAAAAACTTCTTAAATTTGGCATTTAAAACACGTGTATAATTTGAAACATCATACGATTTTGACTATACCTATATGATAAACCGGAAGTGGTGTTTAATTAGGAGCTCTTAACAGATTTTCGAGGAAAAACATAATAAAATATAATCCAAAATTTGGTATTACGACTTTTCTATTTATTGGAACAAATTAGATTTTGTTTATAAACGATCAACCTGAAGTGATACTTAAAGTTCATTGCTATTTCAAACATGGAATTGACGGGAGGTCACGTGTTGGCCACATCAGATTTTTTTTTTATTTTCCAGATACTCTTATTTTAACTTGACACATTAACCGCTTCTTTTGTACTTGTATATCGGAAACCACACATTACTTCCTTTAATTTAGAAAATAGGAAGAAATCTTAAGGTTCAAAGTCAGGACTGTATGGTGGGTGATCCAGTAATTCCACCCTTGATTCTTTTAAATCGTTTGTACATTTTGGGGGAGGTAACTTTGATACTTTTTTGCTTTAAACCAATAATAACTGTACTTGACTTACCCAAAACTGGACGTAGAATTTGCTGAACTAACCAAAGGCGTGCTTTCATTGTCAGAATCAACCGATATTTTTCTGTTTATATTCATGATGAAATTATTTATTAAATCTGAAAATTATTATTAGTTTAAAAGATATTTCCCAATTTCGGTTCAAATTTTAAGGGCATATACGAGTATATACCATTCATTATTATTTAAAAACAAACGAAAATTTATTTAGTTTTTTTAAGTCTTCAAAAACATTGCACTCTTAACAAAAAACATTTTATCATTTCATCTCAAGACACAAATTCAAGTTTCGAATGATACTAAATGCCTATCAGTTTGTTTCAATTTTATATATACTGTAAAATTGATAAGGATTCGAGAAAAATAAGTATTCTAGGGTCAAGATAATCTGTACGTCACAATACGTCATTTTTGATAAAATTTGGAGACGCGAGAAGACAGAAAAATGCGATAGGCAATGAAAGAAATTAGAATTTTTTCAAAACTTTTATTACATACATAGTTTTTACCTCCCGTCATACGGTAGGTAAGGGAGGTAATGTAATCGTGTCAAAAATTCGATGGTGAGTTGTCAGTAAATAAGCACGAATTAGGGTCCCCACAACACGTATTTACTATTTTCACGATATTATATTTTTACTCTTATAACAAACTTCCGAAAATTTGTATTTTCCGTATTTAAGCTTTCTGCATTCATATAAAGAGTTGATTAGATTTTGGGTAAAATTGGATAACCGGAAGTGATACTTTACTTGAAGCTCATAACAGTTTTTAATGAAAAACTATATTAAAATATGATCCAAAACTTTTCAATTTTAGTATTTAAGACTTTCATATCAAGAGGAATAACATATTCGACTTTGGCTAAAATTAATAAACCGGAAGTGATAGTTTACTTGAAGCTCTGAACAGATTTTAGTGAAAAATATATTGTGATATATTCAAAAAAAAATTATATACAGTATTTAAGACTTTTATATGAAAGGGATCAACATATTAGATTTTGGGTAAAACTGATATACCGGAAGTGAGACTTTACTTGAAGCTCTTAACAGATTTTCGTCATAAAATATATTATGATATATTTCAAAACTTTTCAAATTCCGTATTTAAGACTTTTATATAAAAGGGAACAACATATTAGATTTTTTGTAAAATTGATAAACCGGAAGTGATACTTTACTTGAAGCTCTCAACAGCTTTTCGTCATAAAATATATTATGATATATTCAAAAACTTTTCAAATTCAGTATTTCAGGCTTTTATATGAAGGAGAGCAACATATTAGATTTTTTGTAAAATTGATAAACCGGAAGTGATACTTTACTTGAAGCTCTCAACAGATTTTCGTGATAAAATATATTATATATTCCAAAACTTTTCAAATTTCGTATTTAAGACTTTTATAAGAAAGGGAACAACATATTAGATTTTTTCTAAAATTGATAGACCGGAAGTGATACTTTACTTGAAGCTCTCAACAGATTTTTGTCATAAAATATATATTATGATATATTTCAAAACTTTTCAAATTCCGTATTTAAGACTTTTATATGAAAGGGAACAACATATTAGATTTTGGCTAAAATTGATAAACCAGAAGTGATACTTTACTTGAAGCTTTCAACAGATTTTCGTCAAAATATATTATGATATATTCAAAAACTTTTCAAATTCAGTATTTCAGACTTTTATATGATAAAATATATTATATATTCCAAAACTTTTCAAATTTCGTATTTAAGACTTTTATATGAAAGGGAACAACATATTAGATTTTTTCTAAAATTGATAGACCGGAAGTGATACTTTACTTGAAGTTCTCAACAGATTTTCGTGAAAAATATATTTCGGTATATTCAAAAACTTTTTAAATTCAGTATTTAAGACTTTTATATGAAAGGAAACAACATATTAGATTTTGGATACAATTGATAAACCGGAAGTGATACTTTACTTGAAGCTCTGAACAGATTTTCGTGAAAAATAAATTGATACAATCCAAAACTTTTCAAATTTGGTATTTAAGACTTTTATATTAATGAGAACGACATACTAGATGTTTTCCAAAATTGATAAACCGGAAGTACTACTTTACAGGAAGCTATAAACAGATTTTCTTGAAAAAATATATTAAAACGATCCAAAACTTCTCAAATTTAGTATTTAAAACACGTGTATAATTTGAAACATTAGATTTTGACTATACCTATATGATAAACCGGAAGTGGTACTTAATTTGGAGTGCTTAACAGATTTTCGAGGAAAAAATAATTTGGTATTACAGACTTTTCTATTTATTGGAACAAATTAGTTTTTGTTTACGAACAATGAACCAGAAGTGATACTTTACTTAAAGTTCATTGCTATTTCAAACATGGAATTGACGGGAGGTCATGTGTTGACCTGTTGGCCACATCAGATTTTTTTTTAAGTACGTAGATAACATAAAAACTCCTCTCATATCTTCTGGAGGACTCTCTAACGTTCCATACGATAATGACATAGAATACAAAAGCTTTCGGCAACCAGAAGTAATTAAACAGGTTGAGACTCGTTTGTTTACTTCGTCACTTGCTCGCGACGATTATGGCATCACTAAACTTAGACATTTTAGTCTTTATCTACGTCACAGAATATAAAAAATATAATTACGGCTTAACGAATACAATAAAATGTGTGACTTTGCTCCATCATTTGCCACCACGAAAAGACGTGCTTAACTTTGAAAAATGAGAGTATGATATATATTTGAAGGATATTTTTTTTTATTTCTTATCAAAATAGGAAAATTGTGCGCCGATAACCTTAACACAATGAATGCTCTCTTTTAATTTATTAAAACATATGTCACATAAGTTATCGGAAAAAATATGAATGGACAATACTATAGTTTAAGGAAAATAATAATTCACATAGCTTATTTTCTTTAAATCAAAATTAAAACTTATAGAACACATACAATAATACAATGTATAAGGACGTTTAAATATTTATATATCCTCACTTAAATATTGTCGTCTTTTGTACAAGAAATTTCAGACTGCATAATATTATGTTATCATTTATTAAGAAATGTATAAATACATATTATCATGTTTATTTATTCGAAATATTGTTTTCCCCAATATTGATAAAAATCTAGTTATTTCCCAATACATGGACGGAAACTTCGTACTACAATCTTTTTCATACCAGCCCAAAATCAAAATATTTCGGCCGTTTTATATTTTTTAAAAACAAATTATAAAACCTATGAAATGATGAGAATTTTACAAATTTTTTCGTTTAAAATATAGATTTACATATACTACAGAAATTTGATGTTGTCATTTTTGTGGGTATATGAAGTTTGCACCCAATTTTTGAATATTTAGGGTTGAAATTAAGGGTTAACAGTACGAAAAATGAAATCTACGATGCTTTTTATTTATTATACCAACTTTTGAACTGTTGAAATTCAGTATTTTAAAAGTTATGAACGCATTTGTAATTTAGGAACACCACAAAAAATTGATGATGTCATTTTTGTGGGTATATGAAGTGTGCACCTAATTTTTGAATATTTTGGGTTGAAAGTAAGGGTTAACAGTGTGAAAAATTATATCTACGATGTTTTTTATATATTATACCAACTTTTGAACTGTTGAAATTAATTATTTTAAAAGTTATTATCGACTTTGTAATATAGGAACACGACAGAAAATTGGTGTTGTCATTTTTGTGGGTATATGAAGTTTGCACCCAATTTTTGAATATTTAGGGTTGAAATTAAGGGTTAACAGTACGAAAAATGAAATCTACGATGCTTTTTATTTATTATACCAACTTTTGAACTGTTGAAATTCAGTATTTTAAAAGTTATGAACGCATTTGTAATTTAGGAACACCACAAAAAATTGATGATGTCATTTTTGTGGGTATATGAAGTTTGCACCCAATTTTTGAATATTTAGGGTTGAAATTAAGGGTTAACAGTACGAAAAATGAAATCTACAATGTTTTTTATATATTATACCAACTTTTGATCTGTTGAAATTAATTATTTTAAAAGTTATGAACGATTTTGTAATTTAGGAACTCGACAGAAAATTGGTGTTGTCATTTTTGTGGTTATATGACGTTTGCACCTAATTTTTGAATATTTAGGGTTGAAATTAAGGGTTAACAGTACGAAAAATGAAATCTGCGATGTTTTTTATATATTATACCAACTTTAGAACTGTTGAAATTCATTATTTTAAAATTTATGAACGAATTTTTAATTTAGAAACACGACAGAAAATTGGTGTTGTCATTTTTGTGGGTATATGAAGTTTGCACCGAATTTTTGGATATTTAAGGTTGAAATTAAGGGTTAACAGTGTGAACAATGAAATCTACGATGTTTTTTTATATATTATACCAACTTTTGAACTGTTGAAATTAAATATTTTAAAAGTTATTATCGAATTTGTAATTTAGGAACACGACAGAAATTGGTGTTGTCATTTTTGTGGGTATATGAAGTTTGCACCCAATTTTTGAATATTTAGGGTTGAAATTAAGGGTTAACAATGTGAAAAATGAAATCTACGATGTTTTTTATATATTATACCAACTTTTGAACTGTTGAAATTCATTATTTTAAAAGTTACGAACGAATTTGTAATTTAGGAAAACGACAAAAAATGGGTGCTAACATTTTTGTGGTTATATGAAGTTTGTATCTAATTTTTGGATATTATGGGTTGAAATTAAGGGTTAACAGTGTGAACAATGAAATCTACGATGTTTTTTTATATATTATACCAACTTTTGAACTGTTGAAATTAAATATTTTAAAAGTTATTATCGAATTTGTAATATAGAAACACGACAGAAAATTGGTGATGTCATTTTTGTGGGTATATGAAGTTTGCACCCAATTTTTGAATATTTAGGGTTGAAATTAAGGGTTAACAGTACGAAAAATGAAATCTACAATGTTTTTTATATATTATACCAACTTTTGAACTGTAGAAATTAAATATTTTAAAAGTTACTATCGAATTTGTAATATAGGAACACGACAGAAAATTGGTGGTGTCATTTTTGTGGGTATATGAAGTTTGCACCCAATTTTTTAATATTTAGGGTTGTAATTAAGGGTTAACAGTACGAAAAATGAAATCTACGATGTTTTTTATGTATTATACCAACTTTTGAACTGTTGAAATTCATTATTTTAAAAGTTATGAACGAATTTGTAATTTAGGAACACGACAGAAAATGGGTGTTGTCATTTTTATGGTTATATGATGTTTGCACCCAATTTCTGAATATTTAGGGTTGAAATTAAGGGTTAACAGTACGAAAAATGAAATCTACGATGTTTTTTATATATTATACCAACTTTTGAACTGTTGAAATTAATTATTTTAAAATTTATGATCGAATTTGTAACTTAAGAATTTGGTGAAAAATTTGTTTTGAGTTTATTCTAGTTTGCACTCTTTTTTTGGGTATTTAGGGTTGAAATTAAGGGTTGACAGTGTAAAAAACGTGTTCTATGGGGTTTAAAATATAAATTGACTCATTTTCAAACTTTAAAACCGTCTGGACAAAGTTTTATTTGAATATTTATAAAATGATGCCAGTTGTAAATTTTTCGTAATCTTTCCAAAACATTAAAACTTTTATTTGGTTATGAATGGGGATAAAATTTACAGGAAATTAATAAAATTAACAGAAAATCATTTATTTATACTTAGAACAAGCCAAAAAACATTTATTTTTTAATAAAAATGTTTAAAAAGTGCTGTCTAATCCGTGTAACATTCGACTCACGCACCGCTCATTAAAATAATCTGGTCTATATAACTACATCATTGGTATCACGTGGTGCACATTGACAATATGGCGACCTGTTTTTATAACAAGACGTCAACAGCCTATGAAAATAATAAATTATAAACGTACAACAATGATTAGAGCTATGAAACTTAAGAAATATGTAAATAAAGGTACGGGAAATGTGTATTAAATAATAAAAATGTTCTACATTTTTACTCGTTGATGGTGCAATAGCAGATGTAGTGGCATTGAAAAGACAGTGATTTGTGAATTATACGTTAATATATTTGTGATTTCGGTTGTTACAAGTGCTGTTTATTGTTGTGAACAGTTGTACGAAGCTGTTGCGCAGACATTTACAACTTTTTTAGGGTAATTAAGATCTTTTTAAAAATCTGTAAGATATTTGTCAAACCATCGTAAGCTAATATTTTTATTTGGTCATCAGCATCAAGCTGAAATTTATAGAAAATATTTAAAAATAACTTAAAACCATTTATTTATGCTTAGAACAAGTCATTTATTTTTTAATATAAGTATTTAATTGATTATTGACATCTACATTTGAGGTTAAAATGTACTATTCAACCTGCATAACATTGGGTAAACCACAACTCTAAAAAAACTTTTAAACTAATATTTCATTTAAAATTATTGTTTTAAACAATATTTTAGTATAAATATAAATAAATTTTTAATAATAGAGTATATAATTAACTCAATCGGTAATTGTAATAAAAGTTTCAACGAACGGCCATTTTGTTTTGTAAAGTATTGTAAACCAAACATTTGTTGTGTTTTATACATTTTAAAGTATTATTTCTATATTATAAATAGTGTTTTGTGTTATATTTGTGCTTAAAAACAGTTTTTACATTGATTTTAATAAAAGTTTAATTCGGTTTGCCATTAGTTTTGCAATGTTATGCAAATTGTAATAGAATACAAGTACATTTGATAGTTATTTTAGCTTTCAAATAACTGTTTTTCATTATAATTAAGCTTGTTTTCGTATAAAATACACATTTTTCATTAGTTTCTGTAAGTTGTGTTCAATAATTCGTAAGTTAGAAATCTAACCAAAACATTTTGTCAGGTTATGGAAATCGTCAACGGACACCACACGACAAAATCAGTTCAGAATTGTATACCAGACAGTTTTAAGGTGTGAAAGTGTTGTGATTTATATTTAAAAGTCTAAGGAATCCGATTTTGGGTTCGAAATGAAGATATTTGTTCCTGTTGATGATTTACAAGCAAGAGAAAATGAACGATGATAGCCCCAAGATATTGCGGCAAATGGGGCCCTACAGCTGTGAGGAATCGTCGAGCAGCGGACAAACATCGTGACTTGAAACTTTTAAGGTAAGACAGTTGTTTTTTTATAAGTTTATAACGTCTAGTAATACAGACACTTTGTACATTTATACCTTTTTCTGGGTAATTAAGATCTTTTTACCCAGAAATTGGTGTAAGTGTATAAAGAAACGTTGGTTTTTTAAACCGCAAAAAATCGCTGAGTGGATGGACTGACGCATATTGGTAAATGTTTAACAATTTTAATAACATATTCATGAGTTTATTAAATAGTTTTGTATAATTTTTGTTTAAATTAATTTTAAAAACCGCGATTTAATGTATATTTTAATCCCGTACAACCCGAAAAGTGATTAAATTTCCAGTAAAAACTCCTCAAATCCGGGTTTAAAAATTGTATATTTTTGGCTAAAAATGTTGGGTTAAAAACTGTCAATATCGGTTAAAGACTTAATTTTTACAAAAACGAAACGGGGTTAAAAAATAAATTGATTCACGGTTACAACAGAATGAAACATAAAAATCTTTCAGGAGATCGCACACTGAACGAACGCGTTTGGCCTTTGGCCATCGTTCCCAGCTGTAAAAATGTGAAATTCATCGATTTTCCGGCTTCAAATCTATCCACCCAACAATACGGAGCCCCTGTTGCCCACGTGCGAGGAATGAGATGGGGCCCTAAGCTGTCTAGCGGAAGACAGGACTACGAATAATTGGTGAGTTTATTTTTTTGATTTTTTTGCGCTAAATTCTAAAATCTATTAATGGTGATTAAGAGTTGACTAGCAGTGTTTTAATTCTGGCAATCGGTTATGGTTTATTTTAGATAAAAATACAGTTACACGGGCGTGAGTTTTATCAAAAAATTAAAGGAAAAATGATTTAAAATTTAAAGATAATTTAACAAAAAAATAACTAAGTTTAATTCGTGTATTATTCCACATCGCATTAGCGATTTAATATAATAATTCGTACATAGGCAAAAGACATTGTTATTCATTATTAATTTAATTAAATCGTTGATCAAACGAGCTTTTGTCAGGACAGAAGGACATTTTTGTTGAAAGAATGTATTGTATTTTAACGTGTGAAACCGTTTTAATATATTGTTGTGTGATGTTGTAGGACAGAATATCTGTTCCTTCATCGATATCAAGTGTCCGTTACTGAACATTTCACCAGTTCCTTTGTCCATATCAAGTTCCATTTTATATTTCATCCAGTTGAAGCTTTGGCTGCTCCGATTGATCACATCCGCTTCCTGTATGGATCCACATCCTGTCCTCATCCTCCGATGTATCCGTCTTCTATTAGTCACAAGTTTTTTAATATGTTTGTATATTGTAAAGGATTAGTGGACGCTCATTTTTTTAAATATTCTTTTGTTTCTAATGGTGTTTTCCATTATAATTTAAATAATGAGGATGGATGGATAGCGTCATTGTTTTATCAACATTTGCACACATTGTATACAGTATGGTTGGTAATATGATACAACACATTCCGCGATTCCGTGTTACATACCTATATACATCACGTAAACATGTCTCATTTTATGCACTAGCACTCCATTATATATTTATATACATCAAAGTAGACACTAGCACTCCATTTCTTTTTTGTGCTTTCTCATCTATGCCCAACATTTGCTTTTATATATTAACGCAGGCACTAGCACTCCATTATATACATGTAATTGAGGAGTAAATGTACTTATTTTACATTTTTGCATTAATATATTTATTTATACAAGAAAATAAACACTAGCACTCCATTTTTTACAACTAGAAATAATAGTGGATGATCCTATTGTTTTATAAATACTTGTATACAGTGTCCGTGGTAACGGGCGTATTGTATGGCTGGTAGTAAATGTTTAAGTGATTAAGGGTGGTGTTTTAATCGCTTATGGATTAATTTAGAAGATGCATAAATGATTAAAAGACCATTCTTAATTACTTGGATATGTACTACTAGCCATACGGTATGTCTGTTATCAGGGACGGGTCACGCTAGAATAATTGAAAGTGTCAATGGATGTATTATGTATAGATGTTTATAGAAAAATGGGGTTATCCACTATTATACTTTTTAAATCGTAAATTACGGAGAAAAACCCAATATAGTATTGAAATAATGGTATTTAGATCCAGTTGTTTAATGGAAGCACTGTTGAATACACATACATACATACACTGGGTCATTGTATTATGTATTGTATACAGTACATTGAAGCTATACTTGCTTTAGTGTCTAGTATGTACATATGTGTGTGTGTGTTGGAATAATGGCACTTAGACCTGGTTGTATTCTTGAAGTACTGTTAAATAGGGGTTAAACACACAGTTATTATATTGTGTGATAGTTTTTTATATATGAGCAGACACTAGCACTTCATTATATAGTACCAGCACATTGTATAGAATATATACATTGTATATATGTATGTATGTGTTAGAATAGTGGCACTTTGACCATGTTGCTTGGTAAAAGTATTTTTGAATACATACACATATACACATATTGATTGCACTGCGTATACACTACATACACTATATTGTTCAAAGTACATACAATGTATGTACTTCGCACGCATCTCCTAAACCAATCCATAAGCGATTGAAAGACCACCCTTAATCACGAGGACGTGCTACCAGCCATGGAGGTGCTGTTTCAGCACATCCACATCTACCACCATTACAATCAGCTGTATTTGGAATTGATTATTAGTATTTAGGTATTACAAATGAAATAGTTATAAATATGGCACTTAGATCCTAATGCACCGTGGAAGCACTATTTTCATCATTTATAATACATAACAATTCATTGATTATATTATTATATGTATTGCATATATTATGGGATATACATATGTATGTATGTATGTATGTATAATACACAGTATAGAATGTGTTTCGTATATGAGAGTAGACACTCGGACTTCATTATATAGTATCAGAATATTGTACGTATGTGGAAGCATTGCTTACACTTATTACATACATACACATATATACATATATATTGATTGCACTGTGTATTGTATATATTATATTGTTTATAGTATATACAGTATATGTATGTATGTATGTTACGTACTGTACCGTGGAAGTATTTTTCAACATACACGTAAACATACATACATATATTGTTTCATTGCATTATATAGTATAAAGTATATTGTTGCAGTTCCACTAGCTCTATATTATGTTTAACATTCCATTATATACACCGTAGCAATATATTGTATGTATGTATTGTACCGTGGAAGCATTGTTGAACATTAAGCACATGTACATACACACAAATTCATTATATTGTATAATAGATTGTTTTTATGCATGAGAGCAGGCATTAGCACTTCATTATACAGTATCAGTACATTATATGTATGTATGTATGTATGTATGTATGTGTTGGCATTTCGGCTCTATTGTACCATGGGAGTACTCTTGAACACATATATATACATTAAATTGAAGTTCCACTAGCTCTATATTGTGTATATGTAATAGCAATACATTGTATGTATATGTATGTATGTATGTATGTGTTGACAATTCGGCCTTGCTGTACTATAGGAGTACTTTTGAACACATATACATACATTGAATTGAAGTTACACTAGCTCTATATTGTTTATATAGAAGCAATATATATGTATGTATGTATGTATGTGTTGGTATTTTGGCCTTATTATACCGTAGGAGTATTGTTGAACACATACATACATACATACATACATTGAATTGAAGTGCAACTAGCTCTATATTGTGTATGTAGTAGTAATACATTGTATGTATGTATGTATATGTTGGCACTTCGGCCCTATTGTTTTATGGGAGTACTTTTGAACACATATATATACATACATACATACCTTGAGTTGAAGTTCCATTAGCTCTACATTGTGTATATAATAGCAATACATTGTATGTATGTATGTATTGGCACTTATACTCCATTATACCGTGGGAGTACTCTTGAATACATACATACATACATTGAATCATTGCATTAGTAGCTCTATAGTGTGTATAGCACACTCCGTTATATACATATAGTAGCAATACATTGTTATGTATGTGTAGTATATTTGTTGGCACTTAGACCCCTGTGCACCGTGGAAGCAGTTTTCATCATTTAACATACACTACACATGTGTATTATATACATACATACATTACATTACATTGTTAAACCATATACTTAAGCATATTATGGGATATACACATGTATGTATGTATGTATGTTATGGGTATGTATAATACACAGTACGTAGTGTATGTGAAATGATGAAAATAATAGTGGTTCCACGGTGCTGTGTGTTGTGTGTGTTGCACGGTGTATGCGGTCAACAATGGGGATGAATACCATGACAACGAGTATACCATATCAGTGTATTCACGGAAATATGTAGTGCTTCCACGGTAAACAATGGGAATAAATATCATCATGCCAACGAGTATTGTTATTATTATTATATTATATATATAAATGGACAAAAAAAGTAATGACAATTTAAATCATACCATGTTTATAACATAATGATTTATATGCTAATGATAAATTATTATTCATAATAAATGTAAAATAATTATTGAATATACACATGGTGGTGGTTGTGGTGTTGGTGGTGGATGTGATTGTGGTTGTGGAGGTGCTGAATTAGCACCTCCATGACTGGCAGCACGTCCTCATGATTAAGGGTGGTCTTTCAATCCGCACGCATCCCTAAACCAATCCATAAGCGATTGAAAGACCACCCTTAATCATGAGGACGTGCTGCCAGCCATACGGTACGCCCGTTATAACGGACGGGTGGTCATACTAGAATAATTAAAGACCTTAATAAATGTATAAAATATATGCAAATAATGGGAGCATCCACTTTTATTCTATTTATTATTACAAATTATAAATAATATCATATTAATAATCAAAATAAATAAATAAATTAATTAATGATTGAATACAATAAAATATATATATATATATATATAATGGAGTACTAGTGCCTCCTTTTACAGGGGGATAAATACCATGACAAAAAGTACCTTTTCAATGAACATTGTAATATAATATAACAATACACTAAAAATTAATATGATTCATGTATAAATGGACAAAAAGTAATGACAATTTAATCTATGCCATACTTATAACAGTATTAATGCTTATATATTAATAAAAAATTATTAATGGTATGTAAAGTAATTGAAGATACGGGTGGTGTTGATGGTGGTGGTGGTTGTGGATGTGGTTGTGGAGGTGCTAACTTAGCACCTCCATGGCTGGCAGCATGTCCTCGTGATTAAGGGTGGTCTTTCAATCGCTTATGGATTAGGTTAGGAAATGCGTGCACCGCACGCATCCCTAGACCAATCCATAAACGATTGAAAGACCACCCTTAATCACGAGGACATACTGCCAGCCATACGGTACGCCCGTTTTCACGGGCGAGTCATGCTAGAATCTATGTATTATATTTTAAATAATTATTTACGGGGAAAAACAACATACAATTCCCACTGTATACAATGTATGCAAACAATGGGGGCATCCACTCCTAATGACTAAATACAATAAAATATTTACTTTACATAGCGTATATGAATATATAATACAAAATATATATATATATATATATATATATATATATATATATATATATATATATAATGGAGTACTAGTGCCTACTTTTATATATAAAATTATAATTAATGCAAAAATATAAAATAAAATATTTAATCCAAATATAAACATGCAAAAGTGCTCATTTAAATGTATATAATGAAGTGTTAGTGCCTATTTCACAATATAAAAGCAAATATTAATGCAAAAATATTAATTAAAATACTCTGTACAAATACATATATTCAAATAGTCAATTAAATGTATATAATGGAGTAACAGTGCCTATTTCACTATAAAAAACAAATATTAATACAAAAATATTAAATAAATTATTCTGAGCATCAATTTTGTAACTTTAAATTCTATCTGATTTGAAATTCTGCCAGATTTGGGTTTTCCCCATTACGAATTCTACTATTCCAGACCAGTAGAATTTGAAATCTAACAAAATTATAATTTACCCAATTCTTTATTCAAATAGATTTCAAATTCTACTAATCTAAAACAGTAAAATTCATAATGGGAAACCCCAAATCTAACAAAATTTAAAATCCGACAAAATTAAAAATTATATAATATATAATGAAGTGCTAGTGCCTACCTTTATGTATAAAAACAACTATTGAACATACATGTAAAAACACAAAAAAATGAGTACAGCAAAAATTAAATATATACATGATATATGTGAAATTTATATAATGGAGTACTAGTGCTTACTCTTACATAAAAAAATTTGCAAAAACATTAAAAAAAATTAACTGCCATATAAATAAAATACTTACATAAAACATTTAATGCAATGTTCATATAATGGAGTATTAGTGTCAATTTTAATATATAAAAACATATATTAATAAAAAAATATAAATTAAATTCTCTAAACATAAACATATCTAGAAAGACCCAATTAAATATACACGTATAATGAAGTACTAGTGCCTGCTTTATTTAATAAAAATAAATAAGAAATTACAAAAAAAAAATTAATATATATGAATATTTAACACAAAATTTATATAATGAAGTGTTAGTGCCTGACTTACCACCAATGAGTCACGCTAGAATACAAAAAATAGTACATAGTTCAACACAAACATATCACACTAAAATTATTCACTAAATAACACACACAATTTTATATACATATCGGGTCACGCTAGAATAAATAAAATAAACACATGTAGTTATATATAGGGTCACGCTAGAATAAATAAAACAAATAACATATAGTTTATATTTAGTATCACGGTAAAATAAATAAAACAAATAACACATATAAATAGTTATATATAGGGGTCACGCTAAAATAAATAAAACATTACATAGTTTATATATAGGGTCACGCTAGAATAAATAAAACATCATATATATATATATATATATATATATATATATATATATATATATATATATATATATATATATATATATATATATATAGGGTCACACTAAAATAAATAAAACAAATAACATATGTACATAGTTGTATATAGCGCTCACGCTAGAATAAATAAAGCAAATAACACATATACATACTAATATATAGGGTCACGCTAGAATAAATAATATACATAATTATATATAAAATCACGCTAAAATAAATAATTCATATAACACATATACTTATATATATAGGGTCACGCAAGAATAAATAAAACAAATATTACACATATATAGGGTCACGCTAGAATAAATAAAACAAATAACACATATAATTATATATAAAAGAAATCTGTTGATATCGTCGGTGGTCCGTAGCTCAGTTGGTAAAACTCCCGCGCAGCAAGTGGAAGGTCCCGGGTTCGAGCCCCGGCGATGCCAAAAAACTTTCTTAAATTATTTACTTTACTGACATTTGTAATGATCCTCTTTCCCTATATTATATATAAGGCAAATAACACATAGTTTATAATTAGGGTCATGCTAGAATAAATAAAAGAACATATGTAGAAATGTCCAATTAAATACATATACCTATAATGAAGTACTAGTGCCTGTTTTAATTAATGAAAACGAATGTAAACCATAAATAAAAAAAAATAAAAAAAGTATATCTAATACAATATTTATATAATGAAGTGTTAGTGCTTGACTTAATATATTATCACGAATGGGTCACGCTAGAATATAAAAAAATTGTACATAGTTCAACACGGGCGGGTCACGCTAGAATTATTCACTAAATAATACTCACACAATTTTATATACATATAAGATCACACAAAAATAATACATAGTTCATATTTAGGGTCACGCTAGAATAAAGAAAACAAATGACACATATACATAATAATATATAGGGTCACGCTAGAATTATTGAAATAATAACACGTACTTCATATGAGTTTTACACACACATCAAGTTGTACTAAAATTAAAGCCCCTATGCTAGTAGCATAGGGCCTTTAAGACACACATGAACAATAGTGGCATGTATGTGTACGTGATGATTGAGTGTTAATGGGTGTGGAAGTGCTGGGATAGCATCTTCATAGCTTCTAACATATCGTTTATCCCTAATAATATTAATAAATGATTGATAGAACACTCTTAATTATTTGCACATACTACCAGCCATACAATTATAAACGGGTCACGCTAGAATAACACATAGTTCATATTTAGGGTCACGCTAGAATTAAAAAAATAACACATAATTCAACACAAATGGATCACGCTAGAATTATTCACTAAATAATAGTTATAAACCATATTTTATTTATTAATTTTTGCTTAAATTGATTTGGCAACATAGGCCAGGTATACTAGCTGTATACTTGGCAACCTTATGGGGCCCTATTCAGCAAATGTCGCTCACATCAGCGCCAATTTTAAGTAGCCGAATGTACTGTCACAATTACTATATGTAAGTGCCATTCCAATGACAATTATATATATGTATATATTTTTATTAATATAAATTATAAATAAAATAAATAAATAAATATATCATCACGGCATATTACCCATTGCTGGGTGTGCTAATCTGCTTTGTACGCAGATATCGGTAATGATGATGACATATTTGTATTGTGCGGGCGTTTACCAATATAATAATAAATAATAAATTATGGTAGATAAAAATATATTGTAGTAATTGATGATTATATTGATGGGTATGGAGGTGTTGGTAGCTCGACCAAGTGATTAAGGGTGGTCTTTCAATCGCTTATGGATTAATTTAGAAGATGCGTAATTCACACACATCCATAAACGATTAAAAGACCACTCTTAATCACTTGGACGTGCTACCAGCCATATGGTACGCCCGTTATCAGAACGGGTCACGCTAGAATTATTAATAAAATAACGCACATATTTCAATACAAATGGGTCACGCTAAAATTATTATTATGGGGTCCCGTAGCCGCGTGCTTTAGTACGGTCGCGAATCTGGGGAACCGGGTTTGATCCCGAGCGTCGCCAGACATTTCCAATTTTAAATGGCATTAAATTGGCTCTGTGGTGCACTCTCCACGCCAGCAATGACTACCCGTAAGGTGATGCGTGGTAAACACCCGCACGATACAAATATGTCATCATCATTACCGAATTCTGTGTACAAAGCAGATTTAAATAATATAATATATAATTTAACACGAAAGGGTCACGCTAATTTTTAGCCGAATATACTGTCACAATTACTGTATGTTTTGTAGGGTTTAAATATCATTCCAATGATAATTTTTTAAAAATATAAATTATGGTAGATAGAACTATATTGATGATAATATTGGTGGGTGTGGAGGTATTGTATTCGCACCTCCATGGTTGGTTGCTCGCCCAAGTGATTAAGGGTGGTCTTTTAATCGTTTATAAATTAGTTTTGGGATGCGTGGATGTGTTATTTTATAAATAATTCTAGCGTGATCGAATATATGAATTATGTGTGTTATTTGATTAATAATTCTAGCGTGACCCGCTCATCATAACGGACGTACTGTATGGATTATAGCATGCCCAAGTAATTAAGGGTGGTCTTTCAATCGCTTATGGATTAATTTAGAAAATACGTAAGTCGCAAACATCCATAAACGATTAAAAGACCACCCTTAATCACTTGGACATGCTACCAGCCATATGGTACGCCCGTTATCAGGACGGGTCACGCTAGAATTATTGATAAATAACACACATTCGCACCTCCATAGTTGGTAGCATGTCCTCGTGATTAAGGGTGGTCTTTCAATCGCTTATGGATTAGTTTAGAAGATCCATAAACGATTAAAAAAATACCCTTAATTATTTGGACTTTTAACCAGCCATACAATACGCCCGTTATCAGGGCGGGTCACGCTAGAATTATTAATAAAATAACACACATAATTCAACACAAGTGGGTCACGCTAAAATTATTATTACGGGGTCCCGTGGCCGCGTGCCTGAGTACGTCCGATGCCAAATATTTTAAATGGCACTAAATTAGCCAGCAATGAGTGCCCGTGAGGTGACGCACAAAGCAGATTGGCATACCCAACAATGGGTAATATACCGTAATAATATATTTATTTAAATAATGTATAATTTAACACGAAAGGGTCACGTTAGAATAAGTGAAAATGTAAGTGGTAATACGTACAATGTGCAAATATTCAGCAAATGTCGCTCACATCAGCACCAATTTTAAGTAGCCGAATATACTGTCACAATTACTGTACTGTAGGGTTTAAGTGCCATTTCAATGATATTTATTATTTTAAAATATAAATTATGGTAGATAAAAATATATTGATGCTGTTGAATTCGCACCCCGAAGTGATTAAGGGTGGTCTTTCAATCGCTCATGGATTAGTTTAGAAGATGTATCCATAAACGATTAAAAGGCCACCCTTGAATTACCATCTCTATGGTTGATAACACAATATTGACCCCTGTGGTGCACTCTCTACGCCAGCAATGAATGCCCGTGAGGTGACGCCTGGTAAACGCCCACACGATACGAATATGTCATCATCATTATCGATATCTGCGAACAAAACAGGTTGGCACACCCAGCAATGGGTAATATGCCGTGATGATATATTTATTTTTATTTATGGTTGATAATACCTCCAAGTGATTAAGGGTGGTCTTTCAATCGCTTATGGATTAATTTAGGTGATGCGTGATTGAAAAACCATGCACCCGTAATCACTTGGGCATGCTACCAGCCATACAGTACACCCGTTATCAGGACGAGTCACGCTAGAATTATTAATAAAATAAAACACAATTCATATATAGGGGTCACACTAGAATAATGAAAAATAACATACACACTTTATATTTAAGATCACGCTATAATAATTGAAAAAATTAAACAATTTATATGTATAAGATCACGCTAGAATTATTTATAAAACAATATATAACTTATATTTAGGGTCACGCTAGAATTATTTATAAAATAAACACGTAATTTAATATTTAGGATCACGCCAGAATTATTGAAAAAATAACATATAACATATATTTAGGATCACGCTACAATTATCCTATAGCACTTTTTAGTCATTGAATATACATATATACTCTGTACATGTATGTAGTTCTAGTCGTAGTAATGTAGAGCACACATTTGCAGGCATTCCTAAAATAATCCATAAATAAATACCGATATCTGTGAACAAAGCAGATTGGCACACCCAACAATGGGTAATATGCCGTGATGATATACTTATTTACTGTATTTATTTTTAACAATTCACAAAAATAAAAGCCATGCTATTTAAGTGCTCCATAATCACCCTTAATCACTTGATCATGCTATCAGCTATACACATTGGCGTCTTAAGCTATTTAAGCGCCCAAAGCCCGTAACATTTTGCGTCCTTTTCGATTATAAGTTCTTTATTTAGATATAATAAGTACACAAACTGTATACAGGATGTTAATTTTAAATAGTACACTATTGCTAACTCGAGAACTATAAGAGCTACGAGGTCGGTTAAATTAACAAACAATTTCTATTTTACTAGACTATTTTAATGAGCGTAAAATTAATTTCGGCGAGTTTTCAAACAATTAAACTTTTAAAACCATCGAAATTCGGACAATAAATTAAGAAAATAAATCTAAAGCGGTCCCAAAACATACTAAACGATCGTTTTAAACTTTGCAAAACACAAAAAACTATTTATATTAACTTTAAATGTAAAAAAATAATAAAATAATTAAAATCCAACAACAGTTGGACAAAAAAAACAAATAAAAATATATTAATTTGTGTTGTGAACAACCTCTGCATGCAGCAAGGTAAGATAAATGATTTTTGAACTCATTTTTGTATGTTAGGAGTGGAAATTTGGGTGTGGCCGTATGAAAAATGAAATCTGTGGTGCTTTTTACATAGGGGGTGAAGTTTTCACACATTAATATTCATTATTTCAAAAGTTATTAATGAATTTGTAATTTGGGACCACGGTAAAAAAAATTATTTTCATTTTTGTGGTTATATGAAGTTTGCACCTAATTTTTGGATATTTAGGGTTGAAATTAAGGGTCAGCAGTACGAAAAATGAAATCTACGATGTTTTTTATTAATTATACCAACTTTTGCACTGTTGCAACTAATTTTTTTAAAAGTTCTGAACGAATTTGTAATTTAGGAACACGACAGAAAATGAGTGTTGTAATTTTTGTGGTTATATGAAGTTTGCACCCAATTTTTGGGTATTTAGGGTTTAAATTAAAGGTCAACAGTACAAAAAATGAAATCTACGATGTTTTTTATATATTATACCAATTTTTGAACTGTTGAAATTAATTATTTTAAAAGTTATAAACGAATTTGTAATTTAGGAACAGGACAGAAAATTGGCGTTGTCATTTTTGTAGTTATATGAAGTTTACACCTAATTTTTGTGTATTTAGGGTTGAAATTAAGGGTCAACAGTGCGAAAAATGAAATCTACGATGTTTTTTATGTATTATACCAGCTTTTGAACTGTTCAAATTCATTATTTTAAAAGTTACGAACGAATTTGTAATTTAGGAACACCACAAAAAATTGATGATGTCATTTTTGTGAATATATGAGGATTTTTGGACTTTTGGACCCATTTTTGGGTGTTAGAAATGAGAATTTGGGTGTGGGGATATGAAAAATGAAATCTGTGGGGTTTTCTACATAGGGGGTGAAGTTTTCAAGGGTTGATATTTATTATTTTAAAAGATACTAATGAATTTGTAATTTGGGAACACGACAGAAAATTGGTGTTGTCATTTTCGTGGGTATATGAAGTTTGCACCCTATTTTAAGGTATTTAGGGTAGAAATTAAGGGTTGTCAGTGTAAAAAACGTATTCTACAGGGTATAAAATATAAATTGACTCATTTTCAAACGTTAAAACCGTTTGGACTTTAAATATTTCTAAAATGTCGGCCGTTGCGAATTTTTCGCAATTCTTCCAAAACATCAAAACTTATATTTGGTTATGTATACGTCTGAAATTTATAGGAACTACATAAAATTAACTGAAAATCATTTATTTGCACTTAGAACTAGCCAAAAAACATTTATTTATTAATAAAAATATTTGCTTGACATTTAAATTTGAGGTTAAAATGTACTATTCAACCTGCAAACATTCGGCTCACGCACCGCTCTTTAAAATAATCTAGTCTAGATAAACTACATCATTGGTATCTATAATCGTAATTATTATATTTAAAATATTATTTAAGCTAATATTTCATTTAAAATTATTGTTTTAAACAATATTTGAGTATAAATTTAAATTTACTCATAATTTGCAGTAAGTTTTATGCAATCTAAACATTTTTTTCAGGTTATGGAACCCGTCAACGGACATCACAAGACAAAATCGTTTCCGAAACTTAAACCAAACAGTTTCAAGGCGTGAAAATGTTGTGATTTATGGTTTAAAGTCCAAGGAATCCGATTCTGCATTCGAAATGAAGATATTTCTACCCGTTGAGATGTTACGAGCAAGTGAAAATAAAGTTCCATCGCTCGAAAAAATTCTTGTGACTGGTACGTGAATATATTTGTGATTCCGTTTGTTACAAGTGTTTTTTATTGTTGTTGACAGTTGTATGAAACCATCTTGCGAGTGGACAGACATGCAGACATCGCTTGAATTAATTCTGGAGCTGTTAAACTTGTGGAACAACTTGAACGACGATTGGCCGAAGACAACGCGAGCAAATGGGGCCCTGCGGCCGAACAGATGGACAGACATCGCGCCCTGAATCTTTTAAGGTAGAAATAATAGTTTTATTAATAAGTTTACGCCGTCCAACAACTCGTATTTTATCCTTCACATCCAATTGTCAATTGTATTGTCTTTTATATGTGTATTATCCTATTCATTGTATTATCCTGTGTTAAATAAACGATTATTCCTGTGATTTTGTACATTTGTTCCTTTTTAAATCCTTCCAGAACTCCAGAAATTCCAACGAGTTAGTGACGGTAAGTTCCAATAGATTTAATCATTGTATTATTGAATATTTTTTTCAAAAACTCCAATTTGACGCACCATATCTAAACAAATTTTGAATGAATCTTACATAACTTTTCATTTAGATCAACTTTTGTCATAAGAATTTTTTTCGTAAAGTTGATGGTTCAGTAGTTAATGATGCCACACCCAAGAATGGGTGGAGATAAAATTTCGACATATCGATTTTTGAATTCTACGTATTTTTCTACATATATACATAAAATATGACTGCGTTATAATAATAAATAAAGGCATTGTAATTGTCATACCCCAAACTGGGTGCGCATACAAATTCCGCGTTTACATTTTTTAAATCTACATATCTTGTTGCATATATACCCAATTTTTTGTTATTTAATATTTATAAATACGGGCGCTATGAGTTTTTAAAATTTTACATTTTAATCGGCTACTGAAAATCTCAGATTTTAAAATTCATATCTCGGAAACGGTAAGAGATAGAGATAAAGCGTATAGGACCTTTCTAATAGCAAATCGAATTCTAGGGGGGGTGTACATTTAACTTTTTATCATACGACGTATCAGTTCCGAGTTATAACGGTTTATATAGGATTTAACAGGTTTTCAGCCTCCACACCCTTAATTTGAGATAATATCGAAAAAAGTTTAATGTACGATCTACATAACTTTAAATTCTCTACAACTTTTGTCATTGGTATTTTTTTCGTAGAATTGATAGTTTAGCAAATAACAATGTCACACCCTAAAATGGGTAAAGATTCAAATCTTGGATATCGATTTTCAGAATCTACGTATTTTTCTGCGTATATACCTAAAATTTGGTTATTAAATTATTAAAGATAAGAAATGTCCAAGATTTCCAACACCCAAAACTAGGTCTAATAGGAAAAATATTTTTGGTGTATCATCCATAATTTTTGATTCTCTACAACTTTTGTCATATGAATTTTTTTCGTAAAGTTGATGGTTTAGCAGATACTGATGTCATACCCAAGAATGGGTGGAAATAAAATTTTGTCGTATTGATTTTTGAAATTTACGTATTAAGTTACATATATACCCAATTTTATATTATTTAATATTTATAAATACGGGCGCTGTAAATTTTTAAAATTTTACATTTTAATCGGCTACTGAAAATCTCAGATTTTGATATTCATATCTCGGAAACGGTAAGAGATAGAGAAGAAGCGTATAGGACCTTTCTAATAGCAAATCGAATTCTAGGGGGGGTGTACATTTAACTTTTTATCATACGACGTACCAGTTCCGAGTTATGACGGTTTATATAGGATTTAACGAGTTTTCAGCCTCCACACCCTTAATTTGGGATAATATCGAAAAAAGTTTAATATACGATCTACATAACTTTAAATTCTCTACAACTTTTGTCATTGGTATTTTTTTCGTAGAATTGATAGTTTAGCAAATAACAATGTCACACCCTAAAATGGGTAAAGATTCAAATCTTGGATATCGATTTTCAGAATCTACGTATTTTTCTGCGTATATACCTAAAATTTGGTTTTTAAATTATTAAAGATAAGAAATGTCCAAGATTTCCAACACCCAAAACTAGGTCTAATAGGAAAAATATTTTTGGTGTATCATACATAATTTTTGATTCTCTACAACTTTTGTCATATGAATTTTTTTCGTAAAGTTGAGGGTTTAGCAGATAATGATGTCATACCCAAGAATGGGTGGAAATAAAATTTTGTCGTATCGATTTTTGAAATTTACGTATTTAGTTACATATATACCCAATTTATTGTTATTTAATATTTATAATACGGGCGCTGTGAATTTTGTCAATTTTTTCATTTTAATCGGCTACTGAAATTCTCAGATTTTGATATTCATATCTCGGAAACGGTAAGAGATAGAGAAAAAGCGTATAGGACCTTTCTCATAGCAAATCGAATTCTAGGGGGGGTGTACATTTAACTTTTTATCATACGATGTACCAGTTCCGAGTTACAACGGTCTATATGAGTTTTAACGGGTTTTCATCCTCCACACCCTTAATTTGGGGTAATATCGAAAAAAGTTTAATGTACGATCTACATAACTTAAAATTCTCTACTACTTTTGTCATAAGCATTTTTTTCGTAGAGTTGATAGTTTAGCAAATAACAATGTCACACCCTAAAATCGGTAAAGACTCAAGCCTTGGATATCGATTTTCAGAATCTACGTATTTTTCTGCGTATATACCCAAAATTTAGTTTTTTAATTATTAAAAATAAGAAAAGTCCAAAATTTCCAAACTCAAAACTAGGTCAAATAGGAAAAATATTTTTGGTGTATCATACATAACTTTTGATTCTCTACAACTTTTGTCATATGAAATTTTGTTCTAGGATTAATAGTTTAGCCGGAAATGGCATCACACCCTATAATGGGTTGAGATACAAATTCGACGTATTTTTTATCGGAATCTACATAATTTTCAGCATATGCACCCAAAATTTGATAATTTAATATTTGTTAATAGAAGCTGCATGATTATTTAAAATTTTCATTTTTTTCATTGGCTGTAGTCCCACCATTGTCATCCAATCACAGAATAATAATGGACTCCGGGCAGCCAATGAGAAAATAAGCGAAATTTTTTTTATTGGCCGCTTGTTCTGCGCCATGAACCAATCACAGAATAAGAGTACTGTGATTGGCAAGAGGCGGAGTTACGGGGCGACTAATGAAAAAATTCAAAATTTTAATTAATCCTGGGGCCTCTGTTTACAAATATTAAATTACCAAATTTTGGAGACATATGCAGAAAATTATGTAGATTCCGATAAAAAATACGACGACTTTGTATCTCAGCCCATTTTAGAGTGTGATGCCATTTCCGGCTAAACTATTAATCCTAGAACAAAATTTCATATGACAAAAGTTGTAGAGAATCAAAAGTTATGTATGATACACCTAAAATATTTTTCTTATTTGACCTAGTTTTGGGTTAGGAAATTTTGGACTTTTCTTATTTTTAATAATTAAAAAACTAAATTTTGGGTGTATACGCAGAAAAATACGTAGATTCTGAAAATCGATATCCAAGGCTTGAGTCTTTACCCATTTTAGGGTGTGACATTGTTATTTGCTAAACTATCAACTCTACGAAAAAAATGCTTATGACAAAAGTTTTAGAGAATTTTAAGTTATGTAGATCGTACATTAAACTTTTTTCGATATTATCCCAAATTAAGGGTGTGGAGGCTGAAAACTCGTTAAATCCTATATAAACCGTCATAACGCGGAACTGGTACGTCGTATGATAAAAAGTTAAATGTACACCCCCCCTAGAATTCGATTTGCTATGAGAAAGGTCCTATTCGCTTTTTCTCTATCTCTTACCGTTTCCGAGATATGAATTTCAAAATCTGAGATTTTCAGTAGCCTATTATAATATAAAATTTTAAAAATTCACAGCACCTATATTTATAAATATTAAATAACAAAAAATTGGGTATATATGTAACTTCATACGTAAATTTTAAAAATCGAAACGACTAAATTTTATTTCCACCCATTCTTGGGTATGACATCATTATCTGCTAAACCATTAACTTTACGAAAAAAATTCATATGACAAAAGTTGTAGAGAATCAAAAATTATGTATGATACACCAAAAATATTTTTCTTATTTAACCTAGTTTTGGGTTTGGAAATTTTGGACTTTTCTTATTTTTAATAATTAAAAAACTAAATTTTGGGTATATACGCAGAAAAATACGTAGATTCCGAAAATCGATATCCAAGGTTTGAATCTTTACCCATTTTAGGGTGTGACATTGTTATTTGCTAAACTATCAACTCTACGAAAAAAATACTAATGACAAAAGTTGTAGAGAATTTTATGTTATGTAGATCGTACATTAAACTTTTTTCGATATTACCCCAAATTAAGGGTGTGGAGGCTGAAAACTCGTTAAATCCTATATAAACCGTCATAACTCGGAACTGGTACGTCGTATGATAAAAAGTTAAATGTACACCCCCCCTAGAATCCGATTTGCTATTAAAAAGGTCCTATACGCTTTTTCTCTATCTCTTACCGTTTCCGAGATATGAATTTCAACATAGCGATTTCCGGGTTTAAAATTCTTGTATTTAGATTTTTTATATTTCAAATATGAATTGCTGAAGTAGGTTTTTGGATATAATTGTCTAATAATGTTTTTCTGTGTGATTACAGGATCAACAGCGGACCAAGGACCACTTAAGGACGTCTCAGGATACATTATTAAATAATTAACTTAAATATAAAATTTAGTTAGTGTAGGATATATTCAAAAAATGTTATTTTTCAAATAAAGTACTCCTTACCTTTATCCATGAATTCCTTTTAGCTTATAATACATATAAAATGTTTATAATTTTTGTAATTGTGATTGTTTATTTATTGTGTATACTATTATTAATTTTGTAACAATAATGTACTTGTAATTGTTGCAATAAATATTTATTTTTATTTTAAAAAATGTTTTATTTATTCTTTTTCAGATATCTATTTGTTCAATATTCATAATTCGACACTTTTCTAAAGCGTATACACTTTAAAAAGCTATAAATTTGCTAAAAAAAATTTGGTCGTGCATAGATGCTACCTGAAAGTAGCATCTATACACCAAATCTGTCTAAAAAACCGTCCATAGATGCTACTTTCAGGTAGCATCTATGTATCAAATCTGTCTAAAAACCGTCCATAGATGCTACTTTCAGGTAGCATCTATGCACCAAATCTGTCTAAAAATCGTGCATGGATACTTCCTGAAAGTAGCACCACTTTTGTCGTATTTTGATGAAAATTTCTGATGGTATCAGGATAACAGGAATCCGAAGAGCACTTTCGGCACCACTTTTGTCCATTTTTGTTGAAAATTTCGGATGGTATCGGGATAACAGAAATGCAAAGAGCACTTTTGTCACCACTTTTGCCGAATTTTGTTAAAAATCTCTGATGGTATCAGGATAACAGGAATCCAAAGAGCACTCGGAAATTCTTTTAAACGGTGTATGGATGCTTCCTAATAGAAGCATCCATGAACGGATTTTCGAGTGCTCTTTGGATTCCTGTTATCCGGATACCATCAGAAATTTTTAACAAAATCGGACAAAAGTGGTGACGAAAGTGCTCTTCGGATTCCTGTTATCCCGATACCATCGGAAATTTTCAACAAAATTGAACAAAAGTGGTGCCGAAAGTGAATGGGTGCGTCCTGAAAGTAGCACCACTTTTGTCGTATTTTGTTGAAAATTTCTGATGGTATCCGGATAACAGGAAGGAGAAGAGCACTTCAAAAACTTAAAAGGTACGTTTTTCACTAAAAATCAATAATAGGGGTTGTAAAATAAAATATATTATTATTTTATATAAGATTTATTCATTTTAAAACAAATACAATGTATTTTACAATAAATGACACCCAATAAAATATACAGCACATTCTAAAATTGTTTATCACTCAATAACTACGGCCCTAATTCATTTTTAAAAACTAACTTAACAAATACAGACGTAGAACTTCAGGTAGAGTTCAAATTTTTAGAATCGATTCAAAATACCAATTATTTCAAGAGTTATTAAAGAAAATGTAAATTTCTTTTATCTATGACATTTTTGAAACTTTAATAACTCCGGCCCTGGTTAATTTTTAAAAACTAATTTAACAAATATGGACGTAGAACTGCACGTAGAGTTCAAATTTTCAAGAATCGACACAAAATTCCAACTACTTCAAGAGTTATTAAAGAAATTGTAAATTTCTTTTATCTATGACATTTTTGAAACTTTAATAACTCCGGCCCTGGTCAATTTTTGAAAACTAATTTAACAAATATGGACGTAGAACTCCACGTAGAGTTAAAATTTTCAAGAATCAAAACAAAATTCCAATTACTTAAAGAGTTATTAAAGAAATTGTAAATTTCCTTTATCTATGACATTTTTGAAACTTTAATAACTCCGGCCCTGGTTAATTTTTGAAAACTAACTTAACAAATACAGACGTAGAACTCCACGTAGAGTTCAAATTTTCAAGAATCGACACAAAATTCCAATTACTTCAAGAGTTATTAAAGAAAATGTAAATTTCTTTTATCCAAGACATTTTTGAAACTTTAATAACTCCGGCCCTGGTCAATTTTTGAAAACTAATTTAACAAGTACAGACGTAGAACTCCACGTAGAGTTCAAATTTTCAAGAATCGACACAAAATTCCAATTACTTATAGAGTTATTAAAGAAAATGTAAATTTCTTTTTACCAATGACATTTTTGAAACTTTAATAACTCCGGCCCTGGTCAATTTTTGAAAACTAACTTAACAAATACAGACGTAGAACTCTACGTAGAGTTCAAATTTTCAAGAATCGACACAATATTCCAATTACTTACAGAGTTATTAAAGAAAATGTAATTTTTTGCCTGTCATTTTTTTTTAAAAACTTTAATAACTCCGGCCCTGATTAATTCTTAAAAACTAATTTAACAAACACAGACGTAAAACTCCACATAGAGTTCAAATTTTCAATAATCGAAACGAAATTTCAATTACTTAAAGAGTTATTAAAGAAAATGTAATTTTTTGCCTGACATTTTTTTTAAAAACTTTAATAACTCCGGCCCTGATAAATTTTTAAAAACTAATTTAACAAATACAGACGTAAAACTCCACATAGAGTTCAAATTTTCAATAATCGAAACGAAATTTCTATTACTTAAAGAGTTATTAAAGAAAATGTAATTTTTTGCCTGACATTTTTTTTAAAAACTTTAATAACTCCGGCCCTGATAAATTTTTAAAAACTAATTTAACAAATACAGACGTAAAACTCCACATAGAGTTCAAATTTTCAATAATCGAAACGAAATTTCTATTACTTAAAGAGTTATTAAAGAAAATGTAATTTTTCACCATTTAAAACATTTTAAAACTTTAATAACTCCGGCCCTGATTAATTTTTAAAATCTAATTTATCAAATATAGACGTAGAACTCCACGTACAGTTCAAATTTTCAATAATCGAAACGAAATTTCAATTACTTAAAGAGTTATTAAAGAAAATGTAATTTTTTGCCACTTATGACATTTTTCAAACTTTAATAACTCCGGCCCTGATTAATTTTTAAATACTAACTTAACTAATATAGACGTAGAACTCCACGTAGAGTTCAAATTTTCAATAATTGACAAAATATTCCAATTACTTAAAGAGTTATTAAAGAAAATGTAATTTTTTGCCTGACATTTATTTTTAAAACTTTAATAACTCCGGCCCTGATAAATTTTTAAAAACTAATTTAACAAATACAGACGTAAAACTCCACGTAGAGTTCAAATTTTCAATAATTGACACAATATTCAAATTACTTAAAGAGTTATTAAAGAAAATGTAATTTTTTGCCACTTATGACATTTTTCAAACTTTAATAACTCCGGCCCTGATTAATTTTTAAATACTAACTTAACTAATATAGACGTAGAACTCCACGTAGAGTTCAAATTTTCAATAATTGACAAAATATTCCAATTACTTAAAGAGTTATTAAAGAAAATGTAATTTTTTGCCTGACATTTATTTTTAAAACTTTAATAACTCCGGCCCTGATAAATTTTTAAAAACTAATTTAACAAATACAGACGTAAAACTCCACGTAGAGTTCAAATTTTCAATAATTGAAACAAAATTCCAATTACTTAAAGAGTTATTAAAGAAAATGTAATTTTTTACCACTTATGACATTTTAAAACTTTAATAACTCCGGCCCTGATTAATTTTTAAAAACTAATTTAACAAATATAGACGTAGAACTCCACGTAGAGTTCAAATTTTCAATAATCAAAACGAAATTCCAATTACTTACAGAGTTATTAAAGAAAATGTAATTTTTTGCCTGACATTTTTTTTTAAACTTTAATACCTCCGGCCCTGATAAATTTTTAAAAACTAACTTAACTAATATAGACGTAGAACTCCACGTAGAGTTCAAATTTTCAATAATTGAAACAAAATTCCAATTACTTAAAGAGTTATTAAAGAAAATGTAATTTTTTACCACTTATGACATTTTTCAAACTTTAATAACTCTGACCCTGATTAATTTTTAAATACTAACTTAACTAATATAGATGTAGAACTCCACGTAGAGTTCAAATTTTCAATAATCGATACAATATTCCAATTACTTAAAGAGTTATTAAAGAAAATGTAATTTTTTGCCTGACATTTATTTTTAAAACTTTAATAACTCCGGCCCTGATTAATTTTTAAAAACTAATTTAACAAATACAGACGTAAAACTCCACGTAGAGTTCAAATTTTCAATAATTGACACAATATTCCAATTACTTAAAGAGTTATTAAAGAAAATGTAATTTTTTGCCTGACATTTTTTTTTAAACTTTAATAACTCCGGCCCTGATTAATTTTTGAAAACTAATTTAACAAATATGGACGTAAAACTCCACGTAGAGTTCAAATTTTCAATAATTGACACAATATTCCAATTACTTACAGAGTTATTAAAGAAAATGTAATTTTTTGCCTGACATTTTTTTTTAACTTTAATAACTCCGGCCCTGATGAATTTTTAAAAACTAATTTAACAAATACAGACGTAAAACTCCACGTAGAGTTCAAATTTTCAATAATCAACACGAAATTCCAATTACTTACAGAGTTATTAAAGAAAATGTAATTTTTTGCCTGACATTTTTCTTTTAAACTTTAATAACTCCGGCCCTGATTAATTTTTAAATACTAATTTAACAAATATAGACGTAGAATTCCACGTAGAGTTCAAATCGAAGAGGAATTCCAATCAGTTCAGGAGATATCGGCGCTGGAATGAAGTCAGGAAATCAGGCGAATCGTTGGAGATGTTTTCCAAGTCCAGCAGGTCCGGAATTCCCACGATTTCTGTAGTTGCCACACTCGGAAGCTGAATGCAGTTCATTGATCCTAAAGAAACAGTTATTAATAATTGGAAATAAAAAAAGTCAGTAGCCAACAAAATTATACAACTTCAATTTGGAGCTCCATATTAAAACAAATTTTGGATGTATCGTACACAATTTTTGATTCTCTGCAACTTTTGTTTTATAACATTTTCGCGTAAAGTTGATAGTTTACTAGATAACGATATCACACCCTAAAATGGGTGGAGATACAAATTTTAGATGCCGATTTTCGGAATCTACGTATTTTTCTGTGTATATGTCCAAAATTTGGGTTCTTAATTATTAAAAATAATAAAAGTCAAAATTTTTTACACCCAAAACTAGGTCAAATAGGAAATATATTTTTGGTGCATCGGGCATAACTTTCGATTCTCTATAACTTTTGTCATTTGACATTTTCTCATAAAGTTGATAGTTTACGAGATAACGATGTCACACCCTAAAATGGGTGGCGACACAAATTTTAAATGCCGATTTTCGGAATCTACGTATTTTTCTGTGTATATGTCCAAAATTTGGTTTCCCGATTATTAAAAATAAGAAAAGTCCAAGACTCCCCACACCCAAAACTAGGTCAAATAGGAAATATATGTTTAGTGCATCGTACATAACTTTTGATTTCCTACAACTTTTGTCATGTGCAATTTTGTTCTAGAATTGATGGTTAAGCCGGAAATGACGTCACACCTTAAATTGGGTGAAGAAACGAAGTCAACGTATTTTTTTTCGGAATCTACGTAATTTTCTTCATATGTACCCGTAATTTGGTAATTTAATATTTGTAAACACCTGACCTATCCTCATTTTCAATTGACGGGAGGTACTGTGCTATATCCTCGTTTATAATTAGCGGGAGCTATTGTTCTATTGTCTTCCCCCTCTTAATAACTAGCGAGTGCATATTGATTTTTGTATGACGGAGAAAGATATATTGTATGACAAAGACAACACGACATAGAATAACACAGATTGGAGTGAACACTCACTCGCAAATATTGATTGATTTTAAGACAAAGAGGGGAATATATAACTATTTCATTCTAATGAACTCTTCTTATTACTGTAATTTAAATTGGGAAACACAGTGTCAAGTCCGTAGCATTTCTCGGTGACAACATGATGTAAAGATAGAACAGTATCTCCCGTCTATGTTTACAAATATTAAATTATCAAATTTTGGGTATATATGCAGAAAAATATGTAGATTCTGAAAATCGATATCCAAACTTTGAAAGTCCACCCATTTTAAGGTGTGACATCGTTATCTGCTAAACTATCAACTTTACGAGAAAATGTCATATGACAAAAGTTGTAGAGAATTTTAAGTTATGTAGATCGTATATTATACATTTTATGATATTACCCCAAATTAAGGGTGTGGAGGCTGAAAACCCGTTAAAACCCATATAAACCGTCGTAACTCGGAACTGGTACATCGCATCGTAAAAAGTTAAATGTACACCCCCCCTAGAATTCGATTTGCTATGAGAAAGGTCCTATACGCTTTTTCTCTATCTCTTACCGTTTCCGAGATATGAATTTCAAAATCTGAGATTTTCAGTAGCCGATTAAAATGTGAAATTTTAAAAATTCACAGCGGCCGTATTTATAAATATTAAATAACAAAAAATTGGGTATATATGTAACATAATACGTAAATTTCAAAAATCGATACAACAAAATTTTATTTCCACCCATTCTTGGGTATGACATCATTATCTGCTAAACCATCAACTTTACGAAAAAAATTCATATGACAAAAGTTGTAGAGAATCAAAAATTATGTATGATACACCAAAAATATCTTTCCTATTTGACCTAGTTTTGGGTGTTGGAAATTTTAGACTTTTCTTATTTTTAATAATTAAAAAACCAAATTTTGGGTATATACGCAGAAAAATACGTAGATGCCGAAAATCGATATCCAAGGTTTGAATCTTTACCCATTTTCGGGTGTGACATTGTTATTTGCTAAACTATCAACTCTACGAAAAAATGCTTATGACAAAAGTTTTACAGAATTTTAAGTTATGTAGATCGTACATTAAACTTTTTTCGATATTACCCCAAATTAAGGGTGTGGAGGCTGAAAACTTGTTCAATCTTATATAAACTGTCATAACTCGGAACTGGTACGTCGTATGATAAAAAATTAAATGTACACCCCCCCTAGAATTCGATTTGCTATGAGAAAGGTTCTATACGTTTTTTCTCTATTTGTTACCGTTTCCGAGATATGAATTTCAAAATCTGAGATTTTCAGTAGCCGATTAAAATATTAAATTTTAAAAATTCACAGCGCCTGTATTTATGAATATTAAAAATCAAAAATTTGGGTATATGTGCAATAAGAAACGTAAAATTCAAAAATGTAGGTGCGGAATTTGTAAGTCCACCCAGTTTCGGGTATGGCAATTACAATGCCCTTATTTATAATTATAATATAGCCATATTTTACGTGTATATGTAGAAATATACAGAGAATTCAAAAATCGATATGTTAAAATTTTATTTCCACCCATTATTGGGTGTGACATCGTTATATGCTAAACCATCAACTTTACGAAAAAAATTCATATGACAAAAGTTGTAGAGAATCAAAAGTTATGTAAGATTAATCGAAAATATGTTTGGATATGGTGCTCCAAGTTGGAGTTTTCGGAAAAAATATGCAACAGTTTTAGTTATTGCACAAAACTTACTGTAAATTATGTGTAAATTTAAATTTATACTCAAATATTGTTTAAAACAATAATTTTAAATGAAATATTAGCTTAAATGTTATTTTAAATATAATTATAACGATTATAGATACCAATGATGTTAGTTTATCTAGACTAGATTATTTTAAAGAGCGGTGCGTGAGCCGAATGTTATGCAGGTTGAATAGTACATTTTAACCTCAAATTTAAATGTCAAACAAATATTTTTATTAATAAATAAATGTTTTTTGGCTAGTTCTAAGTGCAAATAAATGATTTTCAGTTAATTTTATGTAGTTCCTACAAATTTCAGCCGGATTCATAACCAAATATAAGTTTAGATGTTTTGGAAGAGTTGTGAAAAATTTGCAACGAGAGTAATCTTACAAATATTAAAATAAAACTTTGTCCAGACGGTTTTAACTTTTGAAAATGAGTTAATTTATATTTTAAACCCTGTAGAATACGTTTTTTACACTGACAACCCTTAATTTCAACCCTAAATACCTTAAAAAAGGGTGCAAACTTCAATAACCTCAAAACAAATTTTCCACGAAATTGTTAAATTACAAATTAGTACATAACTTCTAAAATAATGAATTTCAACCGTTCAAAAGTTGGTATAATATATAAAAAACATAGTAGATTTCATTTTTCGCACTGTTAACCCTTAATTTCAACCCTTAATATTCAAAAATTAGGTGCAAACTTCATATAATCACAAAAATGACAACACCAATTTTCAGTCGTGTTGCTAATTTACAAATTTGTTCATAACTTTCAAAATAATTAATTTCAACAGTTCAAAAGTTGGTATAATATATAAAAAAACATAGTAGATTCCATTTTTCGTACTGGTGATCCTTAATTTCAACCCTAAATAGCCAAAAATTAGGTGCAAACTTCATATAATTAATCGAAAATATGTTTGGATATGGTGCTCCAAATCGAAGTTTTCGGAAAAAATATGCAACACTTTGAAATGTTTTAGTTGTAAAAGGTATTATTTACTGTTTTTATTGGTTTATATACGAAAGAAACTATGTTCACATAAGGTGCTTAAATCTATTGGAACTTACCGTCACTAACTCGTTGGAATTTCAGGATATCTGGAAGGATTTAAAAAGGAACAAATGTACAAATTCACAGGAATAATCGTTTATTTAACACAGGATAATACAATGAATAGGATAATACACATATAAAAGACAATACAATTGACACAGGATGTGAAGGATAAAACACGAGTTGTTGGACGGCGTGAACTTAGTAATAAAACAATTATTTCTACCTTAAAAGATTCAGGGCGCGATGTCTGTCCATCTGTTCGGCCGCAGGGCCCCATTTGCTCGCGTTGTCTTCGGCTAATCGTCGTTCAAGTTGTTCCACAAGTTTAACAGCTCCAGAATTAATTCAAGCGATGTCTGTATGTCTATCCACTCGCAAGATGGTTTCATACAGCTGTCAACAACAATAAAAAACACTTGTAACAAACGGAATCACAAATATATTCACGTACCAGCCACAAGAATTTCTCCAACGATGGAACTTCATTTTCACTTGTTCATAACACCTCAACGGGTAAAAATATCTTCTTTTCGAGTGCAGAATCGGATTCCTTGGACTTTAAACTATAAATCACAACATTTTCACCCCTTAAAACTGTTTGGTATAAGATTCGGAAAAGGTTTTGTCTTGTGGTGTCCGTTGACGGTTTCCATAACCTGAAAAAAATGTTTTGATTAGATTACTTACTTGTTAATGCATAAAACTTACTGAAAATTATGCAGAATGTGTAAAATTAAATACATATTGCTATTTTCTACTTAAAATATTAGCGTAAATGTTATTTTACAGGTTTTTTAAGGCTAGATTTTTTAAAAGAGCGGTGCGTTAACTGAATGTTTGTAGGTTGGGTAATATATTATAACCTCAAATTTTAATGTCAAATAAAATATTATCATGTAAAAATCAACATTTTCCGACTACCAATAAATGATTTTCAGTTAATTTTATGCGTTTCCTATATTTTCAGCTCAATTTATAACCAAATAAAAGTTCTGATGTTTTGGAAGAATTGTGAAATATTTACAACTGCCGTCATCTCAGAAATATTTAAATTATACTTTGTCCAGACGGCTTTAAGGCATCGAAATTAATCAACTTGCATTTTAAACCCCGTACAACACGTTTTTTACACTGAGAAACCATAATTTCAATCTTAAATACTCAAAAATTAGATGCAAACTAAATATAACCACAAAAATTACAACACAAATTGTGTGCCGCGTTTCCAAATTAAAAAATCATTAATATCTTTTAAAATAATAATAAAGTTTCCTACCAGTTAATTCCTCAACGCCGGCAAAAGATGTAAATGTATAAAGAAACGTTGATTTTGCAAAAATAAACGCTGTATGACAAGTGATTTAGAGTGTTAGAATCGAGTTATTGGAGGTTATAAACTTCATAAAAACCAACTTTTCTTACCTTAACAGCTACAAGTTGTAATGTCTACCCCGCTGTCCATCTGCTCGGCGACTCCTCACAGTTGCAGGGCCCCATTTTTACACGCTGTCTTCGGGCAATCGTTCAAGAAGTTACCCAAGTTCAACAGCTACAGGATCACGACAAGCGAAGTTTATTTGTCCGCCCGTATGCAAAACAGCTTCGTACAACTGTCCACAACAATAAACAACACTTGTAGCACACAAAATTACAAATATATAAACGTATCGTTCACAAAACACTATCATTTTAATGTCACTACATCTGCTATTGCACCATCACTGAGTAAACATATAGAACATTTTTATTATTTAATACACATTCCTTGTACATTTATTTGTATATTGCTTAAGTTTCATAGCTCTAATTATTGTTGTACGTTTATAATTTAATATTTTCATTGATTGTTAACGTCTTGTTATAAAAACCAGGTCGCCATCTTGTCAATGTTGCCACCAGTTGAGCACAAAATTTCTGAACTCTGACCATCACCAAAATATTAATAAAAGCTAAATAAAATAATTTGGATATATTTTACGCATCTATAGGCCATAAGTATTACAATAAATATAAAATAATTGTGCTATACAGTATAATTTAAGGATTAATTATTTTAATGAGCGGTGCGTTAGCGAATGGTATGCATCAAATTTAAATGTCAATCATGGAATTTCGTTTTACAAATTCATTCATAACTTTTAAAATAATGAATTTCAACAGTTCAGAAAATAGTATAATATATAGAAAAAACATCGTAGATTTCATTTTTCGCACTTTTAACCCTTAATTTCAACCCTAAATATCCAAAAATTGGGTGCAAACTTCATATAACCACAAAAATGACAACACCAATTTTCTGACATGTTCCTAAATTACAAATTCGTTCATAACTTTTAAAATAATTAAATTCAACAGTTCAAATGTTGGTATAATATATAAAAAACATCGTAGATATCATTTTTCGTACTGTTGACCCTTAATTTCAACCCTTAACATCCAAAAATTGGGTGCAAACTTCATATAACACAAAAATGACAACACCAATTTTCTGTCGTGTTCCTAAGTTACAAATTCATTCATAACTTTCAAAATAATAAATTTCAACAGTTCAAAAGTTGGTAAAATATATAAAAAAAACATTGTAGATTTTATTTTTCGTACTGTTGACCTTTAATTTCAACCCTAAATATCCAAAAATTGGGTGCAAACTTCATATAACCACAAAAATGAACACAAATTTTCTGTCGTGTTCCTAAATTACAAATTCGTTCATAACTCTTAAAATAATTAATTTCAACAGTTCAAAAGTTTGTATAATATATAAAAAACATCGTAGATTTCATTTTTCGTACTATTAACCCTTAATTTCATCCGTAAATATCCTAAAATTAGGTGCAAACTTCATATAACCACAAAAATGACAACACCAATTTTCAGTCGTGTTCCTATATTATAAATTCGTTCATAACTTTTAAAATAATTAATTTCAACCGTTCAAAAGTTGATATAATATATAAAAAACATCGTAGATCTCATTTTTCGTACTGTTGACCCTTAATTTAATCCCTAAATATCCAAAAATTAGCTCAAAAATATTCGCAGTAGATAATAAAATTGCTTACCATTTTAAAATCGTAGAATGCTGTTTCAAGATGTCGTCCTATGCGCTCTAAACAAATGACTATCGGGATAAACTTCAAAATTCAACCAAAAAATATTTATTTATTAATAGTGACTTAATATTTACTCTATTTATTACAATCTATTCTCAAACGTATGGTTATTAAAATTTTAAATCAATTTTTGAACTATTTATAAAATATTCCAAACGCCTACTTTAAAAATTTGTATAAATAGAAATATTTTATAAATTTTTTTATAAATTAGGGGTGTACTAAGTTCTAATTGTCAAGTGTATAAATTTTAATATTATAATTTACTATACCTGCAGTTTTGAACGTTTGTTTGTATGTATACTTTGTGACAAAATAAGTACCAAAAAGTCTCTACCAATCAACACTGTAAATTTTTACACTTTCTTGTGAATTTTAACATAGCGTGCCTATCAAAATGTACAGCAATTGTTTTTAAAGATGTCCGATCAACGCCATCTGTATTCTGAATTAATTAACGACATTTTTCTGGACTTCTTTAAAAAATTACTGCAGTTTCTTAATTTCTAAAGTCAAAGCTATTTTAAAATAAATCAAATCAGGATTTCATAATTATAGTACATCCGAAAATAGTGCAAATGACGTCACAGATTTCGCAATTGTTCCTAAACATTCCTAAACATCTTAAATTTATTTAAAACTGTCCAGAATTACTTTAAATTCATGTTAGACCGTTTTGAAATACTCAAAAACCTTTTGAAATTGTTCCCAAAGTCTCAAAATAGAAATGACGTCACAACTATTTCGGATTCATTCACACACACGCACCTAAATTTTAAATTAATAAATATTACAAATAAATACATACACATGTTTCTAATTTTAAAATATCAAGTTGGTAAAACAAAAGAGACGCCATTAAAGTAAAAATGGTGGCAGTCCGATTATTTTTTATACAATTTAAAATACCTTATTCACAATTTGTTAAATATTTTAAACTGTTACAATGGACGAAAATAATTGAATTTATTAGTTCTATTGTTCATATCACAGTATTTTCTAAGGAACTAAAATTCAGAAAAATCGTCCATTTCTTAGGTGGCTGTGGACGATCACCATTGTTTATATTCATTTGTTTCCTACGCAATCTTGATAATAAATAAATAAATAACATATAATTAATTTGAGGTATAGTAGTCGTTTAATTTTTTTAATACTGCACGACTTCGTACAACACGGCGGGATACTCATATAACACGGTAATTTATATATACATTTGTATATTTTGACAAACTGTTTTTTATTTATTTATTTATTAGGACTGTCTTAAATGTCTAAAATCCGTGTTGTACGAAGTTTTAGACCGTGTTGATCGCCACAGCCACCGATTAAGTACACACCGAAAATAATAACGATGTCAATAAATGGAGCAAAATATTATTATACACAAATATACAGAGATGGACTAGTTAAACCACGAAAATTATAAAATAAGGAATAAATACAATAAATTACAAAAAAATATAAACGAAAATACATAACAAAAAATATCATTCATGTATTTATTTCGCTTCAATTCAAGTTCAGAAATCTTTTACAAGACATGACTGAAATTAATGTATGTCCTATTAGTTTTGGCCCAAAACCAACAATTTGTATGCCGCAACTTTCTACGCACACCCAGTATTGGGTTTAGGGTGGATATCGATTTATTGGACTCTAAAATAAGGGGGAAAAGCCAAAATATGTGTTGAAATGGAGTGCAACAAGGCTTCGACTCAGGCCCAATATGTAATTTTCGACCAAAATTGGTCGAATTTTTTGAAGAAATGAGGTTCAATTTTATTTTTTGGTTAAACCTAGCGTCCTGTCGCTATTCAAAATTTATTCAAAATTGGATAACAGGCCAAAACATATAATTTGTTCCCGCTAACTCTCTTGTCTCATTTTGCTCTGTTTCACAACTGAAATTAATGTAAGTCCTATTAGTTTTGGCCCAAAACTAATAATTTGTAAGCCGCAACTTTCTGCGCACACCCAGCGGTTTTGGGTGTATATCGATTTATTGGACTCTAAAATAAGGGACAAAAGCCAAAATATGTGTTGAAATGGAGTGCAACAAGGCTTTGATTCAGGCCCAATATGTAATTTTTGACCAAAATTGGTCGAATTTTTTGAAGAAATGCGGTTCAATTTTATTTTTTGGTTAAACCTTGTGTCCTGTCGTTATTTAAAATTTACTCAAATTAGGATAACAGGCCAAAACGTATAATTTGTTCCCGCTAACTCTCTTGTCTCATTTTGGGGTCTTTCAAGCCTGAAATTAATGTAAGTCCTATTAGTTTTGGCCCAAAACCAATCATTTGTAAGCGACAACCCAGCATTGGGTTTTGGGTGTATATCGATTTATTGGACTCTAAAATAAGGGACAAAAGCCAAAATCACATTTGTGTTGAAATGGAGTGCAACAAGGCTTTGACTCAGGCCCAATATGTAATTTTTGACCAAAATTGGTCGAATTTTTTGAAGAAATGAGGTTCAATTTTATTTTTTGGTTAAACCTTGTGTCCTGTCGTTATTTAAAATTTACTCAAATTAGGATAACAGGCCAAAACGTATAATTTGTTCCCGCTAACTCTCTTGTCTCATTTTGGGGTCTTTCAAGCCTGAAATTAATGTAAGTCCTATTAGTTTTGGCCCAAAACCAATCATTTGTAAGCGACAACTTTGTACGCACACCCAGCGTTGGGTTTAGGGTGTATATCGATTTATTGGACTCTAAAATAAGGGGGAAAAGCCAAAATCACAGATTTGTTGAAATGGAGTGCAACAAGGCTTTGACTCAGGCCCAATGTGTAATTTTCGAACAAAATTGGTCGAATTTTTTGAAGAAATAAGGTCGATTTTATTTTTTGGTTAAACCTTGTGCCCTATCGCTATTTAAAATTTACTCAAAATTGGATAACAAGCCAAAACGTATAATTTGTTCCCGCTAACTCTCTTGTCTCATTTTGGTCTGTTTCACGACTGAAATTAATGTAAGTCCTATTAGTTTTGGCCCAAAACCAATCATTTGTAAGCGGCAACTTTGTACGCACACCCAGCGTTGGGTTTTGGGTGTATATTGATTTATTGGACTCTAAAATAAAGGAAAAAAGCCAAAATCACATATGTGTTGAAATGGAGTGCAACAAGGCTTTGACTCAGGCCCAAATATGTAATTTTCGAACAAAATTGGTCGAATTTCTTGAAGAAATGGGGAGGATAAGTTTTTGGGCCCTTTTATTTCGAAAAATATACGATGGAAATTTATGTAATTTAATAATTTTGTTAAAATTGTTGAAATTAGTGCAAAAACTAATGGGACATGGTTAAAAATAGGGTTAAATTTTAGTTATAATACATAAGAAAAGGATAAAGTAGGTAAAGAAAAGTGTTGTAAAAGATTTCAAAAACTGTAAACTCAAACAAAAGATGTGTGTAGAACAGACTTATGGTATGAAAGATGCAATTTGATTGGTTGGCGGGGTTCACAGATGAGCGTGGGGACCAACCAACTCGTAGAACAGTACGTAGGCTTCGCTGCTTACCACATTTTTGGGGGAAATTGTAGATACCCTAAGGAAAAATCACCGCGTTCCAACAAACATAAAAAATATAAACATTTCTTACCTGGAATCGTTATATTCATGCCACTGTCCAGAATACGGATGTTTGCAATACGCCGTATAGTGCCCATTGTACGGCGTTCCGCTGTGATTCGAAATAGCGTATAAGTTATAAAGACTGTCCGCGGCAGACGCCGCCGCGAACGGACTCAAATCCAATCCCTGTAGCGGGAAATCGATCAAAAGATTCAATTTGCCCCGAAAACGCTCGGTAGGTGAAAATCGCTTCAGATGAATGACTAAAACGCGCGGGAATTTTTGAATCGAGAAGGATTTCGTGCATTTTCGACGCTCACGACACTTGGAACATGTCTGCAAGAGAAAAACCGTGTCCCAAATTAGTTGAATTCTATAACTTTTGGCACAAATTTCAACATTTTGTAATGAGCACGCAAGGAGTGCCTCAAGACGTCCATCTAAGTCTTTTGCGCGGCGAACGAGGCGACAAAACGTTTTTGGTTGACAAAATATCAACATTTTGTCAGATATAAATAAAAAGCACGCAAGGTGTGCCTCAAGGCGTCCATCTAGGTCTTTTTTGGGTCGAACGAGGCGACAAAAGGTTTTTGGTTGACAAAATTTCAACATTTTGTCAAATATAAATAAAAAGCACGCAAGGTGTGCCTCAAGGCGTCCATCTAGGTCTTTTTCGGGTCGAACGAGGCGACAAAACGTTTTTGGTTGATGAAATTTCAACATTTTGTCAGATATAAATAAAAAGCACGCAAGGTGTGCCTCAAGGTGTCCATCTAGGTCTTTTTCGGGTCGAACGAGGCGACAAAACGTTTTTGGTTGACAAAATTTCAACATTTTATCAGATATAAATAAAAAGCACGCAAGGTGTGCCTCAAGGCGTCATCTAGGTCTTTTTCGGGTCGAACGAGGCGACAAAACGTTTTGGGTTGACAAATTTTCAATATTTTGTCAGATATAAATAAAAAGCACGCAAGGTTTGCCTCAAGGCGTCCATCTAGGTCTTTTTCGGGTCGAATGAAGCGACAAAATGTTTTGGGTTGACAAAATTTCCACATTTTGTCAGATATAAATAAAAAGCACGCAACGTGTGCCTCAAGACGTCCATCTAGGTCTTTTTCGGGGCGAATGAGGAGACAAAAGGTTTTTGGTTGACAAAATTTCAACATTTTGTCAGATATAAATAAATAGCACGCAAGGTGTGCCTCAAGGCGTCCATCTAGGTCTTTTTCAGGTCGAACGAGGCGACAAAACGTTTTGGGTTGACAAAATTTCAACATTTTGACAGATATAAATAATAAGCACGCAAGGTGTGCCTCAAGGCGTCCATCTAGGTCTTTTTCGGGTCGAATGAAGCGATAAAACGTTTTGAGTTGAAAGAATTTCAATATTTTGTCAGGTATAAACAAAAAGCAAAAGGCGCACGCAAGGTGTGCCTCAAGGCCTCCATCCAAGCCTTTTGCGGGTCGAATGAGGCGACAAAACGTTTTGGGTTGAAAATATTTCAACATTTTGTCAAACAAAAAGCAAAATACGCACGAAAGGTGTGCCTCAAGGAGTCCACCCAGGACTTTTGCGAGGCGAATGAGGCGACAAAACGTTTTGGGTTTAAAAAATTTCAACATTTTGTCAGATATAAACAAAAAAAAGCACGCAAGGTGTGCCTCAAGGGGTCCACGCAGGCCTTTTGCGAGACAAATGAAATAAAAAAAACGTTGTGGGTTGAAATTTGTGCCAAAACTTTAGTTTCCGATTGTATCCTCACCGGTTTTTCATCGCCATCGAGCGTCTCCTCTTTGGTGAAGTGCTCCAAACACTGCGACAACCTCAACGGCCCCTGCCTCTGCGGTATAGGCAGCGACAAATCCCAAAACGGATCAAACGTCACAGAACAATGCCCACAATGCGTACACTTCAACGTGGACTTCAACTGCCCGACGAAGATGTCCACCACTCTAGAGTTATCCATTCGCAAATACCGATGCCATGCCTCTGTTGCCTTCTGCGCGTCGCTTAATTTCTCGTCGATTTCGGTCAGAATCGGTTGTGGTTTCGAAGTGACCCGGTTCACGTCCTCGTGTAACCCCTCGAGTAAATAGCGGAGGAATTCTTGCGCGTCTTGCTGCGCGTAGCCCATAAAACGTGGGGCGAAGCGCTGGATTTGAGATTTTAAAGCGACGGTGTTAACAACGCGATCTTGCGAATCGGGGGACCACAGTTCTTGGATTACTTGTGAAAAGGCTGGAAAAATATTATAGTAACTAGCTGATAACCCCGTACAACACGGTTTTAGTGTTAATTTGAACATATTTCAAACAATTCAGAAGTTACGAGCCCCCAAAAATACATATCCGACATAAAAGTGGTTAAATTTCCACTTAAAAATTCCTCAAAACCCGGTTCAAAAATTGTGCATTTTAGACTAAAATGTGAGGTTAAAAATCAGCCAATATCTCAATTTCTGTTAAAGATACAGTGTTCATTCTAGCAAAAATGAATTTTAGAGAGTTGATTTGTATATATCCGGTATAAAAGTGGTTAAATTTCCGCATAAAAATTCCTGAAACCCGAGTTCAAAAATTGTAATTTTAGACTAAAATGTGAGGTTAAAAATCGGCCAATATCTCAATTTCTGTTAAAGATACAGTGTTTATTTTTGCAAAAATGAACTTTAGGGAGTTGATTTGTATATATCCGGTATAAAAGTGGTTAAATTTCGACTTAAAAACTCCTCAAACCCGGGTTCTAAAATTGTACATTTTTGGCTAAAAATGTGAGGTTAAAAATCGGCCAATATCTCGATTTTGGTTAAAGATACAGTGTTTATTCTTTCAAAAATAAACTTTAGAGGGTTGATTTGTATATATCCGGTATAAAAGTGGTTAAATTTCCGCTTAAAAATTACTCAAAACCGGGTTCAAAAATTGTGTATTATTGGCTAAAAATGTGAGGTTAAAAATCGGTCAATATCTCGTTTTGGGTTAAAGATACAATATTTATTTTTGCAAAAATGAACTCTGGACGGTCTATTTGATATACTAACATTTTAAAAGTGGCAAAAAGGCATTACAAATTTAGGAAAATAAGATAGAAATTTTGGAAAAAAATTGTCCCAAAAACATGCATTTTATTTTGCTTACAATTTCTCAACGGTTTAAGATATCTTCAAATTAACACGAAATTCGTGTTCTACGGGGTTTAAAATATAAATTCACTTATTTGCAAATCTTAAAACCGTCTGGACAAAGTTTTATTTAAATATTTTTAAAGATAACATTCGCCCTAAATTTGCTGAATTTTAATGCGCGACTGATGCGTCGATTGCGCACTAAAATTCGTCAGATGTCCGGTGAATTCAAATTGTGTTTATTTGAAGACCATTCAACAAAAAATTATGAAAATTGGTATACGTATGTAAGAAGATAGTGTTTATTTTTGCAAAAATGAACTCTGGAGGGTTGATTTGATATATTAATATCTTTAAACTGTGAAAAAGGCCTTAGGGATTGTAGAAACCCGGGTTCAAAATATGTACATTTTTGGCTAAAAATGTGAGGTTAAAAACCTGTTAATATCTCCATTTTGGTTACAGGTAGAGCGTTTATTTTTGCAAAAATGAACTCTGGAGGGTCGATTTGATATATTAATATTTTAAAAGTGTCTAAAAGGCCTTAGGGATTTAGGAAAGTAGGGTCAAAATTCGGGAAAACATTTCCCAAAAACATGCATTTTATTTTCTTCACATCTCATGAACGGTTCAAATTATATTCCAATTAACACGAAATTCGTGTTCTACGGGGTTTAAAATATAAATTCACTCATTTGCAAATCTTAAAACCGTCTGGACAAAGTTTTATTTAAATATTTTTAAAGATAATATTCGCCCTAAATTTGCTGAATTTTAATGTGCGACTGATGCGTCGATTGCGCACTAAAATTCGTCAGATGTCCGGTGAATTCAAATTGTGTTTATTTTAAGACCATTCAACAAAAAATTATGAAAATTGGTATACGTATGTAAGAAGATAGTGTTTATTTTTGCAAAAATGAACTCTGGAGGGTTGATTTGATATATTAATATCTTTAAACTGTGAAAAAGGCCTTAGGGATTGTAGAAACCCGGGTTCAAAATATGTACATTTTTGGCTAAAAATGTGAGGTTAAAAACCTGTTAATATCTCCATTTTGGTTACAGGTAGAGCGTTTATTTTTGCAAAAATGAACTCTGGAGAGTCGATTTGATACATTACTATTTTAAAAGTGTCTAAAAGGCCTTAGGGATTTAGGAAAATAGGGTCAAAATTCGGGAAAACATTTCCCAAAAACATGCATTTTATTTTCTTAACATCTCATGAACGGTTCAAATTATCTTCAAATTAACACGAAATTCGTGTTGTACGGGGTTTAAAATATAAATTCACTTATTTGCAAATCTTAAAACCGTCTGGACAAAGTTTAATTTAAATATTTTTAAAGATAATATTCGCCCTAAATTTGCTGAATTTTAATGCGCGACTGATGCGTCGATTGCGCACTAAAATTCGACAGATGTCCGGTGAAGACCATTCAACAAAAAATTATGAAAATTGACACCCGTTCCGAATTTTCCGCAAAAAAAATAAATCAAACGTTGCTTACCTTTGATGAGGGCCCCCTTCATTCCACTTAAGCTGGTATTAATATCTCCCATGTAGTCTTCGGCCCTTACATACTCCAACAGATATCTTGTGTTGCTCAAACATTGTATTACCGAATTCATAAAGCATGTACTCCCGATATTCTTCAATCCATTAAGGCCGTTTTGATTCTGGTGTCGGGTGCTCTGTCCCGTTGTGGCCGTATCGTCGCGCAGAGCGGGGGGCGACGCCCTAGACCCCGGAGATAGTGAGAGACTGCCGGTAGGTTGTAGACGGTTCAAGCGCGGTGATGTTGAAATATCCTGCGAGTGTAAAGGGGGAAGTTTGATATTATATAAACAATGACCCTGGAAAAGGGCCACTCAATTTTTTTGTTTAAATCGAATTAAAGGGCTTTAGGATCCAGGACAAATTCCGGTTTAAACAGATGTGACTAACATTCGTATTTAAAATGGGACAGCCTAAATATTTTTATATATTTGGAATTTACGTAAGAGTTGAAATAACGGCCGTATCGTCGCGCAAAGTGGGGGCGACGCCCTAAACCCCGAAGACATGAAGAGGCTGCCTGTAGGTTGTAGACGGTTCAAGCGCGGTGATGTTGAAATATCCTGCGAGTGTAAAGGGGGAAGTTTGATATTATATAAACACTGACCCTGGAAAAGGGCCACTCAATTTTTTTGTTTAAATCGCATTAAAGGGCTTTAGGATCCAGGAGAAATTCCGGTTTAAACATAAATGACGAACATTCATATTTGAAATGGGACAGCCTAAATATTTTTATATATTTTGAATTTACGTAAGAGTTGAAATAACGGCCGTATCGTCGTGCAAAATGGGGGGCGACGCCCTAAACCCCGAAGACATGAAGAAGCTGCCTGTAAGTTGAAGACGATTCAAGCGCGGTGATGTTGAAATATCCTGCGAGTGTAAAGGGGGAAGTTTGATATTATATAAACTCTGACCCTGGAAAAGGGCCACTCAATTTTTTTGTTTAAATCGCATTAAAGGGCTTTAGGATCCAGGAGAAATTCCGGTTTAAACATAAATGACGAACATTCATATTTGAAATGGGACAGCCTAAATATTTTTATATATTTTGAATTTACGTAAGAGTTGAAATAACGGCCGTATCGTCGTGCAAAATGGGGGGCGACGCCCTAAACCCCGAAGACATGAAGAAGCTGCCTGTAAGTTGAAGACGATTCAAGCGCGGTGATGTTGAAATATCCTGCGAGTGTAAAGGGGGAAGTTTGATATTATATAAACTCTGACCCTGGAAAAGGGCCACTCAATTTTTTTGTTTAAATCGCATTAAAGGGCTTTAAGATCCATGACAAATTCCGGTCTAAACAGAAGTGACTAACATTCGTATTTGAAATGGGACAGCCTAAATATTTTTATATATTTGGAATTTACGTAAAAGAGTTGAAATAACGGCCGTATCGGCGCGCAAAATGGGGGGCGACGCCCTAAACCCCGGAGACATGAAGAGGCTGCCTGTAGGTTGAAGACGATTCAAGCGCGGTGATGTTGAAATATCCTGCGAGTGTAAAGGGGGAAGTTTGATATTATATAAACACTGACCCTGGAAAAGGGCCACTCAATTTTTTTGTTTAAATCGCATTAAAGGGCTTTAGGATCCAGGAGAAATTCCGGTTTAAACATAAATGACGAACATTCATATTTGAAATGGGACAGCCTAAATATTTTTATATATTTTGAATTTACGTAAGAGTTGAAATAACGGCCGTATCGTCGTGCAAAATGGGGGGCGACGCCCTAAACCCCGAAGACATGAAGAAGCTGCCTGTAAGTTGAAGACGATTCAAGCGCGGTGATGTTGAAATATCCTGCGAGTGTAAAGGGGGAAGTTTGATATTATATAAACTCTGACCCTGGAAAAGGGCCACTCAATTTTTTTGTTTAAATCGCATTAAAGGGCTTTAAGATCCATGACAAATTCCGGTCTAAACAGAAGTGACTAACATTCGTATTTGAAATGGGACAGCCTAAATATTTTTATATATTTGGAATTTACGTAAAAGAGTTGAAATAACGGCCGTATCGGCGCGCAAAATGGGGGGCGACGCCCTAAACCCCGGAGACATGAAGAGGCTGCCTGTAGGTTGAAGACGATTCAAGCGCGGTGATGTTGAAATATCCTGCGAGTGTAAAGGGGGAAGTTTGATATTATATAAACACTGACCCTGGAAAAGGGCCACTCAATTTTTTTGTTTAAATCGCATTAAAGGGCTTTAGGATCCAGGAGAAATTCCGGTTTAAACATAAATGACGAACATTCATATTTGAAATGGGACAGCCTAAATATTTTTATATATTTTGAATTTACGTAAGAGTTGAAATAACGGCCGTATCGTCGTGCAAAATGGGGGGCGACGCCCTAAACCCCGAAGACATGAAGAAGCTGCCTGTAAGTTGAAGACGATTCAAGCGCGGTGATGTTGAAATATCCTGCGAGTGTAAAGGGGGAAGTTTGATATTATATAAACTCTGACCCTGGAAAAGGGCCACTCAATTTTTTTGTTTAAATCGCATTAAAGGGCTTTAAGATCCATGACAAATTCCGGTCTAAACAGAAGTGACTAACATTCGTATTTGAAATGGGACAGCCTAAATATTTTTATATATTTGGAATTTACGTAAAAGAGTTGAAATAACGGCCGTATCGGCGCGCAAAATGGGGGGCGACGCCCTAAACCCCGGAGACATGAAGAGGCTGCCTGTAGGTTGAAGACGATTCAAGCGCGGTGATGTTGAAATATCCTGCGAGTGTAAAGGGGGAAGTTTGATATTATATAAACACTGACCCTGGAAAAGGGCCACTCAATTTTTTTGTTTAAATCGCATTAAAGGGCTTTAGGATCCAGGAGAAATTCCGGTTTAAACATAAATGACGAACATTCATATTTGAAATGGGACAGCCTAAATATTTTTATATATTTTGAATTTACGTAAGAGTTGAAATAACGGCCGTATCGTCGTGCAAAATGGGGGGCGACGCCCTAAACCCCGAAGACATGAAGAAGCTGCCTGTAAGTTGAAGACGATTCAAGCGCGGTGATGTTGAAATATCCTGCGAGTGTAAAGGGGGAAGTTTGATATTATATAAACTCTGACCCTGGAAAAGGGCCACTCAATTTTTTTGTTTAAATCGCATTAAAGGGCTTTAAGATCCATGACAAATTCCGGTCTAAACAGAAGTGACTAACATTCGTATTTGAAATGGGACAGCCTAAATATTTTTATATATTTGGAATTTACGTAAAAGAGTTGAAATAACGGCCGTATCGGCGCGCAAAATGGGGGGCGACGCCCTAAACCCCGGAGACATGAAGAGGCTGCCTGTAGGTTGAAGACGATTCAAGCGCGGTGATGTTGAAATATCCTGCGAGTGTAAAGGGGGAAGTTTGATATTATATAAACTCTGACCCTGGAAAAGGGCCACTCAATTTTTTTGTTTAAATCGCATTAAAGGGCTTTAAGATCCATGACAAATTCCGGTCTAAACAGAAGTGACGAACATTCATATTTGAAATGGGACAGCCTAAATATTTTTATATATTTGGAATTTACGTAAAAGAGTTGAAATAACGGCCGTATCGTCGTGCAAAATGGGGGGCGACGCCCTAAACCCCGAAGACATGAAGAAGCTGCCTGTAAGTTGAAGACGATTCAAGCGCGGTGATGTTGAAATATCCTGCGAGTGTAAAGGGGGAAGTTTGATATTATATAAACACTGACCCTGGAAAAGGGCCACTCAATTTTTTTGTTTAAATCGCATTAAAGGGCTTTAGGATCCAGGAGAAATTCCGGTTTAAACATAAATGACGAACATTCATATTTGAAATGGGACAGCCTAAATATTTTTATATATTTTGAATTTACGTAAGAGTTGAAATAACGGCCGTATCGTCGTGCAAAATGGGGGGCGACGCCCTAAACCCCGAAGACATGAAGAAGCTGCCTGTAAGTTGAAGACGATTCAAGCGCGGTGATGTTGAAATATCCTGCGAGTGTAAAGGGGGAAGTTTGATATTATATAAACTCTGACCCTGGAAAAGGGCCACTCAATTTTTTTGTTTAAATCGCATTAAAGGGCTTTAAGATCCATGACAAATTCCGGTCTAAACAGAAGTGACTAACATTCGTATTTGAAATGGGACAGCCTAAATATTTTTATATATTTGGAATTTACGTAAAAGAGTTGAAATAACGGCCGTATCGGCGCGCAAAATGGGGGGCGACGCCCTAAACCCCGGAGACATGAAGAGGCTGCCTGTAGGTTGAAGACGATTCAAGCGCGGTGATGTTGAAATATCCTGCGAGTGTAAAGGGGGAAGTTTGATATTATATAAACACTGACCCTGGAAAAGGGCCACTCAATTTTTTTGTTTAAATCGCATTAAAGGGCTTTAGGATCCAGGAGAAATTCCGGTTTAAACATAAATGACGAACATTCATATTTGAAATGGGACAGCCTAAATATTTTTATATATTTTGAATTTACGTAAGAGTTGAAATAACGGCCGTATCGTCGTGCAAAATGGGGGGCGACGCCCTAAACCCCGAAGACATGAAGAAGCTGCCTGTAAGTTGAAGACGATTCAAGCGCGGTGATGTTGAAATATCCTGCGAGTGTAAAGGGGGAAGTTTGATATTATATAAACTCTGACCCTGGAAAAGGGCCACTCAATTTTTTTGTTTAAATCGCATTAAAGGGCTTTAAGATCCATGACAAATTCCGGTCTAAACAGAAGTGACTAACATTCGTATTTGAAATGGGACAGCCTAAATATTTTTATATATTTGGAATTTACGTAAAAGAGTTGAAATAACGGCCGTATCGGCGCGCAAAATGGGGGGCGACGCCCTAAACCCCGGAGACATGAAGAGGCTGCCTGTAGGTTGAAGACGATTCAAGCGCGGTGATGTTGAAATATCCTGCGAGTGTAAAGGGGGAAGTTTGATATTATATAGACACTGACCTTGGAAAAGGGCCACTCAATTTTTTTGTTTAAATCGCAGAAAAGGGCTTAAGGATCCAGGACAAATTCCGGTTTAAACACAAGTGACTAACATTCGTCTTTGAAATGAAACAGCCTAAATATTTTTATATATTTGGAATTTGCGTAAGAGTTGAAATAACGGCCGTATCGACGCGCAAAGCGGGGGGCGACGCCCTAAACCCTGGAGACATGAAGAGACTGCCTGTAGGTTTGACACGGTTCAAGCGCGGTGATGTTGAAATATCTTGCGAGTGTAAAGGGGGAAGTTTGATATTATATAAACACTGACCCTGGAAAAGGGCCACTCAATTTTTTTATTTAAATCGCATTAAAGGGCTTTAGGATCCAGGAGAAATTCCGGTTTAAACAGAAGTGACGAACATTCGTCTTTGAAATGAAACAGCCTAAATATTTTTATATATTTGGAATTTACGTAAGAGTTGAAATAACGGCCGTATCGACGCGCAAAGTGGGGGCGACGCCCTAAACCCCGAAGACATGGAGAGGCTGCCTGTAGGTTGAAGACGGTTCAAGCGCGGTGATGTTGAAATATCCTGCGAGTGTAAAGGGGGAAGTTTGATATTATATAAACACTGACCCTGGAAAAGGGCCACCCAATTTTTTTGTTTAAATCGCATTAAAGGGCTTTAAGATCCATGACAAATTCCGGTCTAAACAGAAGTGACTAACATTCGTATTTGAAATGGGACAGCCTAAATATTTTTATATATTTGGAATTTACGTAAAAGAGTTGAAATAACGGCCGTATCGACGCGCAAAGTGGGGGGCGACGCCCTAAACCCCGGAGACATGAAGAGGCTGCCTGTAAGTTGAAGACGGTTCAAGCGCGATGATGTTGAAATATCCTGCGAGTGTAAAGGGGGAAGTTTGATATTATATAAACAATGACCCTGGAAAAGGGCCACTCAATTTTTTTGTTTAAATCGTAGAAAAGGGCTTTAGGATCCAGGAGAAATTCCGGTTTAAACATAAGTGACTAACATTCGTCTTTGAAATGAAACAGCCTAAATATTTTTATATATTTGGAATTTACCGAAGAGTTGAAATAACGGCCGTATTGTCGCGCAAAGTGGGGGGCGACGCCCTAAACCCCGGAGACATGAAGAGGCTGCCTGTAAGTTGAAGACGGTTCAAGCGCGATGATGTTGAAATATCCTGCGAGTGTAAAGGGGGAAGTTTGATATTATATAAACAATGACCCTGGAAAAGGGCCACTCAATTTTTTTGTTTAAATCGAATTAAAGGGGGTTAGGATCCAGGACAAATTCCGGTTTAAACATAAGTGACTAACATTCGTATTTAAAATGGGACAGCCTTAATATTTTTATATATTTGGAATTTACGTAAAGAGTTGAAATAACGGCCGTATCGTCGTGCAAAGTGGGGGGGCGACGCCCTAAACCCCGAAGACATGGAGAGGCTGCCTGTAGGTTGAAGACGGTTCAAGCGCGGTGATGTTGAAATATCCTGCGAGTGTAAAGGGGGAAGTTTGATATTATATAAACATTGACCCTGGAAAAGGGCCACTCAATTTTTTTGTTTAAATCGCATTAAAGGGCTTTAAGATCCATGACAAATTCCGGTCTAAACAGAAGTGACTAACATTCGTATTTGAAATGGGACAGCCTAAATATTTTTATATATTTGAAATTTACGTAAGAGTTGAAATAACGGCCGTATCGTCGCGCAAAATGAGGGGGCGACGCCCTAAACCCCGAAGACATGAAGAGACTGCCTGTAAGTTAAAGACTGTTCAAGCGCGGTGATGTTGAAATATCCTGCGAGTGTAAAGGGGGAAGTTTGATATTATATAAACATTGACCCTGGAAAAGGGCCACTCAATTTTTTTGTTTAAATCGCATTAAAGGGCTCTAGGATCCAGGACAAATTCCGGTTTAAACATAAGTGACTAACATTCGTCTTTGAAACGGGACAACCTAAATATTTTTATATATTTGGAATTTACGTAAAAGAGTTGAAATAACGGCCGTATCGTCGTGCAAAGTGGGGGGCGACGCCCTAAACCCCGAAGACATGGAGAGGCTGCCTGTAGGTTGAAGACGGTTCAAGCGCGGTGATGTTGAAATATCCTGCGAGTGTAAAGGGGGAAGTTTGATATTATATAAACATTGACCCTGGAAAAGGGCCACTCAATTTTTTTGTTTAAATCGAATTAAAGGGGGTTAGGATCCAGGACAAATTCCGGTTTAAACATAAGTGACGAACATTCGTATTTGAAATGGGACAGCCTAAATATTTTTATATATTTGGAATTTACGTAAGAGTTGAAATAACGGCCGTATTGTCGCGCAAAATGGGGGGCGACGCCCTAAACCCCGGAGACATGAAGAGGCTGCCTGTAGGTTGAAGACGGTTCAAGCGCGATGATGTTGAAATATTCTGCGAGTGTAAAGGGGGAAGTTTCATTTTTGAAATAGGACAGCCTAAATATTTTTTCATATTTGGAATTTACGTAAAAGAGTTGACATAACCTCTAATTAGATTGGATAAATTTTTATATAGCTGCAAATTCTGTCGTTATAATTTTAGAACTAAAGTGTAAATATAAAAAAAAAACATCCAAATAGTCGTATTTTTGATTAAATGTATCCATATTTACTGATAATTTAATGAATTCAATAATTATTAAAACTTTATGACAGCTATCTGTCAAACTCAAGTAATACAACTGTTTAAAACAAATGAAATACATATAAACAATAATTTTTTAATTCTGAACATTATATTTGCACTGTTGTTCTAAAATTAATAGTAAAACAAAACAAAAACATTGAAATATTTGTTCATTTTGGCCTTAAACATGCATTAAAATCAATAAGTATTAGTGTTCAGACTTTTTAGAGGTTAGAAAATAAAAAACACACTATAAACTCACCATTCTAAGTCTAAATTGAATTTTCGGTTGTCCGTTACAAAAATACGACGTGTTTTTATTCGTATTGAACTTAAAATTTTCAATGAACCCCAAAACAAAACTATAGAACACTACAGACAATAAACCACTCCATAACACGCAAAAAAACCACTCAAAAATATAATTAGTCATTGAATTGAGCTAATATTAACATATTTATTATCACCTTTTCGAAATTTTCATTATTTTAAATTCTCTAAACACACAATTCATAATTTGACACAAAATTAGGTTAGGATCACAATTTTCTGATTGCATCTTGAAACTGGATTGAAATTTAACAATTACCGGTAAATACATATTAATTTATTATTATTATCTTCATTTTAAACTATTTGAACACTTTTTGACGTATCCTAGATATTGCAAACAGCTGAAACTATTTTCAAATACTGTGAAGTTGTTACATAATCACTGTACTACCTATCCCAAAAATATTGTTCATTCTCTCAATTTGGCGCCAAATTTAAAAACAAGTTGATTCTGACAGTGTGCCGATTAAATTTTAGACATAACATTAATTATTAAACCTCAATTTTAATATTATTGTTCGGATTTGGCGCCAAATTTAAAAACAAGTTGATTTTGACAGTGTCCCGAATAAATTTTAGACATGACATTAATTATTAACCCTCAATTTTAATATTATTGTTCGGATTTGGCGCCAAATTTAAAAACGAGTTGATTTTGACAGACTCCCGAATAAATTTTAGACATGACATTAATCATTAACCCTCAATTTTAATATTATTGTTCGGATTTGGCGCCAAATTTAAAAACGAGTTGATTTTGACAGTTTCCCGAATAAATTTTACACATGACATTAATCATTAACCCTCAATTTTAATATTATTGTTCGGATTTGGCGCCAAATTTAAAAACGAGTTGATTTTGACAGTTTCCCGAATAAATTTTACACATGACATTAATCATTAACTCTCAATTTTAATATTGTTGTTCGGATTTGGCGCCAAATTTAAAAACGAGTTGATTTTGACAGTCTCCCGAGTAAATTTTAGACATGACGTTATTCATTAACCCTCAATTTGGCGCCAAATTTAAAAACAAGTTGATTTTGATAGTCTTTCGAATAAATTTTAGACATGACATTAATTATTAACCCTCAATTTTAATATTATTGTTCGGATTTGGCGCCAAATTTAAAAAGAGTTGATTTTGACAGACTCCCTAATAAATTTTAGACATGACATTATTCATTAACCCTCAATTTTAATATTATTGTTCGGATTTGGCGCCAAATTTAAAAACGAGTTGATTTTGACAGTGTCCCGAGTAAATTTTAGACATGACGTTATTCATTAACCCTCAATTTGGCGCCAAATTTAAAAACAAGTTGATTTTGATAGTCTTTCGAATAAATTTTAGACATGACATTAATTATTAACCCTCAATTTTAATATTATTGTTCGGATTTGGCGCCAAATTTAAAAACGAGTTGATTTTGACAGACTCCCTAATAAATTTTAGACATGACATTAATCATTAACCCTCAATTTTAATATCATTGTTCGGATTTGGCGCCAAATTTAAAAACAAGTTGATTTTGACAGTGTCCCGAATAAATTTTACACATGACATTAATCATTAACTCTCAATTTTAATATTGTTGTTCGGATTTGGCGCCAAATTTAAAAACGAGTTGATTTTGACAGTGTCCCGAGTAAATTTTAGACATGACGTTATTCATTAACCCTCAATTTGGCGCCAAATTTAAAAACAAGTTGATTCTGACAGTCTCCCGAATAAATTTTAGACATGACATTAATCATTAACCCTCAATTTTAATATCATTGTTCGGATTTGGCGCCAAATTTAAAAACAAGTTGATTTTGACAGTGTCCCGAATAAATTTTACACATGACATTAATCATTAACTCTCAATTTTAATATTGTTGTTCGGATTTGGCGCCAAATTTAAAAACGAGTTGATTTTGACAGTGTCCCGAGTAAATTTTAGACATGACGTTATTCATTAACCCTCAATTTGGCGCCAAATTTAAAAACAAGTTGATTCTGACAGTCTCCCGAATAAATTTTAGACATGACATTAATCATTAACCCTCAATTTTAATATCATTGTTCGGATTTGGCGCCAAATTTAAAAACAAGTTGATTTTGACAGTTTCCCGAATAAATTTTAGACATAACATTAATCATTAACCCTCAATTTTAATATCATTGTTCGGATTTGGCGCCAAATTTAAAAACAAGTTGATTTTGACAGTCGCAAATCTTTGAAAATAATAAAAATCTTCATAATTAAGTGTTTCATAAACAAAAAAATTATAAAGTTGTTATAAATATGAACTTTCTACACCCAGTATTGGGTTGTGGGCGAATGCACATCGATGAGCAACTCCCAAATTAAGGTATATATTGTTTTTTTTACTGACAATATTGCAGAGATTCCTAATAATGTCAGATACAAACAAAAAGCAAAATTAGCACACAAGGTGTGCTTCAAGGACTCCATCCAGGCCTTTTTGTTAATTTTATTGAAGAAATGTCAGAAAAGTGTGAATGTAAATGTCAAAAATAGAAGGAAATTATTGACACATACCAGGAATTGTTTGCATTGCATCATGGAGCGATAGTTTTTATTTTGCGGGGGGGGCAAAGTCTTTTTATTGAACGGATAACCATTAGTCTGCATTCTACTTTAACTTGATCATTTTGATTTGGGTTTTAACGAATTTTTTTGCACAAGTTCCGAGTTCTAACCTATTCAGTCACAACAATCAGGGAAAACAAATGAGAATCCTAAATGTATTTCCTGTCATTTTTATTTTTAGGCGCCAAAATTCAATTATTATTCTTAACTTTTTTTTGGTATTTTTAGCGCCGTGTGTCAATTTATATTTTAACCCCGTACAACACGATTTTCGTGTTAATTTGAACATATTTCAAACAATTCTGGAGTTATGAACCTCGACAATGTTTTCAAGTTTTGGCCAAAAATGTGAGGTTAAAAATACATCAATATCTCAATTTCGGTTGAAGATAGGGTGTTAATCTTGTAAAAATGAGTCAATTTGATACATTAATATTTTAAAAGTGTCAAAAAGGCCTTAGGGATTTAAGAAAATACGATAGAAATTTTGGAAAAAAATTGCCCCAAAAACATGCATTTTATTTTGCTCACAATTCCTCAACGGTTTAAGTTATCTTCAAACTAACACGAAATTCGTGTTCTACGGGGTTTATAATATAAATTACCTCATTTTCAAATCTTAAAACCGTCTGGCCAAAGTTTTATTTAAATATTTTTAAAGATAATATTCGCCCTAAATTTGCTGAATTTTAATGCGCGACTGATGCGTCGATTGCGCACTAAAATTCGACAGATGCCCGGTGAATTCAAATTGTGTTTATTAGTAGACCATTCAACAAAAATTTAAGAAAATTGGTATACTTATGTAAGAAGATAGTGTTTATTTTTACAAAAATGAACTCTGGAGGGTCGATTTGATATATTAATATCTTTAAAGTGTGAAACAGGCCTTAGGGACTGTAGAAACCCGGGTTCAAAATATGTACATTTTTGGCTAAAAATGTGAGGTTAAAAACCTGTCAATATCTCCATTTTGGTTACAGGTAGAGCGTTTATTTTTGCAAAAATGAACTCTGGAGGGTCTATTTGATATATTAATATCTTAAAAGTGTCAAAAAGGCCTTAGGGATTTAGGTAAATAAGATAGAAATTTTGGAAAAAAATTGTCCCAAAAACATGCATTTTATTTTGCTCACAATTCTTCAACGGTTTAAGTTATCTTCAAACTAACACGAAATTCGTGTTCTACGAGGTTTATAATATAAATTAACTCATTTTCAAATCTTAAAACCGTCTAGACAAAGTTTTATTTAAATATTTTTAAAGATAATATTCGCCCTAAATTTGCTGAATTTTAATGCGCGACTGATGCGTCGATTGCGCACTAAAATTCAACAGATGTCCGGTGAATTCAAATTGTGGTAATTTGAAGACCATTCAACAAAAAATTAAGAAAATTTGTATACTTATGTAAGAAACTACGTAGAATTTATAACATAAATTAATTTTTAAAGCCGTCTGGACAAAATTTTATTTAAATAACACATAAAATTTACTGAAAATCATTTATTTATATTTAAAATTTGTCGAAAATATTTGATTGACAGCAGAAAATTGTGGTTAAAAATCATGTACGTCTCAAAAACATTCGGTTGGTATACAGCGCCAAAATGCCCGAACTATGTTGTTATTTTGACTCTGTCGGTAAGGCAGACGCTTTCAGGGTTGTTATATAACAAATAACGCCCACGGGCATTAAGTTGTTGTTATGGAGTGTGTTGTGTGTACAATACTTACATTACTTCCATCAATCCGACTTTGCACATCCGAGTTTTCCATTTCCAGATCATTTTTAACTTCCTCTTCCTTTTCACTCAAGTCTTTCGCGGGAATAAACGACGCAAAATTCGTCGTATGATGTCTTGCAATCTCCGCAGTTTCCATCGAATTCTCAACTGTTTCCGTTTCATCTTTCGCTTCCTGCAGATCGCTATCATTAATTTTGAAACATTTCGCGGGTCTGGAATAAAACTTGTTCCCTCCGAAAGTCTCAACTGTTTTGGAGGTTATGTTCTCGTCTTTTTTGGGTTTTATTGATGTACCTTCGATTATGAGGTTTTTTCTGTAGTTTGGGTCAAACTTTTTTCGGATTTCAGCGACGGATGTTCTGTTACCGTTTTTGTCAGTCGCTTCCTGATTAGTATTGTTAGTCAAGACATTATTAGTAGTGACGTCATTTACCTTTTTTGATTTGATTGTTTTTGTTTCCAAAGGGGGGCGTCCAATATCGTTTATACTTTTTGAGCGGGAAATATTTTCTTTTCTCAAAACGGCGGGAACGTAATTCGCGGGAGAATATTTATTACGTAAATCGGCGACTGACTCAATCATGCTTAAAGTAGACGTTCGGGAATTGTCCCGACTCAACGACAAATCTCTCTCCCGAGTTGATTCTCTTTCTCGGGTTGATTCTCGGCTTAAACTGTCCCGCCGTGACGATTTTTCTCGAATCTCGTCCCTGTATCTGTTCGTCAATCCATCTTCGGTTATACTTGTGTGTCGAGAATATATCTTTTTAGTTTCATCTATTTTCGAAGTAAATCTTTCTGAATATGTGGTAATTCGGGGGGAAAATGAGGAGTTGTAATAAGGGCGAGATAAAGAGCTGGAAGAAAAGGTCGACCGGTATGAACCGGTTAAAGTAGCGGAGCTACTGTGACGAGGAGAAAGGACAGGCATAGTGTATTGTCTGTAAGGATTTAAGCCAGAAAGAACTGATGGCATTTAACCTAAAAATAAAATGCAGGTTAAATTTCGTTGGCTCCCATCGACGCTTAATATACGTCTCATTTTTTCAGAACATCATTAACCCTTGTTTTAACTTTGAGCATATTTAAATGTGTCTCATCTCTTTAATTCTAGCGTGACCGACGTATAATTTCAAATAAAAAGTAACTCAAAATGACAAAATAACTTTGTTGATTTGTATATTTGCGGTATAAAAGTGGTTAAATTTTGGTTAAAAACTCTTCAAATCCGGGTTTAAAAATTGCACATTTTTGCCTCAAAATGTGAGGTTAAAAATCGATCAATATCTCAATTTCGGTTAAAGATAAAGTGTTTATTCTTGCAAAAATGAACTTTAGAGGGTTGATTTGTATATTTGTGGTATAAAGGTGGTTAAATTTTCGGTTAAAAACTCTTCAAACCTGGGTTCAAAATTTGTACATTTTTGGCTCAAAATGTGAGGTTAAAAATTAATCAATATCACAATTTCAGTTAAAAATAGAGTGTTTATTTTTGCAAAAATGAACTTTAGAGGGTTGATTTGTATATTTGTGGTATAAAAGTGGTTAAATTTTCGGTTAAAAACTCTTCAAACGCAGGTTCAAAATTTGTACATTTTTGGCTCAAAATGTGAGGTTAAAAATTAATCAATATCACAATTTCAGTTAAAAATAGAGTGTTTATTTTTGCAAAAATGAACTTTAGAGGGTTGATTTGTATATTTGTGGTATAAAAGTGGTTAAATTTTCGGTTAAAAACTCTTCAAACCCGGGTTCAAAAATTATACATTTTTGGCTCAAAATGTAAGGTTAAAAATCGGTCAATATCTCGGTTTCGGTTAAACATAAGACGTATATTTTTCAAAAATGAACTTTAGAAGGTTGATTTGTATATTTTTGATATAAAAGTGGTTAAATTTTCGGTTAAAAACTCTTCAAACCCGGGTTCAAAATTTGTACATTTTTTGCTCAAAATGTGTGGTTAAAAATCGGTCAATATCACAATTTCAGTTAAAGATAGAATGTTTATTTTTGTAAAAATGTACTTTAGAGGGTTGATTTGTATATTTGCGGTATAAAAGTGGTTAAATTTTCGGTTAAAAATTCTTCAAACCCGGGTTCAAAAATTGTACATTTTTTGCTCAAAATGTGAGGTTAAAATTTAGTCAATATCACGATTCCGGTTAAAGATAGAGTCTTAATTCTTGTAAAAATGAACTCTAGAGAGTCGATTTGATATATTAATATTTTAAAAGTGTCAAAAAGGCCTCAGGGATTTCGGAAAATAAGATAGATTTTGGAAAAAAATTGCCCTAAAAACATGCATTTTGAACATATTTAATGTGTTTCATTTCATTAATTCTAGCGTGACTCACGTATAATTTCAAATAAAAAGTAACTCAAAATGACAAAATACTTTTATTTTATTAATAAAACTATCAAATATCAAATGATCATGAATCTATTTTTAGAAATTCTTCATAGAATAATCAATTTTTTAAACATATGTTGCAGAAACAGACGATTATTTAATAAACAACAAACAAAAGTTGGTAAATATTAATATTTGTGCAAAATACAATTAATAAATTGCAATAAAAAGTCATAATTGGCAAGCAAATAGTAAAGTCATACATTTAAAAATAACTCACACCTACAAATTTTTGTTTTCCCGTAAAAAAAATGTCCATTTTTACATCTTTATGTCCGGTATAAAAATAGAACGCCCTAAAAACACGTGTGTTTATTTTAAATAAAATTGGAGACACATTTTTCCATGAATAAATATATAAAGATATAGGTTTGATTTGAAAAATATGTTAATTTACCTTTGACAACAATTGAAAACTATTTTAAACAACAATTACACAATAATTAACTGATATTATTATATAATTAACGACAAATACCATCAATTATTAATAAAAATTGTACTTACTAATCTTGCATGTAAAGAATATCAGTTGATATTAAAAAAAGCGGGCCACTCTTTTCAAATCACATAAACACACAAACCAAACTATATTTTACAATGTAACACTGATTTAATTTTATATAATTCCATTTAAACAACAAAATTTTGCTTGAGAGTAAATATAAAAGGCTACAGACACTTTTCCACCATTTTTAATAATGCGATGACGTCATTTTAAATACTTCACATTTTACGAACACGTTACGAAAAATCACTGAATAATAAAAGTTTATTACGGCATACTATCAAAAATATAATAAATTTTCAGTTTACAACTTGTTTATTTTAATAAATAAATGATAACCAAACATTTACAAGCTGATGTTTTTAGAATAGACATACGTTCAAGGTGAACTTACCTGTTAAAATGGCGGCTCGTTATTTCGGCGGCTTTTCAAATACCTGAACAACTTAATTAAATAAAAAGACGTATTTCGATGATTATACTATATTTAAAAACATTTCATGATATCTACTCATAAAAGCTAAAAATCATTGAGGAAATGACCTTGTCTAAATTACCTGACGTCACTTCCTGTAAATTTAGCGAAACAGGAAGCATGAAAATTGTTTCTATTTACAAATTTTTACGTGTTAAATAAATATATACATATGTTATACTTAATAAATACTAGTTATTTATATGTAAAGTTTGTCTAAAACATCTATTTTTATATAAAAACTATTCATATGACAGTTACATTTGAAATATTGACATTAATTTGACAAGAAACGCACAACATAACCTAATAATATCTAAGAAAAAAAAGCGTCTACCGTTGCAAAAAATGTCAAATTTAAATTTAGTTGATAGTTAGCGATAGTCAATTTATATTTATACACCGTACAACACGATTTTAGTGTTAATTTAAAGATATTTCAAAGAAAAATTGTACATTTTTAGCCAAAAATTTGAGGTTAAAAATCCGTCAATATCTCAATTTCGGTTGAAGATAGAGTGTTAATTCTTGTAAAAATGAACTCTGGAGGGTCGATTTGATATATTAATATTTTAAAAGTGTCAAAAAGGCGTTAGGAATTTAGGAAAATAAGATAGAAATTTTGGAAAAAAATTGCCCCAAAAACATGCATTTTATTTTGCTCACAATTCCTCAACGGTTTAAGTTATCTTCAAATTAACACGAAATTCGTGTTCTACGAGGTTTGAAATATAAATTAACTCATTTTCAGATCTTAAAACCGTCTGGACAAAGTTTTATTTAAATATTTTTAAAGATAATATTCGCCCTAAATTTTCTGAATTTTAATGCGCGACTGATGCGTCGATTGCGCACTAAAATTCGACAGATGTCCGGTGAATTCAAATTGTGGTAATTTGACCATTCAACAAAAAATTTGTATACTTATGTAAGAAAGTACGGTTAAAAACTCATCCGGTTTAAAAATTGTACATTTTTGACCAAAAATATGAGGTTAAAAATCGGTCAATATCTCGATTTTGGTTAAACAAAAGACTGTTTATTATTGCAAAAATGAACTTTAGAGGGTTGATTTGTATATTTACGGTATAAAAGTGGTTAAGTTTCCAGTTAAAAACTCTTCAAACCCGGGTTCAAAATTTGTACATTTTTGGTTAAAAATGTGAGGTTAAAAATCGGTCAATATCTTGAATTCGGTTAAAGATACAGTGTTAATTCTTGCAAAAACGAACTTTGGAGGGTTGATTTGATATATTAATATTTTAAAACTATCAAAAAGACCTTAGGGATTCCGGAAAATATAGTCGAATTTTTTTTTTAAATTGTAAAAAATTTGCTCAAAAACATGCATTTTATTTTGCTCCCAACTCATCAACTGTTTTAATTATCTTCAAAGTAACACGAAATTCGTGTTCTACGAGGTTTGAAATATAAATTAACTCATTTTCAAATTTTAAAACCGTCTGGACAAAGTTTTATTTAAATATTTCTAAGATGGAATCTCCGGTTTTTCATTTCACAATAGGTGTGACTCAAGGCTGGCATTATGGTCAATTTACGACTAGAATTATCGTGTTTCGAATTTAAAAACGTTAAAAATAATAAAAACTTACTTAAAATTTATAATTAATTTCATCCAGTCGTCCATACAAAAGGTTCGAGTCTGTCTTCAATATCCAAACAATTATTTAAGGTCTCCATTGATTCAAGTGTTTGATTTAGAAGCATATGACATCTATTTAAATAATGCGAAAGCTCGTGAACTTTCGAAAGCTTCTCAGCGTATTTGGCGAACTTTTTCTGCTTCTCAACAGAGTGTGAAACAAGTTTATTTAATTCTTGGTCCGTCTGCAAAAAACTTTTTATTTTTTTACAAAAACAAAGTCGATATATTACCTCTCGAATGCGTTGTGTTAATATATTTTGTTCAGTGGCAACCAAATTTGCACACGAGGTTAAGTGTGTTTGGTATCTTGCGCATAAAGCGTGCAACGGCGCTGGGTCTAAACGTTCAAGAACTTCCGGGTCCCGAACGGCTGGGAGGTTCAGAGTTCCTCTCATAATCGGCAAAAACATTGGAATATTCTAAAATTTTTTTGAGAATTTAAAAATATTTAAAACAGTTTTACTGACCTGTAATCGCAAAATCTCTGGATCTTTGTCATTGGGTCCCGGAATAATCGGTTTATTAACAACAACAATATTATGAGCACCTTTCTTGATATTCTTTTGCACTATGTTTAATTTTCTAGGGGTTATTTGTTTCTTAAGTACTTGTTTATTCGGTAATTTTGGGGAATCTGCAAAACTAATACTTTAACCACTTATACGTCGCGACATTTTGAGGTTAATGCAAATCGGCCGATCGTATTTCTTACCGCCTATCGGTCGATTTACCGTGTAACTTATATACGGTAAATCAGAATCGCTACAAACGCTAGGACCCGGCGAAATCGATCCAGGTCTTCCATTTTCCGGGTCATATGCAGATCCGTCAGATCCAGGATTAGCAATGGTGTGCTGTCTTCGTATATTTGCTGACGACGATCGACCACTTTGGTTTAAACTCGATTGCCTTTGAGATATATGTTGTCCCGGTTGAGTGGACTGTTCTGAACCCATTTTTAGGGTTGTTACACAATGCTTTTGATTATTTTTTTAACTAAAAATCGATGTTTGATGTTTTATTTATATGGAATATATTTTAGGTTATAGAAAACTACATGTAACAGTGTTGCCAATTGTTTGAAAGAAAAGGTGTACCGTTACAACAAATGTTGGGCAAATATTTTCATTTCAAATTATGTTTTAAACAAATTTAAATATAAATTATTATTATTGGTTTAAAAAGCCATTCAATATATTGATATTTTAATAAAATCATTTTATTTATTAATACTACAATATTTTAACCGCGTACGACGACATGATTTTATTATTTTTGGAGGGTTGATTTGTATATTTGCGGTATAAAAGTCGTATTGATTCTTGTAAAAATGAACTTTAGAGGGTTGATTTGTATATTTCTGGTATAAAAGTGGTTAAGTTTCCGAATAAAAACTCCTGAAACCCGGGCTCAAAAACTGCACATTTTGGCCAAAAATGTGAGATTAAAAATCGGTAAATATCACGATTTCGGTTAAAAATAGAATGTTTATTTTTGCAAAAATGAACTTTAGAGGATTGATTTGTATATTTCCGCTATAAAAGTGGTTAAGTTTTCGGTTAAAAACTCCTGAAACCCGGGTTCAAAAACAATACATTTTTGACAAAAAATGCGAGATTAAAAATCGGTAAATATCACGATTTCGGTTAAAAATACAATGTTTATTTTTGCAAAAATTAACTTTAGAGGGTTGATTTGTATATTTCTGGTATAAAAGTGGTTAAGTTTTCGGTTAAAAACTCCTGAAACCCGGGTTCAAAAACAGTACATTTTTGACCAAAAATGCGAGATTAAAAATCGGTAAATATCACGATTTCGGTTAAAAATAGAATGTTTATTTTTGCAAAAATGAACTTTAGAGGATTGATTTGTATATTTCCGGTATAAAAGTGGTTAAGTTTTTGGTTAAAAACTCCTGAAACCCGGGTTCAAAAACAGTACATTTTTGACCAAAAATGCGAGATTAAAAATAGGTAAATATCACGATTTCAGTTAAAAATAGAATATTTATTTTTGCAAAAATGAACTTTAGAGGATTGATTTGTATATTTCTGGTATAAAAGTGGTTAAGTTTTCGGTTAAAAACTCCTGAAACCCGGGTTCAAAAACAGTACATTTTTGACCAAAAATGCGAGATTAAAAATCGGTAAATATCACGATTTCGGTTAAAAATAGAATGTTTATTTTTGCAAAAATGAACTTTAGAGGGTTGATTTGTATATTTCCGGTATAAAAGTGGTTAAGTTTCGGTTAAAAACTCCTGAAACCCGGGTCCAAAACTGTACATTTTTGGCCTACTGCATATTAATGAAACGAGCTAACAAATTGAAAACAAATCTGTCAAAAACAATTTTAAAACAAAATTATTTACATTTTTATGAATAATTTTTGCTTTTTCATGCTCATAATTTTCTGGCAAACAAAAAATTTATTCTTATGGAACTTTAAGTGTATACAGATTACGACAAAAACCATAAATATGAACAGTTACTTGGAAAAAATAATTATTTACGCCAATGATGCAGTCGTCGGCGATTACAGACCTACGTTTGACAAAACCAGCTGTCAACTGTAAGTTACAATTTTAAAATATTTACTGTAGACTTTAAAATTCGGATAATAGCTCATAGTTTTATTATTATGTTGTCAGTTTTAGAAAAACATTGCTTACGTTATTTTTTATTTATTAACGCATTCGCCCAATTCAAAATTTCACAATGAGGGACTCCACCTTTTTTTTATTATTTCATCTGAAAGTATACGTAAAACTAAGGCTAATGTAAGTGTCTTTACACGATCAAGTATTATGTGCATTGTTCATACTTTTGTTACCAAAATTTCGAATATTGGCTCAAAAAAAAAATAATTGAGATTTTGATACATATTTATTCTCCTCAACATGTACATTCCAAATTTTGAAACCGCAGGTCGATAACTCTTTTCGTTTCCGAGATATTCGTCCTCAAAGTTTTACTCAAAAATGCCCATTTTTGGGCAATATCCCAAAAATGGTCATTCATACACCCCTGGCGATATTACCATTAGAATCTACGAGCAAAATTACATAAACATACCAATTTTCATAATTTTTGAACTACTATTACAATCTCCAGAAGGAAAAGTCTAAAAATGGCCAAAAACTGAAAAAATCGTAAGGGGTACCCCTTACGATTTTTTCAGTTTTTGACGATTTTAAAGAATGTTTAATAATAAATGTGTCCGTTGGAATATTTTGATGAAAATTGGTATACTTATGTTTTTTGGTACGAGGAATTTACTGGTGAGGTCGTTGAAGCTGTACCGCACACCCATTTCTGGGTATGAGGATGGAATGGTTTAAAAAAATGGTCGAAATTTTTTAAAAAATAAAAAATCTGAAAATTTGTACTTCAGTGGTATGAAGTGTGTAGATTTAAGATTTTAAAACCGCAGGTCGATATCTCTTTTCGTTTCCGAGATATCCGTCCTCAAAATTATGCTCAGAAATGCCCATTTTTGGGCCATATCCCAAAAATGGTCCTTTATACACCCCTTGCGATATCACCATTAGAATCTACGAGCAAAACTACATAAGCACACCAATTTTCATAATTTTTGAACAACTATTACAATCTCCAGAAGGAAAAGTCTAAAAATGGCCAAAAACTGAAAAAATCGTAAGGGGTACCCCTTACGATTTTTTCAGTTTTTGACGATTTTAAAGAATGTTTAATAATAAATGTATCCGTTGGAATATTTTTATGAAAATTGGTATACTTATGTTTTTTGGTACGAGGAATTTATTGGTGAGGTCGTTGAAGCTGTACCGCACACCCATTTCTGGGTATGAGGATGGAATGGTTTAAAAAAATGGTCGAAATTTTTAAAAAAATAAAAAATCTGAAAATTTGTACTTCAGTAGTATGAAGTGTGCAGATTTAAGATTTTAAAACCGCAGCTCGATATCTCTTTTCGTTTCCGAGATATCCGTCCTCAAAATTATGCTCAGAAATGCCCATTTTTGGGCCATATCCCAAAAATGGTCCTTTATACACCCCTTGCGACATCACCATTAGATTCTACGAGCAAAACTACATAAGCACACCAATTTTCATAATTTTTGAACAACTATTACAATCTCCAGAAAGAAAAGTCTAAAAATGGCCAAAAACTGAAAAAATCGTAAGGGGTACCCCTTACGATTTTTTCAGTTTTTGACTATTTTAAAGAATGTTTAATAATAAATGTATCCGTTGGAATATTTTGATGAAAATTTGTATACTTATGTTTTTTGGTACGAGGAATTTACTGGTGAGGTCGTTGAAGGTGTACCACGCACCCATTTTTGGGTATAAAGGTGAAGTGTTTAAAAAAAGGGTCGAAAATTTAAAAAAATTAAAAAATCTCTAAATTTTTATTTAAATAGTGTGAAGGGTGTAGATTGAAGTTTTTAAAACCACAGGTCGATATCTCTTTTCGTTTCCGAGATATTCGTCGTTTTTGTATATTTGAAATAAATTGTGAAAAATTGTCAGCCATCGGGATTCGAACCCGAGACACCTACCTTGTCGGGATAGTGCTCTACCAACTAAGCCAATGACTGCTCTATAATTTGTTCATTAAAAGAAACGGTCAACAATGGCACACACCAAAGTTTTACTCAACTTTGGTGTGTGCCACACAAACCAAAGTTGAGAAAAACAAAACAATCTTTCACTTTTATGGTCGTATAACTGCTGAGGATTGGGGTTGCTAAGCTACCACTGCATATGACTCGTTCACTAGATGTTTAAAGGCAGTGGTAGCTTGGCAACCCCACATCTTTAATCTAATCATGATCAATAAATCCTCAGCAGTTTGTAATGGCCAAAAGTCAGACTGTCCCTGTTCGGGCGCAATTTTGTAATGGCCAACAATGCCTGTCAACTTTAGTGTACGTATCCTGTAGTTCTCCTTGCTGTCAAACGGGTTTCTCGGGCGCCAATCGATCGGTCGCATACCATCGGATAATACAAATGAACCAGCGATATTTACAGGATTCGTTCATTAAAAGAGACAGGCAACAGTGGCACACACCAAAGTTGAGAAAAACTAAACGGTAACAGTGTTGTCATCGACAATCGCGATTACAGAAAACAGTGGTAAACCCCACTGTGCGGAAACACCGAGCTACGGCGGTGTCCGTAGCCGTACGATGCACCTTCTGCACTTCTTCGCGAGCTGCCGGCACACAGCAAAGCACTGAGTCAGAGGCAGCCAAGATCCGAAAACTGCTCGCCTGGCACTCACCAGGTTCGCGGAAGACGGCACACGTTTCCCCGAGAGAGCATACACTCTCTATGCATAAAACTTTCGTTTGTGCCCGTATTTATACCCAAAAACCGTTAAAATTACAAAAATAAGTTTCCTGTAGTTCTCCTTGCTGTCAAAACGGGTTTCTCGGGCGCCAGTCAATCGGTTGCATATCACCGGATAATACAAATGAACCAGCGATACTTGCAGGATTCGTTCATTAAAAGAAATGGTCAACAATGGCACACACCAAAGTTATTCTCAACTTTGGTGTGTGCCATAATTCTTTGTAAAAACTAATAGTGAATATTTTTTAGAGCAAACGAAGAAAGACATTTCGAACGCTTACCAACATGGACATTACTAAGAAAAGAAAGTTATCAAGAATCCATTAAACATTTATCGAATTGTCTTGTTAAAACATTCAAACATCGAAAGGAGAAACCATATTCTTTAAAAATGAATGATATAAATGTTAAACTTTACAAAAACAATTGTTTCGAACAATACGTGATATTTTTGACAGCATCGGATTGTCAAAAAATAGAAAACACCGTTTATTTGGAATTGTGTTCGAATTCTCGCCCGTATTCGAACAAACACATTGTTGCCAATAGTAGCAATAAAAATGTTTACAAAAAACGACGGAAACCTATAAACTATAAAAAAACTATACCACTAAACAATGTATATGAAGAATGTATTGTACAAAAATTAAGGCAATGTCTGGGGAAACAAAACACTAATTTGTCTGCGAGCGCCATATTTGATACAGGTGTGGAATCGACGCCTAAAATGTTTGTTTCACAAGATATAAAAAACAGAACAGATATTAGAAACTTTATAAAACAAATCAGACGGTTAAACCTAAATAACGACAAAATTATGAACCATAACATATGTTTAGATAACATACAATCATTTGTTATTGTTAATCGTAACAAAAAATATTTATATATTCAGTTAACAAAAAAAATAAAACGAAAAATTAAAGACAAAATGGTATCTTCCTCAAAAATAATAGAAATAAACAATAAACAATTCATAAACGCTGAAATTTTAAAAGTTAAACTTCTTTCGGTCAAATGGCGAAAACAAATGAGGAAAACAATTGAACCCGACGTTATTACAACTAAATCAATGACGTCAGACGCTTCTGAAAGTATTATCAGCATTCAAGAATATTCTTTTTTTAATATCAGACAATTAATGCAAAAATATGAAGAAAATCTGACTTCAAATTACGAAGTTTGCTGTAATGAATCAACTGATAGACTAATGCGAGACACCTATAAGCTATTGGTAGAACTGCAATTGAACGCCATTGAGCAGTGTCACCAACTGTATTTTAATTATTTCACCAACAAAAGATACTGGCCTAAAATACATGTTATTCGTTATACAAATGAAATCAAATCTAAGTATGATGCGCTTTTAGAGTTACAAAATAAAGCAATCGAAGGGAGTGTACATGTAAACAAATCTATTGTGAATGTCAACAATTTTTTAAAAGACATGTGGGATCGTACAATGCGCTCCTATTCCCAAAGTGAAGTTTTCGCAAATAATAGTAATCTTATTGTACCCGCAAGATATCTCTCAACAGATTGTGTCAGCATAACAAACGTCTATAAAAATACAAAGTCTAATGTAAGTTCTGCGTATACCTTTAAGCCACGTCTTAGTGAAATACAAGTTCAAACAAGTCAAAGCATGAAAGTTATAACATTAAACAAGAGTTGTTCACCGATAATTTTACAAAATTTCAATAAGAAAAGCACTCAAACAGATATTTCTGTTAATAAAAACACGTCTATTGATTTTGGCGGCAAACAAATTCAAATTTGCAAACGTAATATCAACATAAAAATAAACAAAGCTAGGTCTGAACTAATACCAACTAAAACTAATGAAAGTAACCAAATGGTGGAAATACCACCACCAGAAAACAAAAAGGAAGAAACTACAAATAACGAATCAACAAAAAAATTACATTTAACCGCTTCTGAAAAAGATATAATAAACAACATCTATTCAAAATCAAAAATCCCCAAACAAGAATCGATGAACACAATTATAAACGACTCTAACCTAGAACAAGAAATAAACGAAGTCAATCTAGAAAATCAAAAAATAAATGAAGAAAGACTCAACAGTATCGACGAACGAGCTTCACATTTGAAAATAAAAATGGACGAACTCAGCGATATGTTAAAAAGAATCCAAAACTACAAACATGATCAAGAAGAGCTTATTAACAATCCCCCCAAGTCGGAACCAGATAAACTAGACGAACTTAGCGATATATTAAAAACAATCCAAAACTACAAAACTGATCAACAAGAAGTATTTAAAATTCCTGCAAAATCAGAATCGAAAGAAAATTTTCCGGAAAAGGAAAAATGCAAGAAAAACAAAGAAGTGTTGCTGAACATTAAAAATACTTTACAGATGGTGAAAGAAAAGTTTGAAAAGAATTCTATTATTTTGAAACAAGCGTCGAATATAAAAGATAATTACATAATTTCCAACAACATACAGAAGTTGATGGAAGCTGGTTCCCCCGACAGACCTGTAAGTAATATTAATTAATTAATTTATATTTTGACCCCCGTAGAACACGAATTTCGTGTTAATTTGAAAATAGTTTTAACAGTTGACGAGTTGTAACCAAAATAAAACGCATTTGTTTGGATCATTTTTTTCCATAATTTCGATCCCATTTTCCGCAATCCCTAAAGACTTTTTGACACTTTTAAAACATTAATATATGAAATCGACCCTCCAAAGTTCGTTTTTGCAAGAATTAACACTGTATCTTTAACCAAAATCGAGATATTGACTGACTTTTAACCTCACATTTTTAGCCAAAAATGTAACATTTTTGAACCCGGTTTTGAGGAGTTTTTAAGCGGAAATTTAACCACTTTTATACCGGATATATACAAATAAACCCTTTAACGTTCATTTCTGCAGGAATAAACACTGTATCTTTAACCAAAATCGAGATATTGACTTATTTATAACCTTACATTTTTTCTCGGGCGCCAATCGATCGGTTGATAACACAGCGTAAATGACACTATCTTTAACCGAAATTGGAAAATATTTGGCGTCGGTCGGGATCGAACCCGGTTCCCCAGATTCACGACCAGACACTCAGGCACGCGGCTGATTTTAAATGGCACAAAATTGACCCCTGTGGTGCACTCTCCACGCCAGCAATGAGTGCCCGTGAGGTGACGCCTGGTAAACGCCCGCACGGCACAAATATGTCATCATCGTTACCGATATCTGCATACAAAGCAGATTGGCACACCCAGAAATGGGTAATATGCCGTGATGATATATTTATTTTATTTATTTATTTATTTAACCGAAATTGAATCATTTTGCGCCCCAAAATGGGGGCATTTGGGAGGTCATAATATCTTGAAATTAACACTAATATTGTGTTGTACGGGGTTAAAACTTCGAATAAATTTAAGTCGTCAATTAACACATTTTTCAGAAATTTATCAAAGTCAAGCCTTCGGAAGAACGAAGTTTCTCATCAACGACAACAATTAAATCTGTAAATAAAACAAAAGAAGCAATTGCTGACAATTTAAATTCGTCGCTTCAACTGTTGAAAAATTTAAATGAAGTTACGAGAAATATAAAACATAACCCCGAGAACGCCATGGAAAAGTTAAGCGAAATAGAAGAATCTATAAAGCTACAAAAACGTTTGATACCAAAGTTAAACTTGGATAAAATGAAATTAACTCTAGTACCGATTAAGAACTTTATTGCTTCGAACAAAATGAAAGTTAGCAATAATGCTGTCAGAGCGCCAAGCACAAACTCAGTCCAAAAACCGAAAAAACCCGATCCACTAAATTTGACAGACGTTCCTCCGAAGAAACTTCGAAGAAAGAAATCAAAAAAATTCATTTTAAAAACAGATGATGCATCCCCTACTCCTATTGTCAACAAACCTGCCCCTGTAAAACCTACCCCAAAGACACCCACAGGGCAGGCACCACACGAAACTACCATAGTCCCCAAAATCTACCGCCCGATCAACAACACAAAAGAATTACCAGAAGCCCCAAAACTTAGTGACATAAAACTTAGTGATATAGCGCCCTTGGAACCCGAATACCCTAGAAAAGATAACCTCAAACAAGTCAACGTAGAAAAAACTTATCTGTACAAGTTATTAAACAATTCATTCAGCGAAAAAAATTTGGAACCTCTGGTAATTTGTTCTAATGTAAACTGCGCCTCTTGCACAAACATTACTACTGAGAAAAAAGAGAAAGAAAAAGAAAAGAAGCCCGAAAAGAAAAAAGATATATTTAGGTCTGTCAAAAAAGATGAGACCTCAAAGGAATGTTACTGGGAACGAATGGATTGGAACACGGAAATAACTGTTCAAAATGATCATAGCTTTGATTTTAAGCAATATATGAACGATCCAAACTTCCAAAAAACGCAGGATGTGACGGTTTATCCAGTGATGAATGTAAAATATGATAACGCAACAACGGAACTTGCGAAAAACGTGCCAGTGGCGTCAGATAAAAACAGCAAGAAAGCGCCGAAGATATCGACGCCTACGGCAGAACCAGGTAATACATATTTACTTATAGAGGGTCCTTTGACTATCCAAGGCCTGAATATACTCCTTGAGGCACACCTTACGTGCGAATTTGAATTTTTGTTTATATCTGACATTATTAGGGACTTCTACAATATATACAAACAATCATTTCCCTTAATTTCGGAGTTGCACTTGCATTTTATTCGCACGCAAGGTGTGCCTCAAGAACTCCATTTAGGTCGACTGAATTGAAGCCTTAGTTAAATTTAATGAAGAACACTTTGGGGACGATTTTATCTTCTGTCAGACCTTGCGTCCTCTTACTATGCAATACAAACTCAAAACTAGCCAACGAAAACCCCTAACCTTCCCCAGACTCGTCCCATAAAAGTTTTGGGCTTTTTTATCTCGAAAATTTTACGATGGAGGCTGGGAAGCCCAAAATGGGTATCTGTAGAAAGTTGCGCCTTGTGGAAGAACACGTCAAGTATTGCCCAAAAACAACAATCCCCTAACCTTCCCCAGACTCGTCCCATAAAAGTTTTGGGCTCTTTTATCTCGAAAATTTTACGATGGAGGTTGGGAAGCCTAAAATGGGTGTCTGTAGAAAGTTGCGTCTTGTGGAAGAACACGTCAAGTATTTCCCCAAAAACGACAATCCCCTAACCTTCCCCAGACTCGTCCTATAAAAGTTTTAGGCTCCTTTATCTCGAAAAGTTTACGATGGAGGTTGAGAAGCCCAAAATGGGTGTCTGTAGAAAGTTGCGCCTTGTGGAAGAACACGCCAAGTATTGCCCAAAACCGACCATCCCCTAACCTTCCCCAGACTCGTCCTATAAAAGTTTTGGGCTCCTTTATCTCGAAAAGTTTACGATGGAGGTTGGGAAGCCCAAAATGGGTGTCTGTAGAAAGTTGCGCCTTATGGAAGAACACGCCAAATATTGCCCGAAAACTACAATCCCCTAAACCTACCCCAGACGTCCCATAAAAGTTTTGGGCTCTTTTATCTCGAAAATTTTACGATGGAGGTTGGGAAGCTAAAATGGGTGTCTGTAGAAAGTTGCGCCTTGTGGAAGAACACGCCAAGTATTGCCAAAAAACGACAATCCACTAACCTTCCCAAGACTCGTTCCACAAAAGTTTTGGGCTCTTTTATCTCGAAAAGTTTACGATGGAGGCTGGGAAGCCCAAAATGGGTGTCTGTAGAAAGTTGCGCCTTGTGGAAGAACACGCCAAGTATTGCCCAAAACCGACCATCCCATAACCTTCCCCAGACTCGTCCTATAAAAGTTTTGGGCTCCTTTATCTCGAAAATTTTACGATGGAGGTTGGGAAGCCCAAAATGGGTGTCTGTAGAAAGTTGCGCCTTATGGAAGAACACGCCAAATATTGCCCGAAAACTACAATCCCTTAAACCTACCCCAGACGTCCCATAAAAGTATTGTGCTCTTTTATCTCGAAAATTTTACGATGGAGGTTGGGAAGCTAAAATGGGTGTCTGTAGAAAGTTGCGCCTTGTGGAAGAACACGCCAAGTATTGCCAAAAAACGACAATCCACTAACCTTCCCAAGACTCGTTCCACAAAAGTTTTGGGCTCTTTTATCTCGAAAAGTTTACGATGGAGGCTGGGAAGCCCAAAATGGGTGTCTGTAGAAAGTTGCGCCTTGTGGAAGAACACGCCAAGTATTGCCCAAAACCGACCATCCCCTAACCTTCCCCAGACTCGTCCTATAAAAGTTTTGGGCTCCTTTATCTCGAAAAGTTTACGATGGAGGTTGGGAAGCCCAAAATGGGTGTCTGTAGAAAGTTGCGCCTTATGGAAGAACACGCCAAATATTGCCCGAAAACTACAATCCCTTAAACCTACCCCAGACGTCCCATAAAAGTATTGTGCTCTTTTATCTCGAAAATTTTACGATGGAGGTTGGGAAGCTAAAATGGGTGTCTGTAGAAAGTTGCGCCTTGTGGAAGAACACGCCAAGTATTGCCAAAAAACGACAATCCACTAACCTTCCCAAGACTCGTTCCACAAAAGTTTTGGGCTCTTTTATCTCGAAAAGTTTACGATGGAGGCTGGGAAGCCCAAAATGGGTGTCTGTAGAAAGTTGCGCCTTGTGGAAGAACACGTCAAATATTGCCCAAAAACGACAATCCCCTAAACCTTCCCCAGACTCGTCCCATAAAAGTTTTGGGCTCTTTTATCTCGAAAATTTTACGATGGAGGTTGGGAAGCCCAAAATGGGTGTCTGTACAAAGTTGTGCCTTTTGGAAGAACACTCCAAGTATTGTCCAAAAACGACAATCCCCTAACCTTCCCCAGACTCGTCCCATAAAAGTTTTGGGCTCTTTTATCTAGAAAATTTTACGATGGAGGCTGGGAAGCCCAAAATGGGTGTCTGTAGAAAGTTGCGCGTTGTGCAAAAACACGCCAAGTATTACCCAAAAAAAATGATCCAAAACTTATAGAACCAAAGTAGCGATTTAGGAAACACATTGCACCCACTTATTCCACTTCCTGTTTCAGCTCCTGGCAAAAAACTGGCGCCATTTACAAAAAGCGCCAACCAAAACAAGATCCAAAAAAGCATCCAACAAGCGATTATGAAAAACCAAGAAAAATACAAGTTCGTTCAAAACACTGCAACCGCACCGAAGTTGCCGCCGAAACCAGGCTCACCAAAAGTCCCTACAATCATCAGTTCCGGCACCATCAACCGCCAAAAAATCACTAAACTCCTACCCCAAAAAAAACTCCGTCAAGATATCGCCCAAAGAGTAAGGAACCAAAATCCCCCCGAAAACTTTTTTGACAAAAAATATACTGCGCAGATTAAAGTGTCAGGTTTAAACACGTCTGAACGGGATAAAACCGTTACACCTAATCAGGATGACAAAATATTAAATCAAATTTCACAAACCGTTCAAAAATCTCAAGACGAAATGCAAAAATACATCGAATTGGTCGAGCAAAAATTTATAAAAACTTTTTCTTTACCGGAAACAGAAAAAGCAACAGCGTATAATAGTCTAGAATCAGAAATAAAACAAATTTTAACTTTAATAAACACAACCAAAGAAAAAAAGAAGCATCTGCACGACAAACCAAAATCGCGACCAAAATCTAATCTGTCTGCAGAGAGTCCGAGAAAAGCACTAAAAAAATGTTCATCCGATAAAGAAAAAGCAACGCCACGCCCCAAAAAGCAAATTTTACATAAACCTCCAAAACCTGACACTAAGCAAAGCAGCACATCTGTCATTGTTTTAAAAAAACCACAAACCATAACCTCTCAAACATCAGAGATGGTTATTAAAAAAAAAACTAACGAAAAACCACAGCCAACTATCTGCACAGACCACATAAACTTTATTGACAGCCTCACTGCCATAGCAACCAAAACAAATTCCCTACTTCCGGAAGTAAAACAATCAACATCCATTTTAAAAACTAACCTCTCAAAATCATCAAGTGTCAAATCTAAAAAGGTTAGATTCAAACTTGACAGTGACAAATGTCAAAGCGACAGTTCTGTCAACATGTCAACCGATGAGGAATATTCAACACAGTGCGAAGAAACTGTTTCTGAATTTTCTAGCGACCAAGAAATCTCAAGAATAATTCAACCTCAAATAGACATCGCCATTTTGTTAGAATTTAAGTTATATTCTAATGTAGTGTTCCCAACAATGACATGTAAAAGTTACTATTTAGTTACTTTTTTTCACCAAACAACACTTTTTGATCTAGTGCCAGAGAATTATGATTTAAAAATTTTTAGTGCAGATTTCAGTAAAAGTAGCAATTTCGAATTTGATGATTTAAAAGCCACGGAAAAAGATTCAGTCTCGATTTTTATTGAAAATTGTGAAGAAATTATTCAGGCTACAAAAAATTTAGAATTAAAACGACATCAGTCACCAGATATGTTAGAATTTTTACAGGTTATTACCAGTTTGTCTATTCAAGATTTTCAAATTATGTCCGAATTGTATTATCGAAACATTATAACCTATATTTTTGTACAAAATAAAGCTCAAACTTTTAAACCAATCAATTATTATCGTCCAATTGTTTACCATTTAAGTCAAACACAACTTGAACTCAACGAATCCGTTCGACAAATTGAACAAATCGCAAAAGAATTAGAAGAAACTGTCAAAGAAATTCAATATAACCCAGATATATTAACTTACCCTAACGTCAACCCACTGCAACTTAAACATTTGTCAGAAGAAATACAAAACACTGTGCGAGAAATGGAGTCAAATCATTTTGAAATGAACAAAATATGTCAAACATTAGAAGAAACAGTCGACGAAATAGATGAAAAACACAACAAAAACAATCAAATACACGAAATCGTCAACGAAATTAAACAAACAACTAAAGAACTATTAAACCCAGAAATGCCAACTGAAGGCATTCCCACAAACAACCAACTTATACCATTTGACAAAACAATATCCCTAGAGAAATTCCCTAATCTAAAATTGGGAAGACACCTGTCTGAACCTGTCTTTTCTGATTTTTTCCGCTATCACATCAAATTTCCGTTGTCTAATGACCTTATAAAATGTTCGTCAGATTTAACCGATAGAAATCTGAATATTTTAACCTATCAATCAAGAAAAAAATATGAAGATATATATCAAACATTAGTGTTAAATCTACAGGTTAAAAGTTATGGTAAAAACTGCAACCGAAAGACAATTTGTAAGAAGAAGTATATACCTCCGTTTAAAAACAAAATGCAAATAAAAGAAATTAAAGTTGATTTTGAGGTTAATCCAAATAAATTAATGATAGAACCCTCTCATAAAGTTGTACTAATATTTTTATATATAACTGTGTTTTCTTTAGCATTTTTATGTATGACCCAAAATTATAATTGTGAATAAAAAACGAAAAATACACGTTTTCATTTTATTTAAAGTTGACCCTAATTCGTGCTTATTCACTGAAACTTTCGAATTATCGCATCGCGAAAACATGATAAAAACTCGGACATAATATACACTAAATTAATTGTATATTACTAAAACTAAAAGTTTTTGTATTGTAAAATCTTTGAACAATATAAGTTAAAACAACCAAACTTCGACTCACCAAAATTCAGGTTGTTCTTATTTCTTGACACTGATTTTGTTGTATGCGGACTTTGCAAACACATTTTATTAATAAAACTACTTAAAATGTTGTTTATTTATCAGTATATCACTGTACAATAATTATAAAACCGTTATTTGTACCACAACCGATCACAAAACTAACATAACCACACCACTACCGCAGACCCGCGCGCGCGCAAGTTTTACCACCAAATTTTGGTTTTAAAAGTATTCTAAGGTTGGGAACACTGTTAGCGACAAAACTACATTGGCAACAATGGCCAGTACTGTCAAGTGTAGCGGTTATATTTTTAAAAGTTATTAAAATTATTCAAATTAATTGAATAAATAATAAATTACAGTGCAGTTGTTTGTGTGTTTGAGTGAAAATGATATGCTAACAATGTGTTTGTTGTTTATTGTTGATTTATCGTTATATTACATGTTAATAACTGTTTTTTAAAAGTGTTTTAATTTTTAAATAGTTTATTTACATGTGTTTGTGTTGTGTTTTCTCAAATTTTGTGTATAACCTATAAAAATGATTTGAAAAGTCGATAATTCGTTCAAAAACAAAACAGAATTTGCAAAACAGTGATAAACAAATGTGTTTTAAGTTGTTTTTTGGGCTGAAATAAACTCATATGTTCTGAACTTCAAGAAAAACTTATGAAAGTGAGTATTTTTTATTATTTTGTTGTTTTTTTAAGGCTGTAATTAAGAAATCAATATAAAAATATAGTTTTGAGGTTATTATTTTGTAATTTGGTTACACTGCCAACTATAGAAATCTTTTTTTGTGGTACTATATTTGTATCATAGATGCCCACACATATGTATATTACATTCAAAGTATAGTGAATTTTAAGTTTAATTCTTGATACCAATAATTTAATAGATGTTTTCAATTTAATATCTATAGCTGCAAATAGTAAAAAAAATGGCGCGAACAACTGCCAGTTGGGCTCTCAAACGAAACGTCAAAATTTGCATCGTTAGACATTTTAACTTGAATAAAAGCTTTTGTAACTTATTTCGATAAGATTTTTTAAAGTTATTTGAGATATTTTTCACATTTTACGTCTCAATTTTGTTGAAACAAACGCCATGGATTTCAGTTGTTCTTACTATGCGCAGATCTCCATTGCGCTTATCTGTTTAAATTGAAAACGTCTATTATCTGAAATTAAATTTTTGACGTCTTTAAATAATTTAAGATGTCTTTAAATATAGAATAAATTGTAAAACGGCGTTCCATATGTCAAATAAATGTCAAAAAACTAATTTCAAATTAATAATAGTAACGTTTTAAAAAGAAAATAGTCAATAGAACTATAGTTATATGTGGAAAGGATCTTTAAGTTGAACACACTATATATTAAATTTTTATTCAAATTATATTATGAAATTATAATATTTTAGTGTAGGTGTACACTGCATTTTTGTACTAAGGAAAGTTGTATTTTTAATTTAAATAATGACCTTCTTAATACAAATGTACTATATTAAACAAAATTTATTTTATATACAACAAAAACAAGTGAATTTTATGTATATGTGATTTAAATATCAAGAAACATCTGCCTACCATGCATACATACATATTCACATTAACCGGAAGTGATATTAATTTTCATATTTCAAATGGAACATCCTACATAATTTTATAAACAATTGGAATTCATTTTAAACATTGGCGGGAGGTCATGTGTCGGCCACATCAGATTTTTATTGTAGAAATGTGCATTCCCTCTCAAATCCCCCCTATTCTATTTTATTCAGCTGTTTTCAACGCACCCTACTATATTGACAATATGCGCATTTCTCACCCCACAAAACATTAGAACGTCGCGCTTTGCGCTGTCAGTTTACAGTGTGCTGTGACGAAGGAAACATAATAACGATGTGCATTTGTTTTATAGACACATTAAACATTAAAGTGACGTGATTGGTTGATTAGTGATTGCAGTTATTTTAAAGGTAAAAAAATTGGCGGGTTTTTCAAATATTTATAATAAGTTTTTTGTTAAAATTTATTATTTATTTATTTATTAATATTATTATTATATGATTCAAATATTTTTTGACCAGTCTGTATATATGTTAGGTTAGGTTAGGTTGTTGACTCAATGCGTAAATTATTGATTAGACTGGCTGGGTGCGATGTTCAACTGTTTTGTCTCAATACGCTGAAAGCTTCATTCAACTGTTTTTGTTTTTTAAAAAATTAATATCTCAAAAAGTAAATGAGATAGCGACTTCCGGTTACCAATTAATTCGCCAAATTATTCATTGTATTTGTTGTGATTTTCTATACTTCCGGCTAAACCGGAAGTGTTTCTGTTTTGTCTCATTAACGGAACTCTGTTACGTGTATAATATAAAGTTAAATTTGAATATATACAGAGCATTTTTTTTGTTATTATTGTGATGTTTTTGTTTTTTGTAACAAAATGCACAGGTCGCTAGATATTGAAAAATATATTAATATTTAAATAATTGAGTAAAAGGCGACGTTCAAATAATTTTCTGCTCTAAAAATTATATAATACGTCTCTGATATGAATTAGGGCCTGACCTTGATCATGGACCGTAACGAATTATTTCTTCATATTAAATTACTTTAATATTACGCATTAAAATATACATACTTGATATTTAAAAAAAAATCAAAAACTACTGCGTTTATATTTTAACAAATAATAGGCAATTGTCAAAGCATTCATGTATACTTTTTGCAGCCTATATTGTGTCACAACAATTTATTTTTAATATCATTATCTAAATATGATAACAGAGATGATAACAGTAGTAATCTAGATTAATAATTATCTAGTTCATTCCTTAGTTATGTTGTTTTTGTGTTACGAGAATTAGAAAATAGCTGAAATGGGCAAATTTTTCGATATTTTGAGCAGCTCTATGAACTTAAATACCCACAGTTCACAAGTAAGTAAATATATATTTCGTACGCCACTGGATTCAAAAGCCTTAAATACCAAATTTGAAGTTTTTAATTTGTGTTTATACACTCAAAACTCACTATCGAATTTTTGGACTGTAGGTAATCAACAAAATTCAATTTTTCGGTATCTAGTGCCCTATGAGAAATTTTGGAAAAACAAAAGCACATCGGACATAGCCTCCTAATATTTCTGACGCTGTGTTTTCGTATTAATATTTTTTCAGAGAGCTGCAGTTAAAAGAGGCGTTCCTACGTCATCACGACGACCTGAACGTCCCAAAACTTACATCACACCCAGTAAAAGGTATGGACAGTATAGGCCAATAAGTATTAAGACTAATCTGTTTTTAAATAGATGTAAATATTAAATAATACGATTGGTATTTTATCAATTATTTTATATCAGAAATATTTATTGTTATCTAAAGTAAATATTAGAAAAAAAATATATTTTGTAAAATATAGACATTATTGTTGAGTTTAGTTGATTAAATTTTGGGTAATATTGGACAACCGGAAGTAGAACTTTAATTGAAGCCCATGACAGTTTTTAATGACAAATTATATTAAAATATAATCTAAAACTATCCAATTTTAGTATTTAAGACTTTTATATAAAGGGGAACAACGTATTAGATTTTGAGTAAAATTGATAAACCGGAAGTAAGACTTTACTTGAAGCCCATAACAGTTTTTCATGACAAATTATATTAAAATATAATCCAAAATTTTTCAATTTTAGCATTTAAGACTTTTATATGAAGGGGAACAACATATTAAATTTTTAGTAAAATTGATAAACCGGAAGTGATACTTTACTTGAAGCTCTGAACAGATATTCGTGAAAATTATATTTTGATATATTCCAAAACTTTTCAAATTTGGTATTTAAGACTTTTATATGAAAGAGGACAATATATTAAATTTTGTGTAAAATTGACAAACCGGAAGTGATACTTTACTTGAAGCTTTGAACAAATATTCGTGAAAATTATATTTTGATATATTCCAAATCTTTTCAAATTTGGTATTTAAGACTTTTATATGAAAGGGAACAACATATTAAATTTTGAGTAAAATTGCCAAACCGGAAGTGATACTTTACTTGAAGCTTTGAACAGATATTCGTGAAAATTATATTATTATATATTCCAAAACTTTTCAAATTTGGTATTTAAGACTTTTATATGCAAGGGTACAACATATTAAATTTTGAGTAAAATTGACAAACCGGAAGTGATACTTTACTTGAAGCTTTGAACAGATATTCGTGAAAATTATATTTTGATATATTTCAAAACTTTTCAAATTTGGTATTTAAGGCTTTTATATGCAAGGGTACAACATTTTAAATTTTGAGTAAGATTGATAAACCGGAAGTGATACTTTACTTGAAGCTCTGAACAGATATTCATGAAAATTATATTCCAAAACTTTTCAAATTTGGTATTTAAGACTTTTATATGCAAGGGGACAACATATTAAATTTTGAGTAAAATTGACAAACCGGAAGTGATACTTTACTTGAAGCTCTGAACAGATATTCGTAAAAATTATATTTTGATATATTTCAAATCTTTTCAAATTTGGTATTTAAGACTTTTATATGCAAGGGTACAACATATTAAATTTTGAGTAAAATTGACAAACCGGAAGTGATACTTTACTTGAAGCTTTGAACAGATATTCATGAAAAATATATTTTAAATATGGAATTGGCGGGAGGTCATGTGCTGGGCACATCAAATTTTTTATGTTTATATGTTCAACAACAATTTAATTTTATTATTAACTCTTAACCATTAAAAATTTAGAATATTTTACGAATTCTTTGAGAAATCTTTAAAAATAATATTAGTAGTGTCATCATTCGGCGAATGTTTGAACTTCACAGTTGATGTACAAGCGGTTATGTTAGATGGCACCAGTAGTATAGTTTCTCAACTGTTTAATCGCTTTTCAACTGTCTAAAATTTATTAAATACACAATTATGTTAGATGAATTTAGTTAAAATTATTGAAATTTTGAGCAACGTTTTTTATATAAATTTTGATATTAAAATCAATTGAGAACAACAAATTATTTTCAGACAGACTTTGAATAAGCCAGGATAATTTAGACGGTGTGAAATTTGGGCGCTGTGGCATTCAGGCGGCGTGGAATGCCTCGTATAGTTTTAATATTTTTTTTCAGTCAGCCCCCGTTCGAAAGATCATGGTCCATTTCTTCAAGCATTGTAGCTCTCCCTGTGATGTCATCAGGGTCAGGGCATGTTCCAACCAATAGCAAATCAGAGCCAAATGTCCACCATTTACAATCACAAACTTCCGTTACACACAGTGTAAAAGATAAGAAGAAAAAGAAAATCGAACCGCCAACATCTAACATCACATTACGAAAGTGAGTTTTTTTAAATATTTTTGGTAATCTTTACCTCCCGCTATCCTCAGTAAGGGAGGTATAGGGATCGTTCTAAACATTGCATATCGAGATTTTGGTACATGACCACGTTTTAAGGTCCCTAGAATCTGATTTTAACATTTTCGCGATGATTTCGTGTGGATTTTCCGCTTTAACTCAAATACTATCATTCAGAAAATTTTGAAACCTTATATTTTTACCTTATTCTAATATGGAAAGAAGCCATTAGATTTTAGTGTAAATCGGATAACCGGAAATGGCACTTTACTTGAAGCTCAAAATATTTTTTCTTCGAAAAATACCTTTAAATGTTATTTTTTCGAGATTAATGTTATTATAAAAATTAAAGATTATTAAATTTTCTACAAGTTTCCATTAATACATTTTAGTAAATAGAATAATAAATATATGAAAACTATAGTTTTCCAATATAGTTGCATAGCACGTTAGTAAATGATATAGTGATCCATTCCCTATATCGGAACCTAAGAAATAGAAAAAGATAGTAAATGTATTTAGTGTTTTAGATAAACAGAAATAGATATAATAAGTATAAGTTAAATCAATTTAATTGTTTATTTATTAATATTTTGTTTAAAAACATGTTAATATAGTTTTTTAAATAATAAAATTGTTTTGAAACAATTTACAAATTGTGATATTATAAATATATAAACATCTGCTTCTAAATTTTTATTTGAAACATATGTAGCAGGCTATGAAACAAAACAAAACAGTCAACATAAAACAGAAGACGTATATCCTGGAATATTAAATTTCATAGACTACTTGATTAGTGTCATATTATGAGCAATTTATTTTATATTTTCATTAAAAAAATCAACATTTTATGTGTTTCCTATTCGGGCGTCATTTTAGAAATATTTAAATAAAACTTTGTCCAGGCGGTTTTAAAATTTGAAATTGAGTTAATTTATATTTTAAACCCCGTACAACACGAATTTCGTGTTAATTTGAAAATAATTTGAACCGTTAGGAAATTGTGCACAAAATAAAATGCATGTTTTCGGGACAAATTTTTTACAAAATTTCGACCCTATTTAGCGAAATCCCTAAGGTCTTTTTGACACTTTTAAAACATTAATATATCAAATCGACCCTCCAGAATTTGATTTTGCAAGAATTAACACTTTATCTTTAACCGAAAACAAGATATTGACCGATTTTTAACCTCACATTTTTAGCCAAAAATGTACAATTTTTGAACCCGGATTTGAGGATTTTTTATCCAAAAATTTAACCACTTTTATACTTAAAATATACAAATTAACCCTCTAAAGTTCATTTTTGCAAAAATAAACACTTTATCTTTAACCAAAATTGAGATATTGACCGATTTTTAACCTCACATTTTTAGCCAAAAATGTACAACTTTTGAACCCGGATTTGAGGATTTTTTACCCAGAAATTTAACCACTTTTATACCGGAAATATACAAATTAACCCTCTAAAGTTCATTTTTGCAAAAATAAACACTTTTGAAATCGTGATAGTCAAATAATTTCAAATTTTAAAACATCTTGAAGCCGATTTCTGAAGCTCTCTCTACGGGTTTAAACCATGGAATTGGCGGGAGGTCATGTGCTGGCCACATCAGATTTTTTTTTAAATTGTATTCCGAAGATTGGTACACCATAAAAACGCGGTCGTAACTAAACCATATATTAAAAAAATTGTAGCACGTTAGTAAGAGCTACAAGTGCTCCAATTCCCCTAACCGCCATTTAGTGGGGGTAAATAACAAAAGCTAATGTTGTATCCCCCCTCCACTTCGAATTTGCTGACAACTTGCTTGCGAGTCGTTAGTTTAGTAAGACAAGGTGAAATTTACCTGAAGTCGGTTTTACGCAATATTTAGTGATTTTAAAGTGACTTTAAAGTATTATTATGTGATATAATTAGTTTATTAGTGTATGCAAGTTTTGTGACAAGTGATTTAGTTCAGTTCGCGCCAATTTGAAGTTAAAAGAAGTTGATTGTTTGTGATATTCAAAATGGTTCGATTTGTAACGAAGTTTTCTATGAATTTTGATAAGATATACTGCTGTTAACACTTTATACGTTTATTATAATGGGTTTATTGTTTAAATAAGAGTGTAATGCATCGTTTTTAAGTTAGGAAACAGAATATTTGGTGTTTATTTGTGAAAATTGTTATGGCAACTAGAAAAAAAGTTATTTATGTTTTTACTTGTCAGCACCATTGTTGGAAAATTTGGTTAATAAGCATTTTTTATGACACGTTTATGTTAAAATCAGATTGTGGGGACCTTAAAAAATATATTATTTCAAATCATACAAGGCAAAACAACACATATTTGGAAAGACAAGTTCTTAAATTAAATTATCAGTTTTCAAAGTGAGTTCAATATACTTTCAAACAACTTTTTTTGTGTTATTTCGATAATAAATATATCAGTTTATAAAAAAATAATAATTACGCTTATTATAAATATAAAATAAATGTGTATTCGGTAATAACAATGACATATTTGCACTCATTGACGGTTTTGCTACTTTGATATATTTGATATTTTCTTGTCCATGACAGTTAAATGTATAAAAATGTTGCTCTAATTATTAATGAAGTTTAAAAATTCTTTACGAATATGGAGTTGTAATTCTTGATTTTGTAAGTAAGAGAAATCGGTGAGAATTGTCGTGACCTTGAAAATCCAGGGCAACGACTTGTGATGTGGGTCACAATTACATTAAATACGTTAAGCTAAAGTCACTAAAAATATATTATTGCATTTTGATTTTAATAGTTTGACATATAAACAAATCTCAGCAAAATATAACCTAAGTTAGCAGTACAATTTTATCAAAATTCTTAGTATTAAACCAAAGAGATACATACTTTGAATCACAAGCAAATATATTATATTACAGATTAGTATAATATTAACGAGAACTATAGTTAAAGAGTAATTTTAAATGTCTGACAAACATTAATAAGTGTGATCCAACGAACATTAACGAAGAAAAAAATGTGTCCCTCATTTTCGCGCCAATTCTAATCGTACTACCAACCCCAAAATGATGAAAATAAAATCCCTATTTCGTAGAGGACAGACTCAGTCGTCCTCGACCAAGGCGTCCAGTGGCGTACCTACTGCAGCTTTAAGAGGGGCATCGTCTATTTCAAGCTTGGACAGCAAGCATAAAATCGCGCCTATAAATCCGCTGAAAACTAAAGGGGGCTCGAAAGACAAATTGGATAAACTTGGACGACACAAACATGGATGGGACAGAGACGAAAGAAGAAATGATAGAGGTCAGTATTTTTGTTTTAATATTATTTCTTTGCTAGCTTCGCCACTGCCAGTCATTTGCATTAACCCCGTACAACACGATGTAAGTGTTAATTTGAAAATATTTCAAACAGTTCAAGAATTATGAGTCCCCAAAATTTTTATTTTTTTATTTTTTTGGCCAAAACTGTGATTTTGGTTGGAGTTACAGTGTTTATTCTTGCGAAAATTAACTTTAGAGGGTTGATTTGTATATTTCCGGTATAAAAAGGGTTAAATTTTCGGTTAAAAACTTCTGAAACCCGGGTTCAAAAATTGTACATTTTTGGGTAAAAATGTGAGGTTAAAATTCTGTCAATATCTCGATTTCGGTTAAAGATAAAGTGTTTATTTTTGCAAAAATGAACTTTGGAGGGTTGATTTGTATATTTCCGGTATGAAAGTGGTTAAATTTCCGGTTCAAAACTTTTCAAACCCGGGTTCAAAAATTGTACATTTTTGGGTAAAAATGTGAGTTTAAAAATATGTCAATATCTCGATTTCAGTTCAAGATAGATTGTTAATTCTTGCAAAAATGAACTTTGGAGGGTTGGTTTGTATATTTCCGGTATAAAAGTGGTTAAATTTCTGGTTCAAAATTTCTCAAATCCGGGTTCAAAAATTGTACATTTTTGGGTAAAAATGTGAGGTTAAAAATATATGAATATCTTGATTTCGGTTAAAGATAGATTGTTAATTCTTGCAAAAATGAACTTTGGAGGGTTGGTTTGTATATTTCCGGTATAAAAGGGGTTAAATTTCCGGTTCAAAATTTCTCAAACCCGGGTTCAAAAATTGTACATTTTTGGGTAAAAATGTGAAGTTAAAAATATGTCAATATCTCGATTTCAGTTAAAGATAGATTGTTAATTCTTGCAGAAATGAACTTTGGAGGGTTGGTTTGTATATTTCCGGTATAAAAGTGGTTAAATTTCCGGTTCAAAATTTCTCAAACCCGAGTTCAAAAATTGTACATTTTTGGGTAATAATGTGAAGTTAAAAATATGTCAATATCTCGATTTCAGTTCAAGATAGATTGTTAATTCTTGCAAAAATGAACTTTGGAGGGTTGGTTTGTATATTTCCGGTATAAAAGTGGTTAAATTTCCGGTTAAAAACTTCAAACCCGGGTTCAAAAATTGTACATTTTTGGGTAAAAATGTGAAGTTAAAAATATGTCAATATCTCGATTTCAGTTCAAGATAGATTGTTAATTCTTGCAGAAATGAACTTTGGAGGGTTGATTTGTATATTTCCGGTATAAAAGTGGTTAAATTTCTGGTTAAAAACTTTTCAAACCCGGGTTCAAAAATTGTACATTTTTGGGTAAAAATGTGTGGTTAAAAATATATGAATATCTTGATTTCGGTTAAAGATAGATTGTTAATTCTTGCAGAAATGAACTTTGGAGGGTTGATTTGTATATTTCCGGTATAAAAGTGGTTAAATTTCTGGTTAAAAACTTTTCAAACCCGGGTTCAAAAATTGTACATTTTTGGGTAAAAATGTGTGGTTAAAAATATATGAATATCTTGATTTCGGTTAAAGATAGATTGTTAATTCTTGCGATATTGAACTTTGGAGGGTTGGTTTGTATATTTCCGGTATAAAAGTGGTTAAATTTCCGGTTCAAAATTTGTCAAACCCGAGTTCAAAAATTGTACATTTTTGGGTAAAAATGTGAGGTAAAAAATAAGTCAATATCTCCATTTCGGTTAAAGATAGATTGTTAATTCTTGCAAAAATGAACTTTGGAGGGTTGGTTTGTATATTTCCGGTATAAAAGTGGTTAAATTTCTGGTTCAAAATTTGTCAAACCCGGGTTCAAAAATTGTACATTTTTGGGTAAAAATGTGTGGTTAAAAATATGTCAATATCTCGATTTCAGTTCAAGATAGATTGTTAATTCTTGCAGAAATGAACTTTGGAGGGTTGGTTTGTATATTTCCGGTATAAAAGTGGTTAAATTTCCGGTTAAAACTTCTCAAACCCGGGTTCAAAAATTGTACATTTTTGGGTAAAAATGTGAGGTTAAAAATCGGTCAATATCTCGATTTGGGTTAAAGATAAGGTGTTTTTTTTTTGCAAAAATGAACTCTGGAGGGTCGATTTGATATATTAATATTTTAAAAGTGTCAAAAAGGCCTTAGGGATTCCGCAAAATTGGGTCAAAACTTTGAAAAAAAATGGCTTCAAAAACTTGCATTGCTCATAAGATCTTCTTTTCCAGGCTTAACCTCAAATAACAACAAACCTCCCGCTATTGAATACGAACAGCACCTCCCGATTCAAGCGCCTGCGCAGACACAGTCCTCCAGTATTTCTTCATCAACGCCCGACAATTCAGCGACTGTTGCAGCTTTGCAACAACTAGAAGCCGTCAACAAAGAATTGGAAACAATGGCGAGAGAAAAACAACAGCTGGCCCTGGAACTACAGGCGAACCAGGGCGAGCTCCACGCACTGCGGGGCGAAGTCGCCAGATTGAAGAAATTCCACCCGCCTAGTCCTCCGCTAGCCCTGACCCACTCCCCTCTCTCAGACACCGAAAAACAGCAGCTTCTTTTGAGCCACCGCGCGTCATCCGCCCCAGCATCGATGCACGCCACTCCGGATGAGTCATCGGGGGCGGCGACCCCCGACTGGGACGCTGCGAGCGTCGAAGAAGTCGCGTGTCTCCAGGACCGAATAATGCAAATGCAAGAAACGCATTACAGCACAAACGAAGAACTCCAAGCCACTCTTCAAGAACTGGCCGACCTCCAAACCCAGCTCACTGAACTCCAACTAGAAAATGAAAGATTAGCGGAAGAAAAAAACGTCCTCTTAGAATCCCTCATGCGCCAAACCGACCGCCTGGAAGACTCCAGAACGGAAGTGGACACCCTCAAACAACTTCTGTATCAAGATCAAAGTCAGCCGCCAGAGAGCAGCACCGAACGAGAACAAAAACTAGTCGAATTATTAAAAAACGCGCAGGAAGAACGCGAAGTTCTTCATTTGAAACACGAGTCGCTGTCATTGGAACTTCAAGAGGCACGGGGGGTTCACCAGAACTCAATCGCGGAGGCAGAACGCCTGGCGGATCGCATCAAACACCTAGAGTCTGCTCTGGACGCAGCTGCTGCCGAAAGAAGAGAACTTGATAAAGAATTGGCGCAAATCAAAGAGAACAACAATGCGCGCAGTATTGAAATATCCAGATTGAATACTCTTCTAGAAAACGCCAGAGCTAAGGTAGGAATATTTTTCAGCTAATTTTGTGTTTTCTATTCGGGCGCCATTTTAGAAATATTTAAATAAAACTTTGTCCAGGCGGTTTTAAGATTTGCAAATGAGTTAATTTATATTTTGAACCCCGTAGAACACGAATTTCGTGTTAATTTGAAGATAATTTGAACCGTTCATGAGATGTGAAGAAAATAAAATGCATGTTTTTGGGAAATGTTTTCCCGAATTTTGACCCTATTTTCCTAAATCCCTAAGGCCTTTTAGACACTTTTAAAATATTAATATATCAAATCGACCCTCCAGAGTTCATTTTTGCAAAAATAAACACTATCTTCTTACATAAGTATAAAAATTTTCATAATTTTTTGTTGAATAGTCTTCAAATAAACACAATTTGAATTCACCGGACATCTGTCGAATTTTAGTGCGCAATCGACGCGTCAATCGCGCATTAAAATTCATCAAATTTAGGGCGAATATTATCTTTAAAAATATTTAAATAAAACTTTGTCCAGACGGTTTTAAGATTTGCAAATGAGTGAATTTATATTTTAAACCCCGTACAACACGAATTTCGTGTTAATTTGAAAATAATTTTCCCCGTTTTGGAGTTGTGAGCAAAATAAAATGCATGTTTTTTGGACCCTATTTACCGATATCCCTTAGGCCTTTTTGACACTTTGAAAATATTAATATATCAAATCGACCCTCCAGAGTTGGATTTTGCAAGAATTAACTCTTTATCTTTAACCAAAATCGAGATATTAACCGATTTTTAACCTCACATTTTCAGCCAAAAATGTACAATTTTTGAACCCGGGTTTGAGAAGTTTTTAAGCGGAAATTTAACCACTTTAATACCGGATATATACAAATAAACTTTCTAATGTTCGTTTTTGTAAGAATTAATACTTTATCTTTAACCGAAATCGAGATATTGACATATTTTTAACCTCAAATTTCAGGCAAAAATGTACAATTTTTGAACCCGAATTTGAAGAGTTTCTATCCGAAAATTTAATCACTTTTATAACAAAAATTCTACGTACAGTATACAAATTATCATAATTTTTTGTTGAATAGTCTTCAAATAAACACAATTTGAATTCACCGGACATGTGTCGTATTTTAGTGCGCAATCGACGCATCAGTCGCGCATTAAAATCCATCAAATTTAGGGCGAATATTATCTTTAAAAATATTTAAATAAAACTTTGTCCAGACGGTTTTAAGATTTGCAAATGAGTGAATTTATATTTTGAACCCCGTAGAATACGAATTTCGTGTTAATTTGAAGATAACAAACCGTTGAGAAATTGTGAGCAAAATAAAATGCATGTTTTTGGTACAATTTTTTTCCAAAATTTCTATCTTATTTTCCGCAATCCCTAAGGCCTTTTTGACACTTTTAAAATATTAATATATCAAATCAACCCTCCAGAGTTCATTTTTACAAGAATTAACACTGTATCTTCAACCGAAATTGAGATATTGGCCGATTTTTAACCTCACATTTTTAGCCAAAAATGTACAATTTTTGAACCCGAATTTGAGGAGTTTTTAAGCGGAAATTTAACCACTTTTATACCAAAAATATACAAATTAGCCCTCTAAAGTTCATTTTTTTAAAAATAAACACTATGGAAATCGTGATAGTCAAATAACAATTTCAAATTTTAAAACATCTTGAAGCCGATTTCGGAAGCTCCTATCTACGGGTTTAAAACATGGAATTGGCGGGAGGTCACATCAGATTTTTTTTTAACATTTCTTTATTCCGAATACACCAAAAAATACGCGGGCATAACTGAACCAATGTATATAATAAAAAATTGTAGCACGTTAGTAAGAGCTACTAGTGCTCCAGTCCCTAACCGCCATTTAGTGGGGGTAAATAACAAAAGCTAATGTATCCCCAATTTACAAAATTTCGATTCCATTTTCCGCAATCCCTAACGACTTTTTGACAGTTTTAAAATATTTATATATGAAATCGACCCTCCAGAGTTCGTTTTTGCAAGAATTAACTCTGTATCTTTGACTAAAATTGAGATATTGGCCGATTTGTAACCTCACATTTTTAGCCAAAAATTTACAAACAATTGGGAAATATTTAAAAACCACTCAAAACTGGGTAGATATAAAAATTTTGACTTCACCATTCAATTCTACGTACTTTCTTTCATAAGTATCTCAATTTTCATAATTTTTTGTTGAATGGTCTTCAACTAAACACAATTTGAATTCTAGTGCGCAATCGACGCGTCACTTGCGCATTAAAATTCAGCAAATTTACGGGGTATATTATTTTTTAAAATATTTAAATAAAACTTTGTCCAGGCGGTTTTAAGATTTGCAAATAAGTGAATTTATATTTTAAACCCCGTAGAACACGAATTTCGTGTTAATTTGAAGATAATTTGAACCGTTCATGAGGTGTGAAGAAAATAAAATGCATGTTTTTGCGAATTTTTTCCCCAAATTTCGACACTATTTTTCTAAATCCCTAAGGCCTTTTTGACACTTTTAAAATATTAATATATCAAATAGACCCTCCCGAGTTCATTTTTTCAAAAATAAACGCTCTACCTGTAACCAAAATGGAGATATTGACAGGTTTTTAACCTCACATTTTTAGCCAAAAATGTACATATTTTGAACCCGGGTTTCTGCAATCCCTAAGGCCTTTTTCACACTTTAAAGATATTAATATATCAAATCGATCCTCCAGAGTTCATTTTTGTAAAAATAAACACTATCTTCTTACATAAGTATATCAATTTTCATTAATTTTCGTTGAATGGTCTTCAAATAAACACAATTTGAATTCACCGGACATGTGTCGAATTTTAGTGCGCAATCGACGCATCAGTCACGCATTAAAATCCATCAAATTTAGGGCGAATATTATCTTTAAAAATATTTAAATAAAACTTTGTCCAGACGGTTTTAAGATTTGCAAATGAGTTAATTTATATTTTAAACCCCGTAGAACACGAATTTCGTGTTAATTTGAAGTTAATTTCAACCGTTGAGGAATTGTGAGCAAAATAAAATGCATGTTTTTGGGGCAATTTTTTTCCAAAATTTCTATCGTATTTTCCTAAATCCCTAAGGCCTTTTTGACACTTTTAAAATATTAATATATCAAATCGACTCTCCAGAGTTAATTTTTACAAGAATTAACACCCTATCTTCAACCGAAATTGAGATATTGGCCGATTTTTAACCTCACATTTTTAGCCAAAAAAGTACAATTTTTGAATCCGGGTTTCAGGAATTTTTAGCCGGAAATTTAACCACTTTTATACCAAAAATATACAAATTAGCCCTCTAAAGTTCATTTTTTTAAAAATAAACACTATGGAAATCGTGATAGTCAAATAACAATTTCAAATTTTAAAACATCTTGAAGCCGATTTCGGAAGCTCCTCTCTACGGGTTTAAAACATGGAATTGGCGGGAGGTCACATCAGATTTTTTTTTAACATTTCTTTATTCCGAATACACCAAAAAATACGCGGGCATAACTGAACCAAAGTATATAATATAAAAAAATTGTAGCACGTTAGTAAGAGCTACTAGTGCTCCAGTCCCTAACCGCCATTTAGTGGGGGTAAATAACAAAAGCTAATGTATCCCCAATTTACAAAATTTCGATTCCATTTTCCGCAATCCCTAACGACTTTTTGACAGTTTTAAAATATTTATATATGAAATCGACCCTCCAGAGTTCGTTTTTGCAAGAATTAACTCTGTATCTTTGTCTAAAATTGAGATATTGACCGATTTGTAACCTCACATTTTTAGCCAAAAATTTACAAACAATTGGGAAATATTTAAAAACCACTCAAAACTGGGTAGATATAAAAATTTTGACTTCACCATTCAATTCTACGTACTTTCTTTCATAAGTATATCAATTTTCATAATTTTTTGTTGAATGGTCTTCAACTAAACCCAATTTGAATTCTAGTGCGCAATCGACGCGTCACTTGCGCATTAAAATTCAGCAAATTTCCGGGGTATATTATTTTTAAAAATATTTAAATAAAACTTTGTCCAGGCGGTTTTAAGATTTGCAAATAAGTGAATTTATATTTTAAACCCCGTAGAACACGAATTTAGTGTTAATTTGAAAATAATTTGAACCGTTCATGAGATGTGAAGAAAATAAAATGCATGTTTTTGCGAATTTTTTCCCCAAATTTCGACACTATTTTCCTAAATCCCTAAGGCCTTTTTGACACTTTTAAACTATTAATATATCAAATAGACCCTCCCGAGTTCATTTTTTCAAAAATATACGCTCTACCTGTAACCAAAATGGAGATATTGACAGGTTTTTAACCTCACATTTTTAGCCAAAAATGTACATATTTTGAACCCGGGTTTCTGCAATCTCTAAGGCCTTTTTCACACTTTAAAGATATTAATATATCAAATCGACCCTCCAGAGTTCATTTTTGCAAAAATAAACACTATCTTCTTACATAAGTATACCAATTTTCTTAAATTTTTGTTGAATGGTCATCAAATAAACACAATTTGAATTCACCGGACATCTGTCGAATTTTAGTGCGCAATCGACGCATCAGTCGCGTATTAATATTCAGCAAATTTAGGGCGAATATTATCTTTAAAAATATTTATATAAAACTTTGTCCAGACGGTTTTAAGATTTGCAAATGAGTGAATTTATATTTTAAACCTCGTACAACACGAATTTCGTGTTAATTTGAAGATAATTTGAACCGTTCATGAGGTGTGAAGAAAATAAAATGCATGTTTTTGCGAATTTTTTCCCCAAATTTCGACACTATTTTCCTAAATCCCTAAGGCCTTTTTGACACTTTTAAACTATTAATATATCAAATCGACCCTCTAAAGTTAATTTTTGCAAAAATTAAGATTTTATCTTTAACCTAAATGAAGATATTGAACCATTTTTGGCCGAAACTAAACCAAAATTTTCAGATTGAAGAATTAGAGCAAGACAGAGCTCTTTCCGATAAATCGGAGCTCGATGAGCTTTTAGACAACGCTAGGAAAGAAAAAGATTCCTTAGAATCACAAGTAGCCAGTCTGCAAGAGCAGTTATCCCTCTGTCAATGTGAAATCGCTAGATTAAAGGATCAAATCCTGACGTTACAAGAAGAATGCAAGGTACACCAACTCAAATATCATATTTAGTAATGTGTAATTTGTATATTTTGCGCGTCAGGTGACCAGAAATAATGCGAAATGTACGCAATCCGAGTTAGAATACAAATGTGATCAACTGAAACAAGAAAACACGAATTTAACCACCGAACTTCAAGCGCTAGAAGAAGCCTGTAGAGATTTACAAGTAAGTGATTTTTGTGCAGCGAATGACGCACCCTGAGGTGTCCCGCGCCATATTGAAAACTGGCGCCTGCAAACAATTTTATTTTTTTCTAGGTGCAAGCCCAGTGTCATTTAGAAGATAAAAGACAGCTGAAGGCGTTGCTAAGTGAAACACAAAGACATTTGGGAGACGCCGAAGGAAAATTAGCCGAAGTTGAACAAGAATTAGAAAGTGAGAAGAATGTCCGTAAAGAGGAGGTAAGTTTTGTATTTCGTCTTCCTAAAAACACCCATAACCCAAAAATGGGTGCAAATACGCGCTTGGCAACATCGCCATTCGATTCTACGGACTTTCTTACCTATGTATACTAAATTTCAAATTTTTTGCTCAACTAGTTTCGTTTTTATAAATAAATATCTTGAAAGGGGTGAAAAAGCAAATTTCCCTATCTCTCCCATGTTGTTTGAAATTTCTACTTCGTCTCATCAAATTATTTATGGGAGAAAAAAACATTAGAAACAAGTTTTATGCTTCTCTTATAACAAATTTTTACTCTGTAAATTGTTTTTCTCAAAATTGTCAACAGTTTTTGAGATATTTATAACTTAAAATCTCATTATGTCATTCCCTCTACTGTCCGATTACCATTACGCGTTTAATATAGTACCTTGCGTATTGTAACAGGCATCTATAGCTTACCCTACTATGTAGGTAGAGCGTGGATCAAAACTACTCTCTTTTGAGAGTATTCTGAAGGGATCTATGATTTCTGTAAGGATCTATGGATCTTCGTTGAGATCTTCGGGGATTTCTGAAGAGATTTTTGGGTCTCTAAAGATGTCTGCGGATCTCTGAAGAGGTCTTGGATTTCCGATGAGATCTTCTGATTTCTGAAGAGATTTTGGGTCTCTGACGAGGTTTTAGATTTCCGACGGGATCTTTGGATCTCTGAAGAGGTTTTTGGGTCTCTCAAGAGGTCTTCGGGTCACTGAAGAGGTCTTGGATCTCCGACGAGATCTTTGGATTTCTGAAGAGATTTTGGGTCTCTGAGAGGTCTTGGATCTCCGACGAGATCTTCGGATTTCTGAAGAGATTTTGGGTCTCTGACGAGGTCTTAGATTTCCGACGGGATCTTTGGATCTCTGAAGAGATTTTTGGGTCTCTGAGAGGTCTTGGATCTCCGACGAGATCTTCGGATTTCTGAAGAGATTTTGGGTCTCTGACGAGGTCTTAGATTTCCGACGGGATCTTTGGATCTCTGAAGAGATTTTTGGGTCTCTGAAGGGGTCTTTGGGTCTCTGAAGAGGTCTTTGGGTCTCTGAAGAGGTCTTGGGATCTCCGACGAGATCTTCTGATTTCTGAAGAGATTTTGGGTCTCTGAAGAGGTCTTGGATCTCCGACGAGATCTTCGGATTTCTGAAGAGATTTTGGGTCTCTGACGAGGTCTTAGATTTCCGACGGGATCTTTGGATCTCTGAAGAGATTTTTGGGTCTCTGAAGGGGTCTTTGGGTCTCTGAAGAGGTCTTTGGGTCTCTGAAGAGGTCTTGGGATCTCCGACGAGATCTTCTGATTTCTGAAGAGATTTTGGGTCTCTGAAGAGGTCTTGGATCTCCGACGAGATCTTCTGATTTCTGAAGAGATTTTCGGGTCTCTGATGAGGTCTTGGATCTCCGACGAGATCTTCGGATTTCTGAAGAGATTTTGGGTCTCTGACGAGGTCTTAGATTTCCGACGGGATCTTTGGATCTCTGAAGAGATTTTTGGGTCTCTGAAGGGGTCTTTGGGTCTCTGAAGAGGTCTTTGGGTCTCTGAAGAGGTCTTGGGATCTCCGACGAGATCTTCTGATTTCTGAAGAGATTCTGGGTCTCTGAAGAGGTCTTGGATCTCCGACGAGATCTTCTGATTTCTGAAGAGATTTTCGGGTCTCTGATGAGGTCTTGGATCTCCGACGAGATCTTTGGATTTCTGATGAGATTTTGGGTCTCTGAAAGGTCCTGGATCTCTGAAGAGGTTTTCGTGTCTCTGAAGAGGTCTTGGATCTCCGACGAGATCTTCTGATTTCTGAAGAGATTTTGGGTCTCTGACGAGGTCTTAGATTTCCGACGGGATCTTTGGATCTCTGAAGAGATTTTTGGGTCTCTGAAGGGGTCTTTGGGCCTCTGAAGAGGTCTTTGGGTCTCTGAAGAGATCTTGGGATCTCCGACGAGATCTTCTGATTTCTGAAGAGATTTTGGGTCTCTGAAGAGGTCTTGGATCTCCGACGAGATCTTCTGATTTCTGAAGAGATTTCGGGTCTCTGATGAGGTCTTGGATCTCCGACGAGATCTTTGGATTTCTGATGAGATTTTGGGTCTCTGAAAGGTCCTGGATCTCTGAAGAGGTTTTCGTGTCTCTGAAGAGGTCTTGGATCTCCGACGAGATCTTCTGATTTCTGAAGAGATTTTGGGTCTCTGACGAGGTCTTAGATTTCCGACGGGATCTTTGGATCTCTGAAGAGATTTTTGGGTCTCTGAAGAAGTCTTCGGGTCTTTGAAAGAGGTCTTGGATCTTCCACGAGATCTTTTGATTTCTGAAGAGATTTTGGGTCTCTGAGACATCCTGGATCTCCGACGGATTCTTCGGATTTCTGAAGAGATTTTTGGGTCTCTGAAGAGGTCTTCGGGTTTTTGAAAGAGGTTTTGGATCTACGACGAGATCTTTTGATCTTTGAAGAGATTTTGGGGCTCTGAAGAGATCTTGGATCTCCGACAAGATCTTCTGATTTCTGAAGAGATTCCGTTTGTATTTTTAGAATGCAGAATGGGAGCAATTCCAAAACGATCTTCTGATGACCGTCCGGGTCGCCAACGATTTTAAAACTGAAGCTCAACAAGAATTACAAAATTTGGTCTTGGAAAATAAAGTTCAAAAGGACAAAGTTCGGCAGCTAGAAAAGGAACTTGACAAACTCAAGGCGCAACAAGGTAAAGTCTCATTTTTCCAAAATCTCAAGGCCTTTTCGGCACTTTCAAAACTATCTTTAACTGAAATCGAGATATTAACTGATTTTTAACCTCACATTTTTGGCCGAAATTCTTAAATTGTTTCAAATATATTCTGAATAAGTCTCTGACGTAGGTAAGACCGCAAATTCATATCAAAACCTTTCCAACAATTCATCCAGTCTCAATTCGACCCTGGGGAGTCACAATGAGCCAGTCGTACCACCATTAGAAGGAGAAATAGTACTAGTTAGAGTTAGAACTAATTCGTGTTCATCCATAGATGAAGAATTTAAAGAATTGTCTACTTTTAAAACTCCAAATATTGAAAAAAATACTGAAATAGATGAAATAAATACAGAAAGTTCTCGGAATGATGTTCTGACAAACTTGGAAAATGATTATCCATTATTTTTTGACGAAAAATATAATTTTGATTTGGGGAAATTTATGAAAAAATCAAATATTTCGAAATCAGAACCGGATAAATTGGGTTCAAATACGACAGAATTGAAAGTTGATCATGTATTAGAAAGATGTCACTCTGAAAATAGTTTAAAAATACAAGAAATTCCTTCAAATAACTTAAAAAGAGGTGTTACATTATTTAAAGGAAAAAAAGTGTTTTATAAGTCCGAAAATTCTATTCATAATAATAACATAGTTGATCTTAATGATCAACTTGATCAAAACATCAATTTGATGCAAAATTTTCCGAGTACAACAAACGTAAAAGTTGATTTAAATGATCAACCAGTTGATTTACCGCAGACGAAAGTTGATTTTACAGATCAACAAAATCAGAACGTGAATAAAACTGATCAAGAGTCAATTTTTGAACCGCCAGATGAATTTAAAATCAATGAAACAGTTGAATTACCAAAACTAACAATTGATCAAATAAAAACAAATGAGGACAGCAAAACAATTGAAAATGACGATGATTTGACGTATGATACATTAAAAATAAAAAAGAAAAATAATGTAAATGATATTCCAGTAATTTTACCAAAAAATGATCATTTAATGAAAACTATTTCTAAAACTTTATTACCACAGACAAGTCTGAACACGTTTGAAAACAAAACAAATGAACGCGATGACAAAATCGATGATATTTTACATAAAATGTCGTTTTCATCTTCAAAACTTATAACGTGGGACGATTTAACAAAAAATGTCGACAATAACTCTAAAGAAAATAAAGATTTTTCAAATTTGGATAAAGATATGGACCAAATTTTGGATAATATATCCAAAAAAACTTCAAATCCGAGAAAATTCAAAAGTAAGCGACTGTTTAAAAAACCTTTAAGCCCAATATTGGGTGTAAAAATGGCCGAAAACACAGAAAGTGAAAATAAAGTCAGGACTCCAGTTGTTACACCCAGAACAAAAATAACAAATGAAGGTCTCACAATAACAAATGAAGGTGTTAAAATAACAAATGAAAGTGCTAGAATAACAAATGAAGGCGTTAAAATAACAAATGAAGGTGTTAAAATAACAAATGAAGGTGTTAAAATAACAAATGAAAGTCCTACAATAACAAACGAAGGCGTTAAAATAACAAATGAAAATGTTAAAATAACAAATGATGGTGTTAAAATAACAAATGAAGGTACTACAAAAACAAATGAAGGCGTTAAAATAACAAATGCAGGTGTTAAAATAACAAATGAAGGTGTTAAAATAACAAATGATGGTGTTAAAATAACAAATGAAGGAGGCGCTACAATAACAAATGAAGGTGTTAAAATAACAAATGAAGGCGTTAAAATAACAAATGAAGGCGTTAAAATAACAAAAGAAGGCGCTATAATAAATGAAGGCGTTAAAATAACAAATGAAGGTGTTAAAATAACAAATGAAGGTGTTAAAATAACAAATGAAGGTGTTAAAATAACAAATGAAGGTGCTACAAAAACCAATGAAGGTGTTAAAAAAACAAATGAGGGTGCTACAATAACAAAAGAAGGCGTTAAAATAACAAATGAAGGTGCTACAATAACAAATAAAGGCGTTAAAATAACAAATGAAGGCGTGAAAATAAAAAATGAAGGCGTTAAAATAACAAATGAAGGTGCTACAATAACAAATGAAAGTGTTAAAATAACAAATGAAATCCCTAAACCATTAAAGCGCGTCAAAAAAATTGAAAATTATTATGAAAATATAAGTTTCAATAATTTTCCTGAAAGTAAACTACTGAAAAATTCCAACGAAAATATTACGAAATTAGAGGAAACTTTAAATTTTGCTGTTGAGATCAATTATAAAGACAATTATCGAGATCAAAAATGTGAAAAAAAACCACCAGCAATTGTCAAAATTGAGAAAAAAACAAAAAAGGAAGAAATTCTCCACGATCTGAAATTGATTGACGAAATTTTAAGCGAAGAACTAGAAAATTCTGAACATAACCTTCAAAAACGGCGAACATCGAAACTTAAACCGTTTATAAGTCTCGGAAACATATCAGAAAATGAAGAAACTCAGTCGAATTTACCAGCCAGGAAAGCCGTTTCGACAATGGTGTGCGATTTTTGTAAGTTTGACAAAAAGGCTTATCATCGTGTCCCTTCGTGTCTCATTTATGTTTTCAGGCATTTTTTGTGTGTTTAAATCATTTCATTTTGTGTAAAATATGTCCAAAGCGCCATTTTATAAACGGGTGTATATTCCAGTGAAATCCCCTTCGCCCCCTCTTCGGCAATCATCTGTCGATTCTTCCCAATCCGTTCTGACGTCATTCCAACAAGAAATGGCCGTCCGGCGGCAAAAAACGGCCCTATCGCGTCAAGATAGTCGATTATCCGTCAAATCTTTAATCGAAAGTATCGAAAATGCAACCAAACAGGCAAAAGCCGGGCCTGGAAGTCGAAGTTCGAGTACTTCGAGTTTAAATTCACTATCTAGCGAGACTAGAATGGGTAATGCTTCATCGGGAGTGATCGGCAGCGGTTCGGGCATCATCGGAACGCCGACTAGCCCCTTGAGAGGGGATTGGTCGGATGTTATCCCCACTTCCAAAGGGCCGTTGAGAGAAAGCAACAGAAATGGCGGGAAAAACAACACTAAAAACATCATCAATGGTGAGTTTTTGTTTTAAACACAATTTGAATTCACCGGACATCTGTCGAATTTTAGTGCGCAATCGACGCGTCGGTCGCGCATTAAAATTCAACAAATTTAGGGCGAATATTACTTTTAAAAATATTTAAATAAAACTTTGTCCAGACGGTTTTAAGATTTGCAAATGAGTGAATTTATATTTTAAACCCCGTACAACACGAATTTCGTGTTATTTTGAAAATAATTTAAACCTTTAAGGAGTTGTGCGCAAAATAAATTGAATGTTTTTATGGCAAATTTTTCTCAATTTTTACAAATTTCGATCTTATTTTCCGGAAACCCTAATGCCTTTTTGACACTTTTGAAATATTAATATATCAAATCGACCCTCCGGAGATCGTTTCTGCAAGAATTAACACTTTATCTTTAACCAAAATCGAGATATTGACAGATATGTAACCTCACATTTTTAGTGAAAAATGTACAAAGAAAATATTTAAAAATCACCCAAAACTGGGTAGAGAGGAAATTTTTGACTTCACCATTCAATTCTACGTACTTTCTGACATAAGTATATCAATTTTCATAATTTTTTGTTGAATTTTGAATTCACCGGCAATCTGTCGAATTTTAGTGCGCAATCGATGCGTCGATCGCGCATTAAAATTCAGCAAATTTAGGGCGAATATTATCTTTAAAAATATTTAAATAAAACTTTGTCCAGACGGTTTTAAGATTTGCAAATGAGTGAATTTATATTTTAAACCCCGTAAAACACAAATTTTGCGTTAATTTGAAAATAATTTACCCCGTTTTGGAGTTGTGAGCAAAATAAAATGCATGTTTTTTGGACCCTATTTACCGAAATCCCTAAGGCCTTTTTGACACTTTGAAAATATTAACATATCAAATCGACCCTCCAGAGTTCGTTTTGCAAGAATAACCAATGTATCTTTAACCAAAATTGAAATATTGACTGATTTGTAACCTCACATTTTTACCCAAAATGTACAATTTTTGAATCCGGGTTTGAGACGTTTTTGACCGGAAATTTAACCACTTTTATACCGGAAATATACAAATCAACTCTCTATAGTTAATTTTTGAAAAAATAAACATCAATTTTCATAATTTTTTGTTGAATGGTCTTCAAATAAACACAATTTGAATTCACCGGACATCTGTTGAATTTTAGTGCGCAATCGACGCATCAGTCGCGCATTAAAATTCAGCAAATTTAGGGCGAATATTATCTTTAAAAATATTTAAATAAAACTTTGTCCAGACGGTTTTAAGATTTGCAAATAAGTGAATTTATATTTTAAACCCCGTACAACACGAATTTCGTGTTACTTTGAAGATAATTTTAACTGTTCATGAGATGTGAAGAAAATAAAATGCATGTTTTTGGGAAATGTTTTCCCGAATTTTGACCCTACTTTCGTAAATCCCTAAGGCCTTTTAGACCCTTTTAAAATATTAATATATCAAATAGACCCTCCAAAGTTCATTTTTGCAAAAATAAACGCTCTACCTGCAACCAAAATGGAGATATTGACAAGTTTTTAACCTCACATTTTTAGCCAAAAATGTACATATTTTGAACCCGGGTTTCTGCAATCCCTAAGGCCTTTTTCACACTTTAAAGATATTAATATATCAAATCGACCCTCCAGAGTTCATTTTTCCAAAAATAAACACTATCTTCTTACATAAGTATACCAATTTTCTTAAATTTTTGTTGAATGGTCTTCAAATAAACACAATTTGAATTCACCGGACATCTGACGAATTTTAGTGCGCAATCGACGCATCAGTCGCGCATTAAAATCCATCAAATTTAGGGCGAATACGAATCCTAGTTCAAGGTGTTTTTAATCGTAAATTTAACCACTTTTATACCGGAAATGTACAAAATCAACCCTCTAGAGTTCATTTTTGCAAAAATAAACACTATCTTTAACCGAAATAGAGATATTGACATATTTTTAACCGAATATATACAAATAAATCCCTTAAAGTTCATTTTTACAAAAATAAACATAACTGCTGAACTTTTTGAAATGTTTTCAAACTAACACGAAAATCGTGTTGTACGGGGTTAATATATAAATTAACTCGCTAATAATGTTATGTTTTGGTGGTAGTTGGTATTTTTGTTTTGTTTGTTAGTGTTATGTGTTGTGTTGTGGCATCATTGATTTGTAGATGGTTTTTCGAAGCTGGATGTTGGCAAAACTGGTCAACTAGGCAAGACGGATGACATGCCGTCTATTTTTCAAACGGCGAAAGGTTTGGACTTCACTAGGCGAAACAGTTACTCTGATTTAAGTATGTTTAACTTTTATTTTTAATTATTTATGTTTTTTATTTTTGTTTTGCAGCATTTAACTGTTTATTAAATTACTGGAATTTATTCATTTAAATCTTTAGGCGAAAGGAAAGACCCTCTGAACGCGCTGGTGAAAAACGGAGGCTCCAAACGTAACGCCCTTCTCAAATGGTGTCAAAACAAGACAATCGGTTATCGCAATATTGACATCACGAACTTCTCCAGCAGTTGGACGGACGGGTTGGCTGTGTGCGCCCTTTTGCACACTTATCTGCCTGACAAAGTTCCCTACGATTCTCTGACGCCGGCTGATAAGCGCCGGAATTTTGGCATCGCTTTTGCTGCCGCTGAATGTGTTGGAATTCCTACTACACTTGTATGTATTGCTTTTTGTGTTGCTAGGGTGCGGGCTTTGAAAAAAATACCCATAACCCAAAAATGGGTGCAAATATGAGCTTGGCAATATCGCCATTCGATTCTACGGACTTTCTTACCTATCTATACTAAATTTCAATTTTTTTGCTCAACTAGTTCTGTTTTTATAAATAAATATCTTGAAAGGGGTGAAAAAGCAAATTTCCCTATCTCTCCCATGATGTTTGAGATTTCTACTTCGTCTCATCAAATTATTTATGGGGGAAAAAAACATTAGGAACAAGTTTTATGCTTCTCTTATAACAAATTTTTACTCTGTAAATTGTTTTTCTCAAAATTGTCAACAGTTTTTGAGATATTTATAACTTAAAATCTCATTATGTCATTCCCTCTACTGTCCGATTGCCATTACGCGTTTAATATAGTACCTTGCGTATTGTAACAGGCATCTACAGCTTACCCTACTATGTAGGTAGAGCGTGGATCAAAACTACTCTCTTTAGAGAGTATTCTGAAGGGATCTATGATTTCTTTAAGGATCTATGGATCTTCGTTGAGATCTTCGGGGATTTCTGAAGAGATTTTTGGGTCTCTGAAGAGATCTTCGGGTCTCTGAAGAGGTCTTGGATCTCCGACGAGATCTTTGGATCTCTGAAGAGGTTTGTGGGTCTCTAAGAGGCCTTGGATCTACGACGAGATCTATAGATCTCTGAAGAGATTAGTGGGTCTCTGAGAGATCTTGGATCTCCGCCGAAATCTTCGGATTTCTGAAGAGATTTTGGGTCTCTGAAGAGGTCTTCGGGTCTCTGAAAGAGGTCTTGGATCTCCTACGAGATCTTCTGATTTCTGAAGAGATTTTGGATCTCTGAGAGGTCTTGGATCTCCGACGAGATCTTTGGATCTCTGAAGAGATTTTTGGGTCTCTGAAGAGGTCTTCGGGTCTCTGAAGAGGTCTTGGATCTCCGACGAGATCTTCTGATTTCTGAAGAGATTTTGGGTCTCTGAAGAGATCTTGGATCTCCGACGAGATCTTTGGATTTCTGAAGAGATTTTTGGGTCTCTGGGAGATCTTTGATCTCCGACGAGATCTTTGGATCTCTGAAGAGATTTTGGGTCTTTGAGAGGTCTTGGATCTCTGAAGAGGTCTTGGATCTCCGACGAGATCTTTGGATTTCTGAAGAGATTTTTGGGTCTCTGAAGAGATCTGCGGATCTCTGAAGAGGTCTTGGATCTCCGACGAGATCTTCGGATTTCTGAAGAGATTTTGGGTCTCTGAGAGGTCTTGGATCTCCTACGGGATCTTCTGATTTCTGAAGAGATTTTGGATTTCTGAGAGGTCTTGGATCTCCGACGAGATTTTTGGATCTCTGAAGAGATCTTTGGGTCTCTGAAGAGGTCTTGGATTTCCGACGAGATCTTTGGATTTCTGAAGAGATTTTTGGATCCCTGAAGAGGTCTTCGGGTCTCTGAAAGAGGTCTTGGATCTCCGACGAGATCTTCTGATTTCGGAAGAGATTTTGGGTCTCTGAGAGATCGTTGGATTTCTGAGAGATCTTGGATCTCCGACGAGATCTTTGGATTTCTGAAGAGATTTTTGGATCCCTGAAGAGGTCTTCGGGTCTCTGAAAGAGGTCTTGGATCTCCGACGAGATCTTCTGATTTCGGAAGAGATTATGGGTCTCTGAGAGATCGTTGGATTTCTGAGAGATCTTGGATCTCCGACGAGATCTTTGGATTTCTGAAGAGATTTTTGGGTCTCTGGGAGATCTTTGATCTCTGACGAGATCTTTGGATCTCTGAAGAGATTTTTGGGTCTCTGAAAGGTCCTGGATCTCCGACGAGATTTTTGGATCTCTGAAGAGATTTTGGGATCTCTGAAGAGGTCTTGGATCTCCGACGAAATCTTTGGATTTCTGAAGAGATTTTGGGTCTCTGAGAGGTCTTGAATCTCCGACGAGATCTTTGGGTCTCTGAGAGGTCTTGGACCTCCGACAAGATCTTTGGATCTCTAAAGAGATTTTTGGGTCTCTGAGTAGTCTTGGATCTCTAACGAGATCTTCTGATTTCTGCAGAGATTTTTGGGTCTCTGAGAGGTCTTGGATCTCCGACAAAATCTTTGGATTTCTGAAGAGATTTTTGGGTCTCTAAAGAGGTCTTCCAATCTCTGAAAGAGGTCTTGGAACTCCGAGGAGGTCTTTGGATCTCTGAAGAGATTTTTGGGTCTCTGAAGAGATCTTCGGGTCTTTGAAAGAGGTCTTGAACCTCCTACGAGATCTTTAAATCTCTGAAGAGATTTTTGAGTCTCTGAGAGGTCTTGGATCTCCGACGAGATCTTCGGATTTCTGAAGAAATTTTTGTATCTCCGACGAGATCTGATTTCTTAGGAGATTTTTGAGTTTTAGGAAAATTTTACTCCAAATTTTATTACTAAATAAGATCTAATATATATTTAGCGACAATACAAGATGTTTTTTTTTTCAGAATATAAACGACATGGTCCATCTTGAGCGTCCGGATTGGCAACAGGTAATGGCATACGTCACAGCAATTTATAAACACTTTGAAACATAAACAAGGTCAAAATTCAATTCAATTTTGTTACGAATTTATACAATATTCTATTTAAAATTTAAAATAATGGGGTGTTCTACAACTTTTTTATTTATTTTTCATCTGGCTTAAATCACAAATTAAACAAAATATACAGGTTAGGGCTTAAAAAATATGTTGTGGAATACCCGAATATTTTTTTCCAAAATTCCACGTTAGTACTTACCAAAGAATTGTTTTTATTTTTGTATTATTTAATATCGTATATAATCGCATTTACAATTGAAAATTTGGGATTTGACTGTAAAATATAATTTCTAGTCATAAACAATATCAATAATAGTCGTTTCTGAAATATACCCAAAATTTTATAACGGTTTACAAAGTTTTTGGACAAAATATTTACAATATAATATATACACGGTGTTCACTGGGACACCGGAACATAGGACTTTAACATTTAAATCATATTTCCGGAATTTTCTTCAGCAAAAATTCGATATGAAAATAACTAAAATATTATTTTACATGTTAAAGTCGTTGATAGACTGTCTATATACAATATGTGTAAGCTTTTATAAGAATATATAAAATAAGACTGCATTTCTATATAGATAAATTATAGATATTATCGAGAAAAATTGAAAAATTTACAACAATGTCGACGATTCTTTGAAATTTTTCAATTTTTCTTTAGTAAAAATAGCAAATATTGCTTAATATTACATTATTTCATATGTATTATATTGTTCTGTTATTTTTTAATTGTTTATCATCAATAAATATATTCATTACATGTTGTAGTTTCACTTAAAATAATTGTTTTAGACATTTTAGTTCATCATATTTGGTAATTTTTCCATAAATGCATTGTTAAATTTGAAGTTTCAAATTAATAATTTTATTAAACTGTCATGCCGACAGAGTCATCTATATTAAACGTAGTTCGACCATTTGGCGCTGTTCAGAGTTCAGAATTTTTGTGCTCAACTGGTGGCAACACTGACAACATGGCGACCTGTTTTTATAACAAAAAGACGTCAACAATTGATGAAAATAATAAATTATAAACGTACAACAATAATTTGAGTTATAAAACTTAAGCAATATGTAAATAAAGGTAGGAGGAATGTGTATTAAATAATAAAAATGTATATTTTTACTCGTTGAGTGTGCAATGACAGATATAGTGACATTAAAATGGCAGTGTTTGTGAACGATATGTTTGCACCTAATTTTTGGGTATTTAGGGTTGAAATTAAGAGTTAACAGTACGAAAAATGAAATCTACGATGTTTTCTATATATTATACCAACTTTTGAACTGCTTAATTTCATTATTTTAAAAGTTATGCACGAATTTGTAATTTAGGAACACGGCAGAAAATTGGTGTTGCCATTTTTGTGGTTATATGAAGTTTGCACCCAATTTTTGAATATTTAGGGTTGAAATTAAGGGTTAACAGCGTGAAAAATAAAATCTACGATGTTTTTTATATATTATACCAACTTTTGAGCTGTTGAAATTCATTATTTTTAAAGTTATGAACGAATTTGTAATTTAGGAACACGACAGAAAATTGGTGTAGTAATTTTTGTGGTTATATGAAGTTTGTGCCGTTTTTTCGGGTATTTCGGGTTGAAATTAAGAGTCAATAGTGTAAAAACGTGTTCTACGGGGTTTGAAATATAAATCAACATATTTTTAAACTTTAAAATAGTCTGGACAAAGTTTAATTTAAATATTTCTAAAATGATGTATGTTGAAAATATTTCGCAATCCTTCCTAAACATCTAAACTTTTATTTGGTATGAATTCGGCTGAAATTCATAGGAAACACATTAAATTAACTGTAAATCATTTATTTACACTTTAAATTAGTCAATATGGTGAATTTTTAATAAAAATATTAAGTGACATTCAAATTTAAGGTTACATTGTACTATACAATCTGCATAACATTCGGCTCACGCACCGCTCTTTAAAATAATATATAAATAAATTATACTGTATAGTACAATTATTTTATATTTATTGTAATACTTATGGCTTATAGACGCGTAAAATATATGCAAATGATTTTATTTAGCTTTAATTAATATTTTGGCTTTGGTCAGAGTTCATATTTTTGTGCTCAACTGGTGGCAACATTGACAATATGGCGACCTGTTTTTATAACAAAAAGACGTCAACCAGCAATGATAATAATAAATTATAAACGTACAACAATGATTAGAGTTATAAAACTTAGCAAATATGTAAATAAAGATACGGGGAATGTGTATTAAATAATAAAATTGTTCTATATTTTTACTCGTTGACGGTGCAATAGCAGATGTAGTGACATTAAAATGACAGAATTTTGTGAACAGTTTCGTTAATATATTTGTGATTTCGTTTGCTACAAGTGTTGTTTATTGTTGTGGATTGTTGTACGAAGCTGCTGTGCAGACGGGCGGACAAACAGACTTCGCTTGTCGTGATCCTGGAGCTGTTGAACCTGGGAAACTTTTTGAACGATTGCCCGAAGACAGCGTGTAGAAATGGGGCCCTGCAACCGTGAGGAGTCGCCGAGTAGATGGACAGCGGGGCAGACATTACAACTTGAAGCTGTTAAGGTAAGAAAAGTTGTTTTTTATACAGATTATAACCTCCAATAATTCGAAATTCTAACGAGTTAACCAATACTCGATCCAACGTTTCTTCCTCTTCAAGTAAAGTACTCCTTCGGTGTACTCCAGACTTTTGGTGATTTTTTAATGAATGCATTGTTAAATAATTAACTTAGATATAAAATTTCAAATTTTTAATTCTGTTAGTTTAGGAAATATTTAAAAACAGTCAATTTTTTTTCAAGTAAACTACCCCTTCTGTTCACCCCAGATTTTTGGTAATTTTTATATGAATGCATTGTTAAATAATTAACTTAGATATAAAATTTCAAATTTTTAATTCTGTTAGTTTAGGAAATATTTAAAAACAGTCAATTTTTTTTCAAGTAAACTACCCCTTCTGTTCACCCCAGATTTTTGGTAATTTTTATATGAATGCATTGTCAAATAGTGAACTTAGATATAAAATTTCAAATTTTTAATTCAGTTAGTTTAGGAAATATTTAAAAATTGTCAATTTTTTTTCAAGTAAACTACCCCTTCCGTTCACCCCAGATTTTTGGTAATTTTTATATGAATGCATTGTCAAATAGTTAACTTAGATATAAAATTTCAAATTTTTAATTCTGTTAGTTTAGGAAATATTTAAAAATAGTCAATTTTTTTTCAAGTAAACTACCCCTTCCGTTCACCCCAGATTTTTGGTAATTTTTATATGAATGCATTGTTAAATAATTAACTTAGATATAAAATTTCAAATTTTTAATTCTGTTAGTTTAGGAAATATTTAAAAACAGTCAATTTTTTTTCAAGTAAACTACCCCTTCTGTTCACCCCAGATTTTTGGTAATTTTTATATGAATGCATTGTTAAATAATTAACTTAGATATAAAATTTCAAATTTTTAATTCTGTTAGTTTAGGAAATATTTAAAAACAGTCAATTTTTTTTCAAGTAAACTACCCCTTCTGTTCACCCCAGATTTTTGGTAATTTTTATATGAATACAGTGTTAAATAATTAACTTAGATATAAAATATCAAATTTTTAATTCAGTTAGTTTAGGAAATATTTAAAAATAGTCAATTTTTTTTCAAGTAAACTACCCCTTCCGTTCACCCCAGAATTTTGGTAATTTTTATATGAATGCATTGTCAAATAGTGAACTTAGATATAAAATTTCAAATTTTTAATTCTGTTAGTTTAGGAAATATTTAAAAATTGTCAATTTTTTTTCAAGTAAACTACCCCTTCTGTTCACCCCAGAATTTTGGTAATTTTTATATGAATGCAGTGTTAAATAATTAACTTAGATATAAAATATCAAATTTTTAATTCAGTTAGTTTAGGAAATATTTAAAAATAGTCAATTTTTTTTCAAGTAAACTACCCCTTCCGTTCACCCCAGATTTTTGGTAATTTTTATATGAATGCAGTGTTAAATAATTAACTTAGATATAAAATATCAAATTTTTAATTCAGTTAGTTTAGGAAATATTTAAAAATAGTCAATTTTTTTCAAGTAAACTACCCCTTCCGTTCACCCCAGAATTTTGGTAATTTTTATATGAATGCAGTGTTATATAATTAACTTAGATATAAAATATCAAATTTTTAATTCTGTTAGTTTAGGAAATATTTAAAAATAGTCAATTTTTTTTCAAGTAAACTACCCCTTCTGTTCACCCCAGATTTTTGGTAATTTTTATATGAATGCATTGTCAAATAGTTAACTTAGATATAAAATTTCAAATTTTTAATTCTGTTAGTTTAGGAAATAATTAAAAATAGTCAATTTTTTTTCAAGTAAACTACCCCTTCCGTTCACCCCAGAATTTTGGTAATTTTTATATGAATGCAGTGTTAAATAATTAACTTAGATATAAAATATCAAATTTTTAATTCTGTTAGTTTAGGAAATATTTTAAAATAGTCAATTTTTTTCAAGTAAACTACCCCTTCCGTTCACCCCAGAATTTTGGTAATTTTTCTATGAATGCATTGTTAAATAGTTAACTTAGATATAAAATTTTAAATTTTTAATTCTGTTAGTTTAGGAAATATTTAAAAATAGTCAATTTTTTTTCAAGTAAACTACCCCTTCCGTTCACCCCAGAATTTTGGTAATTTTTATATGAATGCAGTGTTAAATAATTAACTTAGATATAATATATCAAATTTTTAATTCTGTTAGTTTAGGAAATATTTAAAAATAGTCAATTTTTTTTCAAGTTAACTTCCCCTTCTGTTCACCCCAGATTTTTGGTAATTTTTATATGAATGCATTGTCAAATAGTGAACTTAGATATAAAATTTCAAATTTTTAATTCTGTTAGTTTAGGAAATATTTAAAAACAGTCAATTTTTTTTCAAGTAAACTACCCCTTCTGTTCACCCCAGATTTTTGGTAATTTTTATATGAATGCATTGTCAAATAGTTAACTTAGATATAAAATTTCAAATTTTTAATTCAGTTAGTTTAGGAAATATTTAAAAATTGTCAATTTTTTTTCAAGTAAACTACCCCTTCTGTTCACCCCAGAATTTTGATAATTTTTATATGAATGCAGTGTTAAATAATTAACTTAGATATAAAATTTCAAATATTTATTTCAGTTAGTTCAGGAAATATTTAAAAAAAGGCAACTTTTTTTCAAGTAAACTACCCCTTCCGATCTCCCCAGATTATTGGTAATTTTTAGAGGAATGCTTTATTAAATAATTAACTTAGATGTATAGTTTCAAATTTTTATCTATGTCAGGTAAAGAAATATTTAAAAAAAATCGATTTGCGAAAAGGGTGCCTATGATTCCGATAGTCAAGTATGTAGGCCATAATTATTACCTTAATGTTCCCCACTTCAATAACGGCGAGTGCATATTAATTTATGTGTGACAGAGAAAGATATATTGTAAGACAGAGACAACACGACATAGAATAACACAGATAGGGGTGAACACTCACTCGCAAATATTTGTTTATTTTAGACGGAGAGGTGAATATATAACTATTTCATTTTAATGAACTCTTCTTATTACTGTAATTTTTATTGGGAAACGTGGTGTTCAGTCCACGCGTGTTCATATCTCGGTGACCATAGAGTAATACAGACAGGAGTGAACACCATGTTTCCCAATGAAAATTACAGTAATAAGAAGAGTTCATTAAAATGAAATAGTTATATATTCATCTCTCTGTCTAAAATCAACAAATATTTGCGAGTAAGTGTTCACTCCCGTGTGTGTTATTCTATGCCGTGTTGTCTCTGTCTTACAATATATCTTTCTCTGTTACACACAAATCAATATGCACTCGCCGTTATTGAAGTGGGGAGCATTAAGGTAATAATTATGGCCTACATACTTGACAATCGGAATGATAGGCACCCTTTTCGCAAATCGATTTTTTAAAATATTTCTTTAACTAACATAGATAAAAATTTGAAACTTTATATCTAAGTTAATTATTTAACAATGCATTCATATAAAAATTACCAAAACTCTGGGGTGACCGGAAGGGGTAGTTTACTTGAAAAAAAATCGACTTTTTTAGAATATTTCCTAAACTAACAGATTTAAAAATTGGAAATTTTATATCTGAGTTAACTATTTAATAATGCATTCATATAAAAATTACCAAAACTCTGGGGTGACCGGAAGGGGTAGTTTACTTGAAAAAAAATCGACTTTTTTAGAATATTTCCTAAACTAACAGATTTAAAAATTGGAAATTTTATATCTGAGTTAATTATTTAATAATGCATTCATATAAAAATTACCAAATCTCTGGGGTGGCCGGAAGGGGTAGTTTACTTGAAAAAAAATCGACTTTTTTGGAATATTTCCTAAACTAACAGATTTAAAAATTGGAAATTTTATATCTGAGTTAACTATTTAATAATGCATTCATATAAAAATTACCAAAACTCTGGGGTGACCGGAAGGGGTAGTTTACTTGAAAAAAAATCGACTTTTTTAGAATATTTCCTAAACTAACAGATTTAAAAATTGGAAATTTTATATCTGAGTTAATTATTTAATAATGCATTCATATAAAAATTACCAAATCTCTGGGGTGGCCGGAAGGGGTAGTTTACTTGAAAAAAAATCGACTTTTTTGGAATATTTCCTAAACTAACAGATTTAAAAATTGGAAATTTTATATCTGAGTTAATTATTTAATAATGCATTCATATAAAAATTACCAAAACTCTGGGGTGACCGGAAGGGGTAGTTTACTTGAAAAAAAATCGACTTTTTTAGAATATTTCCTAAACTAACAGATTTAAAAATTGGAAATTTTATATCTGAGTTAACTATTTAATAATGCATTCATATAAAAATTACCAAAACTCTGGGGTGACCGGAAGGGGTAGTTTACTTGAAAAAAAATCGACTTTTTTAGAATATTTCCTAAACTAACAGATTTAAAAATTGGAAATTTTATATCTGAGTTAACTATTTAATAATGCATTCATATAAAAATTACCAAATCTCTGGGGTGACCGGAAGGGGTAGTTTACTTGAAAAAAAAATCGACTTTTTTGGAATATTTCCTAAACTAACAGATTTAAAAATTGGAAATTTTATATCTGAGTTAACTATTTAATAATGCATTCATATAAAAATTACCAAAACTCTGGGGTGACCGGAAGGGGTAGTTTACTTGAAAAAAAATCGACTTTTTTAGAATATTTCCTAAACTAACAGATTTAAAAATTGGAAATTTTATATCTGAGTTAACTATTTAATAATGCATTCATATAAAAATTACCAAAACTCTGGGGTGGCCGGAAGGGGTAGTTTACTTGAAAAAAATCGACTTTTTTGGAATATTTCCTAAACTAACAGATTTAAAAATTGGAAATTTTATATCTGAGTTAACTATTTAATAATGCATTCATATAAAAATTACCAAATCTCTGGGGTGGCCGGAAGGGGTAGTTTACTTGAAAAAAAATCGACTTTTTTGGAATATTTCCTAAACTAACAGATTTAAAAATTGGAAATTTTATATCTGAGTTAATTATTTAATAATGCATTCTTATAAAAATTACCAAAACTCTGGGGTGACCGGAAGGGGTAGTTTACTTGAAAAAAAAATCGACTTTTTTAGAATATTTCCTAAACTAACAGATTTAAAAATTGGAAATTTTATATCTGAGTTAACTATTTAATAATGCATTCATATAAAAATTACCAAAACTCTGGGGTGACCGGAAGGGGTAGTTTACTTGAAAAAAAATCGACTTTTTTAGAATATTTCCTAAACTAACAGATTTAAAAATTACCAAATCTCTGGGGTGGCCGGAAGGGGTAGTTTACTTGAAAAAAAATCGACTTTTTTAGAATATTTCCTAAACTAACAGATTTAAAAATTGGAAATTTTATATCTGAGTTAACTATTTAATAATGCATTCATATAATAATTACCAAATCTCTGGGGTGGCCGGAAGGGGTAGTTTACTTGAAAAAAAATCGACTTTTTTAGAATATTTCCTAAACTAACAGATTTAAATATTTGAAATTTTATATCTGAGTTAATTATTTAATAATGCATTCATAAAATCGAGTTTTTTTAAATATTTCCTAAACTAACCGAGCTAAAAAATTGAAATTTTATATCTAAGTTAATAACTGTGTCTTATAATGTTTTTCTGTGTGATTACAGGATCAACAAAGGGCCAAGGACCACTTAAGGACATCCCAGGATATATTTATAGAAATTGTAAATAAAATGTATTATATATTAATATATATTATATGTGTATTATAAACTATATAATAAAAGAACAGAATATATAAAAATTTATGTTTATTTTTTAAGTTCCTGTTATATCCTTTCCTTTTTACATTTTTTAAATAATGAAATAACCCTATTCGAAGGGCACTTACGTAATTAAAGCCCTTAAGGAAAATGTGATGTCATATTCTTAATCAGCAGGTCCAAATTAAATAAAATTTATCTGACGCTAAGCACACAAAAAAAAATTTATTCGTGCATAGATGCTACCTGAAAGTAGCATCTATGGTCGAATAAAAAATTTTATTCGTGCATAGATGCTACCTGAAAGTAGCATCTATGGTCGAATAAAAAATTTTTTTCGTACGTAGATGCTACTTTAAGGTAGCATCTATACACGATTATAATCTATAAAACCGTGCATGACTGCTTCTTTGAAGCATCCATGCACCGAAAAAAAATTTATTTCGTGCATTGATGCTTCTTTTTTGATGATGATGGACACCACTTTGTCCAATTTTGTTGAAAATTTCCGATGGTATCAGGATAACAGGAATTCAAAGAGCACTTTTAGCACCACTTTTGCCCAGTTTTGTTGAAAATTTTTGATGGTATCAGGATAACAGGAATGCAAAGAGCACTCAGAATTTAAATTTCGAGTGCTCTTCTCGTTCCTGTTATCCCGATACCATCAGAAATTTTCAACAAGTCGACAAAGTGGTGCCGAAATAGGCACCACGTTTGTCAAATTTTGTTGAAAATTGCTGATTGGTATCCGGATAACAGGAAAGAGAAGAGCACTCAGAATTTAAATTCCGAGTGCTCTTTGGATTCCTGTTGTCCTGATACCATCAGAAATTTTTAACAAAATTGGACAAAAGTGGTCCCGAAAGTGCTCTTTGAATTTATGTTATCCCGATACCATCGGAAATTTTCAACAAAAGTCGACAAAGTGGTGCCGAAATGGGCACCACTTTTATCAATTTTGGTATCCGGATAACAGGAAGGAGAAGAGCACTCGGAATTTAATGTTTTTTAAAGAATATACGCTTTAGAAAAGTGTCGAATTATATGTAGGGGTCAATGACCTTTTGAACAAATACCTATCTGTAAAAGAATAAATAAAACATTTTTTAAAATAGAAATAAATATTTATTGCAACAATTACAAGTACATTATTGTTACAAAATTAATAATGGATACACCCTATACACAATAAATAAACAACAATCACAATTACAACGATTATAAACATTTTATTTGTATTATAAACTAAAAAGAATTCATGGGTGAAGGTAAGGCGTATTTTATTTGAAACTAAAATATATAATTAAGTTAATTATTTAATAATGTATCCTGAGATGTCCTTAAGTGGTCCTTGGTCCGCTGTTGATCCTGTAATCACACAGAAAAACATTATTAGACACAGTTATTTCCAAAAACCTACTTTAGACTTTAATAACTCCCTTAATATCAACCCCTAGGGGCTCAGATTTGAAATTTTATATCTAAATTAATTATCTAACAATGCATTCATTAAAAAATCACCAAAAGTCTGGGGTACACGGAAGGAATACTTTACTTGAAAAGGAATCCATAGTGTCGACTCATACAAGTTCTCCAGGGCTGAAATCCAACGGTGGAAGTCCGAGCCTCTCGTTTCCAAGTCTCTCAGCATCTCTGGTCAACAGCAGCTCGTCTCCACACATCTCAAATTTATCAGAAACAAACATTTAAGTGTTAACAATTACTCAAAAGCATACAGAATTTATTCGTGCAAAACCGACATTTCTGTATACATTTACACATTTTACAGAGTAAATAAAATCTTATAGATTCTTCAAGAAGATCTTACTTACCCTGAAAAAGGTGTAAATGTATGAAGAAACGTCGGTTTTGAAAGAATAAACGTTGTATGACTGAGATTTCGAGTATTGGTTAACTCGTTAGAATTTCGAATTATTGGAGGTTATAAACTCTATAAAAAACAACTTTTCTTACCTTAACAGCTTCAAGTTGTAATGTCTGCCCTCTGTCCATCTGCTCGGCGACTCCTCACGGTTGCAGGGCGCCATTTATACCCGCTGTCTTCGGGCAATCGTTCAAGAAGTTTCCCAAGTTCACCAGCTCCAGGATCACGACAAGCGATGACTGTTTGTCCGCCCGTCTGCAAAGCATCTTCGTACAACTGTCCACAACAATAAACAACACTTGTAACAAACGAAATCACAAATATATTAACATATCGTTCACAAAACACTATCATTTTAATGTCACTACATTTGCTAATGCACCGTCAACCAGTAAAAATATAGAACATTTTTATTATTTAATACACATTCCCCGTACCTTTATTTACATATTTCTTAAGTTTCACAGCTCTAATCAATGTTGTACGTTTATAATTTAATATTTTCATTCATTGTTGACGTCTTTTTATTATAAAAACAGGTAGCCATATTGTCAATGTTGCCACCAGTTGAGCAAAAATATTCTGAACTTTGACCAACGCCAAAATATTAATTAAAGCTAAATAAAATCATTTGTATATATTTTACGCATCTATAGGCCATAAGTATTACAATAAATATATAAATATTGTGCTACACAATACAGTATAATTTAAATATAGACTAATTATTTTAATGAGCGGTGCGTTAGCCCAATGTTATGCAGGCTGAGTAATACATTTGAACCTCAAATTTAAATGTCAATCAAATAATTTCATCAAAAGAACAGTTGTTTTTGACATGTTTTAAATATAAATAAATGATTTTCAGTTTATTTTATGTGTTTCCTGTAAATTTCAGCCGAATTCATAATCATATAAAAGTTTTGATGTTTTGGAAGAATAGCGAAATATTCGGAACTGCCTCATCGCAGATTTATTTAAGTTAAACTATGTTTTTAAAGTATGAAAACAAGTCAATTTATATATTAAACCCCGTAGAACACATTTTTCACACTGTCGACTCTTAATTTCAACCCTAAATACCCAAAAATTAGGTGTAAACTTCATATAACCACAAAAATGACAACACCAATTTTCCAGTGTTACTAAATTACAAATTCGTTCATTACTTTTAAAATAATGAATTTCAATAGTTCAAAATTTGGTATAATATATAAAAAACATCGTAGATTTCATTTTTTGTATTGTTAACCCTTAATTTCAACCCTAAATGCCCAAAAATTGGGTGCAAATTCATATAATCTCAAAACTTACCTCACAAATTTTCTGCCGTGTTCCTAAATTACAAATTCGTTCATAACTTCTAAAATAATTAATTTTAACAGTTCAAAAGTTGGTATAATATATAAAAAACATTGTAATTTCATTTTTTGTACTGTTAACCCTTAATTTCAACTCTAAATATCCAAAAATTGGGAGCAAACTTCATATAACCACAAAAATGACAACACCAATCTTCTGTCGTGTTCCTAAATTACAAATTCGTTCATAACTTTTAAAATAATAAATTTCAACAGTTAAAAAGTTGGTATAATATATAAAAAACATCACAGATTTTATTTTTCGCACTGTTAACCCTTAATTTCAACCCTAAATATACAAAAATTGGGTGCGAACTTCATATAACCACAAAAATGACAACACCAAATTTCTGTCGTGTTCTTAAATTACAATTTCGTTCATAACTTTTAAAATAATGAATTTCAACAGTTCAAAACTTAGTATAATGTATAAAAAACATCACAGATTTCATTTATTGCATTGTTAACCCTTAATTTCAACCCTAAATATCTAAAAATTGGGTGCAAACTTCATATAACCACAAAAATGACAACACCAATTTTCTGTCGTGTTCCTAAATTACAAATTCGTTCACAACTTTTAATATAATGAATTTCAACAGTTCAGAACTTAGTATAATGTATAAAAAACATCATAGATTTCATTTATTGCATTGTTAACCCTTAATTTCAACCCTAAATATCAAAAAACTGAGTGCAAACTTCATATAACCACAAAAATGACAACACCAATTTTCTGTCGTGTTCCTAAATTACAAATTCGATCATAACTTTTAAAATAATTAATTTGAACAGTTCAAAAGTTGGTATAATATATAAAAAACATCGTAGATTTAATTTTTTATATTGTTAACCCTTAATTTCAACCCTAAATATCCAAAAATTGGGTGCAAACTTCACATAACCACAAAAATGACAACACCAATTTTCTGGCGTGTTCCTAAATTACAAATTCGTTCATAACTTTTAAAAAAATGAATTACAACAGTTCAAAAGTTAGTATAATATATAAAAAACATCACAGATTTCATTTTTCGCACTGTTAACCCTTAATTTCAACCCTAAACAGATAATATATGTTAGAAATAAATGCTGACATATGTCACAATTATGTCAAAATGTTTGATCTATGTCCTACATACTATGAAATAAAATGAAAAATATATCATGTTTTTTCAGTTGTTATGTACATAGAAAAATAAAAACACGTTAAGAGATTTTCATGCTGATTTCTGAAAATTTACTTTAAAATAAAAAACATTAACACGTTATCAGCACGAATGCCACTTTATTAAAGACGAAGAAGGATATTTGTTTTATTTTTAATATACGAAGAAAAGTAAATATTACAATATCAAATAAATAAAGAAAAATGGCACACGAAGAATACAAAATACCGAAATTAAACGGTGAAAATTATCATGCATGGAGCATTCGCGCACGAGCAGCGTTGGTACAAAAACGCTGTTGGGAAGCAGTTGAACCTGGTTTTGGTGTTGGAGCCGAAATGACAGAAAATGAAAGAAGAAAAAATGAAGAAGCACTGACGTTCTTATTTTTAATTGTAGAAGACACATTTCTTGATGATATTGGAGAATGCCTACGTGCAGCCGAAGCATGGAATTTTTTGAAGAAACTACATACTCAGTATGGACTTCTCCACATACTTCAACTAATGCGTGATTTTTTCAATATTATAATGAAGTCTGGCGAATCAGTAAAAGACTATTTAGGAAGGCTCATGGAAATCCATAGAAAACTTGCAAGTGGAGGATATGCGTTTACCGATAGAGAAGTTGCCCTTGTAATGCTTATGGGTTTACCAAAAGCATATGAACCTTTAATATTAAATCTAGAAAAAGATGAAGATAATCTGACATCACAAATTGTAAAAGCGAGATTAATTGTAGAAGAAAAGCGACTAAATCGTAAGACGGAAATATTAAATGAGAACCCAGAAGAAAGAGCGCTGGCGACGAAGAATCTTAAAACAACATCGAATAAATTTTTCAATAAATGGACTGTTCATAAAAATAAAAATAATTTTGATACGAAAAATGACATAAATAGAAGAAAAACAGTGCGGTGTTTCTCATGTGGAGAGTGGGGTCACATCTCCAAGTTTTGCGAAGAAGCCAAGACGAGAAACCAAAATACGGCAAAGAAAATTACAAATGAAGAAACGTACCAAGCGTTATCGGCGAGAAATTCAGGAAATGACAAGTCAAATTTGTGGATTCTTGACAGTGGAGCAAGCGAACATATGTCATCGTATCAAAATAAATTCTTAAATCTAAAGCCCACATATTCAAAGGTGGAAGTCGCAAATTCTGAAAAGGTTGAAGTAATAGGCTTTGGAGATATTCTACTTAATCCAAATGAAGAATACGCTCAAGAGAAGTTAATATTAAAAAAATGTTTTATATGTCCCTGATCTTGGTGGAAATTTACTCTCAGTCGGCAGGATAGAGCAAAAAGGGTACGAAATAAGTTTCAAAGAAGGAAAGGCAAATATATACAAAAACAAGTATGAAGATCCCATCTTAATTGCATATCGATGCGGAAGACTGTATCATATAGAAGAAAAAACCGAAGCCACTTATATGACAAAATTAGACAATGAAGAATTATGGCATAGAAGACTAGGTCACCTTCATCTGGAAGCTATGAAGAAAATTGACAAAATTTGTATCTCACGTAAGAAGACCAAAGACGATAAAAATAATGAAGAAGAAAAGAATGAACTATGCACGACATGTGTTTTGGGAAAAATGAAGAAAACCAAATTCCCTACAAGAGAAGCAGAGCGAGCTACAAGACCTCTAGAAATTATCCACTCAGATGTCATTGGTCCTGTCACGCCAACGTCAAAAGGTGGATCAAATTATTTAGTGACTTTTGTAGATGATTTTTCTCGATATACAGTTGTCAAACCAATGAAGTCTAAAAATCAAGTTCTAGAAAAATTCGACGAATATAGAAGAAATGCAGAAAACTTTCATGGAACCAATATCAAGTTTCTACGTAGTGACAACGGCGGAGAATACAAGAACAAATTATTTGATGAATACTTGAAGAAACATGGAATATCCCGTCAGTTGACTGTCTCAAGAACTCCTCAGCAGAATGGTGTTGCAGAGCGTATGAATCAAACCCTTTTTGACATGATGCGATGTTTACTGATACAATCAGAAGTGCCAAATTATCTTTGGGCTGACGCAGCAAATACCGCATGTTACCTACGAAACAGATGTCCATCTACAGCACTAAATGGTAACATACCAGAAGAACTTTGGACAGGTAAAACATCAAACATTGATTATCTGCGTGTATTTGGTTGCAAAGCATTATCCCGAGTTGATAACACACAAATAAAAGGGAAATTAGCGCCACGGGCAGAAGAATGTATCATGATCGGATATATTGAAGGAGTTAAAGGATATAAACTTTGGAATGTGGAGAAAGATAAATTCTTTGTAAGTAGAAATGTCAAATTTGAAGAAAATGTATTTCCTTTCAAAGAAAAACTTAAAACCAAAAATACTGAGCCAAAAGAAGATTTTATAGTATGCGTACACGATAAAGACGTTAACAATGATGAAATCGAAGAAGACGAAGCCTATGAAGATGATGAAGAAAGAGTAGTCAATGACGAAGTAAATGAAACAGTAGAATTTGAAGAAGAATTGGATGGAGCAAATCAACCTAGAAGAAGTAACAGAAGTCGACGAATACCTCAACATTTGAATGATTACATTTTGTACAAGGTGAAGGAAGATATCCAAAAAGGAGATAATGACCCTATAAACTTTACAGAAGCAATGAAATTACCAGATGCAGAAAAATGGAGAGAAGCTGTCAAAGAAGAGGTAAATAATTTACAACGAAATCAAACATGGGAACTAGTTTCAAAGCCACCAAACTGCAAAGTTATAGGATCAAAGTGGATATTTCGAAGAAAATAAAATGAAATAGGAATTTAAATAGTTAAATATCCTTGTAAAGGACATATATCAGCAAGGGGGGGTGTTAGAAATAAATGCTGACATATGTCACAATTATGTCAAAATGTTTGATCTATGTCCTACATACTATGAAATAAAATGAAAAATATATCATGTTTTTTCAGTTGTTATGTACATAGAAAAATAAAAACACGTTAAGAGATTTTCATGCTGATTTCTGAAAATTTACTTTAAAATAAAAAACATTAACAATATATACATCCAAATATAAATATATTACTTGAGTTTTATTTATTTACTTTAAATTAATACATAACAAAATAACAATATAGCTTCATATTAAATAGATAATTAATAATTCATCCGTTGCATTTCGTCCGCAAATATGACTAGGAAAGCTCACTGCAAAATACAAACAGCATACATTTGTCTGGGCACGACAAAACACACGACAAATTATGTAATATGGAATACTTTATTTGTAAAGCAGACACAAGCACTCCATTATAACACACAACCTGGCACACTATATTTGTCGTTTTAACCGCATATTTTGTCGTGCCAATATATATTTCTCAATTAAACAATAAAAATATGAAATTTAATTATCGATATTATACGTAAAATATGGGCTTAAATTATATATTTACATCAGAATATATAGAATATGTACTTTTAATATACTTATTATTATATACAGCCCGTATTTTTCAAATTAAGTATATTTTAAAGTCAGTTTCTATTTTTTTTTATAAACCTATATGTACAAAATAGTAATATAATATATAGCAGTGCTTTTTCTTAAATTCTAAAATTTCTAGTTTGAAATGAATTATATCGTAGCCAAATTTAAAGCCCTTCATTTAATTCAGATGGTTCTATCATTACGTATTGTTATTTCTACAAATTTTTAAAAAGTTTCAACAAAACAGAACGAAAATACATTGGCATATACGAATGGTGTGCCTCAAGGCAGGATGTTGGGTCCATAGTAACAATAAACGACAGATTTGTACAAAAAACTTGCTAACGACAAATAGAACCACCTTAAATCTATATGTCCTGATATTTAATGAACACCCAGTAGAATAAACTGAGGTTCTGTTGCATTTTTAATATTGTGAGCTTAATTTTGTAGTCGTATTTTCACCATTTGAAATAAATTTGAGTATTTTTTATAGCATGTTTTATTATTTACATAAGTACAGAATAACGTAGTCCCATAAATTTTGGCCCAAATTTCACCCATTACAAATCATGAACGTAACTTAAGGGGAAACTTTCTATACCTAATATTGGGTTTGGGGGACACTACATCGATTTTTCGGACAATGAGCAACTCAGAAATTACGGTTTTTATACTGCCAATATTTCAAAGTTTAATAATGTCAGGTATAAACAAAAAACTAAATTCGAACGTAAGGTGTGCCCCAAGGTATGCATCCAAGCCTTTTGTGGACCAAATGAGGTTAATTGATGTAAATAACACCCAAAATCCAATACTAGGTATTCGTTAATTATTAAGAAGTGTAAAATTTTAAATAAATGCATTCTTTATTAAAAAAAATTGTTGATATTTGTTCTAAAACTCATGGAACATACGTAATGCATTTTTTTGAGAAAGCAAAATTTAAACAACAAAATGGCTGCCCAAGTAAATAATGGGTATGTCCATAATGACGTCACATATCCCTTCTGTGACGTCAAAATACATACAGCACGTCATTCATAGCCAATAGGAAAACAGTTGACCATCACCTACGATATTTAAATAAATAAACATAGGCGATAGTTAGTCATATATTAAAAGCTATTTCTACGGTGATAGACCATTCGTTGTTTTGATTTTATGATCTTCAAATTATTAAAAGATTTGTAATTTTATAAAATACTAAGAAATTTTTAAGTATGGCATGTTTTTCAATGGTTTCAATAAAAAATAATATTATCACAACACGATTTTTAATTTTTTAATAAATAAAGTCTATATACTCATATGCTTAATTAATATTTTTACTTAAACAACAATTACATTAAAATATAAACAATGAGAAACATAGGAACACAATTTAAATAATTTAAGAAAACATGGAAAACTAGAAGGCTGTTTGCTGTGGAAAACAAACGAAATTTGGCGCCAATTTCTGAAACGGCATGTGTTTGAAACTTTGTTATATTTTAAGAGAATGGCCGAATTTTTTTCAAATTTTAACAATATTCATAATTGCTCTTACTTTGTCTCCAGCATTTTCATATTTTATAATTTTCGATAAGATGTAATACGACACGGATTTTGACATACATGGTTAGAAATTTTAAGACGTCTAATCAAAGTTTTATTTAAATAATAGGCTGAAATTTACAGGAAACATGTAAAATCAACTGAAAATCATTTATTTATACTTGAAATTTGTTGAAAATGCTAAGTTTTTAAAGAAAAAATATTCGATTAACAGCAGAAAAGTGTGGTTATGACATTTTCAGTCTGTCGGTTGAAAAAAAGCAATTTACCTTGCAAATATCTACTGGATTTTTAGTTTTACAGCAACATGGTTGTTTTAAATTGTTCAAAATACATCACAAAGTAAATATAACAATTAAATTCACTGGTAAACACAAAAAAAATGTCACACACTAAACACACGATGTTCTCCTTCCGCCATTTTGAATACAACTGATCTGATGTTATGTTCATGTCATCATGTCAGATTGCATTTTGAATTTGAAGAAGCTAATAATATATTTGACTTTTAATGACTAAACAATCAAGATTTTGCATTATTTTGTATAATTAATTTTCAATTGACATTGATTTCAAATCTGCCTTACCGACAGAGTTAAAATGTCAACCAGCCGAATGTTTTTGAGACGTACATGACTTTTCTGTCAAAAATATTTTCATTAAAAATTTAATTTCAACAAATGTTAAGTATAAATAAATGATTTTCAGTTAATTTTATGTGTTTCCTGTAAATTCCAGCCGAATTTATAACCAAATAAAAGTTTTGATGTTCTGGAAAAATTGCGAATTCACAACGGTCGACATTTTAGAAATATTTAAATAAAACTGTCCAGACGGATATAAGATTTGAAATTGAGTTAATTTATATTTTAAACCCCGTAGAACACGAATTTAGTGTTAATTTGAACCGTTGTGGAGTTGTGAACAAAATAAAATGGATAGTTTTGGGGCAATTTTTCCAAAAATTTCTATCCAATTATCCGCAATACCTAAGGCCTTTTTGACGCTTTTAAAATATTAATATATCAAATCGACCCTCCAGTGTTCGATTTTGCAAGAATAAACATTCTGTCTTTCATCGTAATCGAGATATTGTCCGATTTTTAACCTCAAAATGTACAATTTTTGAACCAGGATTTGAGGTTTTTAACCGGAAATTTAACCACTTTTATACCGGAAATATACAAATCAACCCTCTAAAGTTCATTTTAGCAAAAATAAATGTTCTACCTGTAACCAAAATGGAGATACTGACCAATAAGTATATCAATTTTCATAATTTTTTGTTGAATGGTCTTCAAATAAACACAATTTGAATTCACCGGACATCTGTCGAATTTTAGTGCACAATCGACGCGTCACTCGCGCATTAAAATTCAGCAAATTTAGGGCGAATACAAGTTAAGTTATTTGGCGTATTCTTTGTATGTTTAACAATCTATTTTTAACCGATATTTAACCTTACATTTTTAGCCAAAAATGTACAATTTTTGAACCCGACTTTGAGACGTTTTTAACCGGAAATTTAACCACTTTTATACCGGAAATATACAAATCAACCCTCTAAAGTTCATTTTTGCAAAAATAAAGTCTCTAACTTTAACCGAAATCGTGATATTAATCGATTTTTAAACTCACATTTTTCGCCAAAAATGTACAAATTTTGAACCCGGGTTTGAAGAGTTTTTAAGCGGATATTTAACCACTTTTATACCGGAAACATACAAATCAGCCTTCTAAAGTTCATTTTTGCAATTATCCCACTTCTGATATCTCAGATGCCCGCCTATTTTGTACAATAACCCTATAGATTTATTAGAGCGCTTGAAGGCTCTCGAAGTGTTCCACAGAGACAACCGAAAACACCGCATGTTTGTGTTAACAGTGCCTATAACTCCAGACGGAAATGCGATATTCCCTGGCTCGCACGCTCGCCAGATTTAACACCGCGTGACTTTTTTCTGTAGGGTAATTTCAAAGTCGAGGAATTTGTAAACCCTAAAGGAAGCAAATCAAAGATAAGGCATTTACCTGTCCATTTGTGGTTCGGGGCGAACTTGGAGGGGTTTGCTGACAGTTGTAACGTTTAAGGGCTGCGGTTGGGGCGAAAACATGTATTTTTGTTTGAAATTATTCAAATTAACACTAAAATCGTGTTGTACGAAGTATGTTCCGGTGTCGCGGTCACCATCTTGTATACATAATATTAATTCGAACTAAATAAAATACGAGAATGCAAAGCAATTTAAATCTACGTATTAAGAGGTCTAAACCTTCTACACCGTGCCGCAGCCTCGGGTGGCGGAGCCCCAGGTGGTGGCGGGGGCGCAGGTCCCTCACTCGACTCCGGGCTACTCTCAGCCCCCCCTTGGGGCGCTTGCAACAGCGCGCTAGGCACCCCTCGAACCCTCCCGCTGCCTGTACTGTGTCTCTGAAACCGAAGCCCTAATTCCCTAACATCAGCTACGTATTTGTCCTGCCCCTGCCTCCTCCGTCGTAGGGCGGGGGTTAGGGCTTCCTGGCCCGCAGCCCAGCTGAGACATTTCGTCCGAGCGACTGGAATGCGGCTGGGTAATACGCCGGGGATTCCTCCGGGACTGGCACTGCTTTCGCGGAGTATTTGCGATGCGTTATCGACACCCGAGTCGGAGTCTTCTTCTTTTACTTTACCTGAACGGGCGTCCCAGTAAATGGAACGTTCTTCGAATGGGGAGACACCGTTTGCTATTTTGTTACACCTGGAATATACGTTATTATTTAATACATTCCCCGTACCTTTATTTACATATTTAAGTTTCACAGCAGTTCAAAAGTAAGTATAATATATAAAAAAAACATCGTAGATTTCATTTTTTGTGTTGTTAACCCTTAATTTCAACCCTAAATACCCAAAAATTAGGTGCAAAGTTCATATAACCACAAAAATGACAACACGAATTTTCTGGCATGTTCCTAAATTACAAATTCGTTCATAACTTTTAAAATAAAGAATTTCAACAGTTCAAAAATTTGTAAAATATATAAAAAACATCATAGATTTCATTTTTTGTATTGTTAACCCTTAATTTCAACCCTAAATACCCAAAAATTAGGTGCAAAGTTCATATAACCACAAAAATGACAACACAAATTTTCTGGCGTGTTCCTAAATTACAAATTCGTTCATAACTTTTAAAATAAAGAATTTCAACAGTTCAAAAATTTGTAAAATATATAAAAAACATCATAGATTTCATTTTTTGTATTGTTAACCCTTAATTTCAACCTTAAATACCCAAAAATTAGGTGCAAAGTTCATATAACCACAAAAATGACAACACAAATTTTCTGGCGTGTTCCTAAATTACAAATTCGTTCATAACTTTTAAAATAAAGAATTTCAACAGTTCAAAAATTTGTAAAATATATAAAAAACATCATAGATTTCATTTTTTGTATTGTTAACCCTTAATTTCAACCCTAAATACCCAAAAATTAGGTGCAACGTTCATATAACCACAAAAATGACAACACAAATTTTCTGGCGTTGCTAAATTACAAATTCGTTCATAACTTTTAAAATAAAGAATTTCAACAGTTCAAAAATTTGTAAAATATATAAAAAAACATCATAATTTCATTTTTTGTATTGTTAACCCTTAATTTCAACCCCAAATACTCAAAAATTAGATGCAAACTTCATATAACCACAAAAATGACAACACGAATTTTCTGGCATGTTCCTAAATTACAAATTCGTTCATAACTTTTAAAATAATTAATTTGAACAGTTCAAAAGTTGGTATATATAAAAAACATCGTAGTTTTTATTTTTTGTATTATTAACCCTTAATTTTAATCCTAAATACCCAAAAATTAGGTGCAAACTTCATATAACCACAAAAATAACAACACGAATTTTCTGCAGTGTTCTAAAATTACAAATTCGTTCATAACTTGTAAAATAATGAATTTCAACAGTTCAAAAGTTTGTAAAATGTATAAAAAACATCATAATTTCATTTTTTGTATTGTTAACCCTTAATTTCAACCCTAAATACCCAAAAATTAGGTGCAAAGTTCATATAACCACAAAAATGACAACACAAATTTTCTGTCGAATGGGGAGACACCGTTTGCTATTTTGTTACACCTGGAATATACGTTATTATTTAATATACATTCCCCGTACCTTTATTTACATATTTCTTAAGTTTCATAGCTCTAATCATTGTTGTACGTTTATAATTTATTTTCATAGATTGTTGACGTCTTTTGTTATGGAAACAGGTCGCCATGTTGTCAATGTTGCCACCAGTTGAGCACAAAAATTCTGAACTCTAACCAGCACCAAAATATTAATTAAAGCTAAATATAATCATTTGCATATATTTTACGCATTTACAGCCCATAAGTATTACAATAAATATAAAATAATTGTACTATACAGTATAATTTATGTATATATTATTTTAAAGAGCGGTGCGTGAGCCGAATGTTATGCATGTTGTATAGTACAGTTTAACCTTAAATTTGAATGTCATTTAAATATTTTTATTAAAAATTCAACAATATTGACTAATTTTAAGTATAAATAAATGATTTTCAGTTAATTTTATGTGTTTCCTGTGAATTTCAACCGAATTCATATCCTAATAAAAGTTTTAATGTTTTGGAAGAATTGCGAAATATTTGCAACATACGTCATTTTAGAAAATATTTAAATTAAACTTTGTCCAGACGGTTTTAAAGTTTGAAAATAGGTTAATTTATATTTCAAACCCCATAGAACACGTTTTTTACACTGTCGACTCTTAATTTCAACCCTAAATACCCAGAAAAAGGGCACAAACTTCATATAACCACAAAAATGACAACACAAATTTTGTGCCGTGTTCCTAAATTACAAATTCGGTCGTAACTTTTAAAATAATTAATTTCAACAGTTCAAAAGTTGGTATAATATATAAAAAACATCGTAGATTTCATTTTTTGTACTGTTAACCCTTAATTTGAACCCTAAATACCCAAAAATTAGGTGCAAACTTTATATAACCACAAAAATGACAACACAAATTTTCTGGCGTGTTCCTAAATTACAAATTCGTTCATAACTTTTAAAATAAACAATTTTAACAGTTCAAAAATTTGTAAAATATATAAAAAAACATCATAGATTTCATTTTTTGTATTGTTAACCCTTAATTTCAACCCTAAATACCCAAAAATTAGGTGCAAACTTCATGTAACCACAAAAATGACAACACAAATTTTCTGGCGTGTTCCTAAATTACAAATTCGTTCGTAACTTTTAAAATAAAGAATTTCAACAGTTCAAAAATTTGTAAAATATATAAAAAACATCATAATTTCATTTTTTGTATTGTTAACCCTTAATTTCAACCCTAAATACCCAAAAATTAGGTGCAAAGTTCATATAACCACAAAAATGACAACACAAATTTTCTGTCGAATGGGGAGACACCGTTTGCTATTTTGTTAAACCTGGAATATACGTTATTATTTAATATACATTCCCCGTACCTTTATTTACATATTTCTTAAGTTTCATAGCTCTAATCATTGTTGTACGTTTATAATTTATTATTTTCATAGATTGTTCAAGTCTTGTTTTGCTATGGAAACAGGTCGCCATGTTGTCAATGTTGCTACCAGTTGAGCACAAAAATTCTGAACTCTAACCAGCACCAAAATATTAATTAAAGCTAAATATAATCATTTGCATATATTTTACGCATTTACAGCCCATAAATATTACAATATAAAATAATTGTACTATACAGCATAATTTACGTATATATTATTTTAAAGAGCGGTGCGTGAGCCGAATGTTATGCATGTTGCATAGTACAGTTTAACCTTAAATTTGAATGTCACTCAAATATTTTTATTAAATATTCAACACAATTGATAAATTTTAAGTATAAATAAATGATTTTCAGTTAATTTTATGTGTTTTCTGTAAATTTCAGCCGAATTCATATCCTAATAAAAGTTTTAATGGAAGAATTGCGAAATATTTTCAACGTACGTCATTTTAGAAAATATTTAAATTAAACTTTGTCCAGACGGTTTTAAAGTTTGAAAATAGGTTAATTTATATTTCAAACCCCATAGAACACGTTTTTTACACTGTTGACTCTTAATTTCAACCCTAAATACCCAGAAAAAGGGCACAAACTTCATATAACCACAAAAATTACAACACAAATTTTCTGTCGTGTTCCTAAATAACAAATTCGTTCGTAACTTTTAAAATAATTAATTTCAACAGTTCAAAAGTTTGTATAATATATAAAAAACATCATAGATTTCATTTTTTGTATTGTTAACCCTTAATTTCAACCCTAAATACCCAAAAATTAAGTGCAAACTTCATATAACCACAAAAATGACAACACCAATTTTCTGTCGTGTTCCTAAATTACAAATTCGGTCGTAACTTTTAAAATAATTAATATCAACAGTTCAAAAGTTGGTATAATATATAAAAAACATCGTAGATTTCATTTTTTGTATTGTTAACCCTTAATTTCAACCCTAAATATCCAAAAATTAGGTGCAAACTTCATATAACCACAAAAATGACAACACAAATTTTCTGGCGTGTTCCTAAATAACAAATTCGTTCATAACTTTTAAAATAATGAATTTGAACAGTTTAAAAGTTGGTATAATATATAAAAAAACATCGTAGATTTCATTTTTTGTATTGTTAACCCTTAATTTCAACCCTAAATATCCAAAAATTAGGTGCAAACTTCATATAACCACAAAAATGACAACACCAATTTTCTGTCGTGTTCCTAAATTACAAATTCGGTCGTAACTTTTAAAATAATTAATTTCAACACTTCAAAAGTTGGTATAATATATAAAAAACATCGTAGATTTCATTTTTTGTATTGTTAACCCTTAATTTCAACACTAAATATCCAAAAATTAGGTGCAAACTTTATATAACCACAAAAATGACAACACAAATTTTCTGGCGTGTTCCTAAATTACAAATTCGTTCATAACTTTTAAAATAAAGAATTTCAACAGTTCAAAAATTTGTAAAATATATAAAAAACATCATAGATTTCATTTTTTGTATTGTTAACCCTTAATTTCAACCCTAAATACCCAAAAATTAGGTGCAAAGTTCATATAACCACAAAAATGACAACACAAATTTTCTGGCGTGTTCCTAAATTACAAATTCGTTCATAACTTTTAAAATAAAGAATTTCAACAGTTCAAAAATTTGTAAAATATATAAAAAACATCATAGATTTCATTTTTTGTATTGTTAACCCTTAATTTCAACCCTAAATACCCAAAAATTAGGTGCAAAGTTCATATAACCACAAAAATGACAACACAAATTTTCTGTCCAATCCCCAGACACCGTTTGCTATTTTGTTACACCTGGAATATACGTTATTATTTAATACATTCCCCGTACCTTTATTTACATATTTGTTAAGTTTCATAGCTCTAATCATTGTTGTACGTTTATAATTTATTATTTTCATAGATTGTTGACGTCTTGCTTTGCTATGGAAACAGGTCGCCATGTTCTCAATGTTGCCACCAGTTGAGCACAAAAATTATGAACTATAACCAGCACCAAAATATTAATTAAAGCTAAATATAATCATTTGCATATATTTACGCATTTACAGCCCATAAATATTACGATAAATATAAAATAATTGTACTATACAGTATAATTTATGTATATATTATTTTAAAGAGCGGTGCGTGAGCCGAATGTTATGCATGTTGTGTAGTACAGTTTAACCTTAAATTTGAATGTCAGTCAAATATTTTTATTAAATATTCAACACTATTGATTAATTTTAAGTATAAATAAATGATTTTCAGTTAATTTTATGTGTTTCCTGTGAATTTCAACCGAATTCATATCCTAATAAAAGTGTTAATGGAAGAATTGCGAAATATTTTCAACGTACGTCATTTTAGAAAATATTTAAATTAAACTTCGTCCAGACGTTTTTAAAGTTTGAAAATAGGTTAATTTATATTTGAAACCCCGTAGAACACTTTTTTTACACTGTCGACTCTTAATTTCAACCCTAAATACCCAGAAAAAGGGCACAAACTTCATATAACCACAAAAATGACAACACAAATTTTCTGTCGTGTTCCTAAATCACAAATTCGGTCGTAACTTTTAAAATAATTAATTTCAACGGTTCAAAAGTTGGTATAATATATAAAAAACATCGTAGATTTCATTTTTTGTATTGTTAACCCTTAATTTCAACCCTAAATACCCACAAATTAGGTGCAAACTTCATATAACCACAAAAATGACAACACAAATTTTCTGTCGTGTTCCTAAATCACAAATTCGGTCGTAACTTTTAAAATAATTAATTTCAACGGTTCAAAAGTTGGTATAATATATAAAAAAACATCGTAGATTTCATTTTTTGTACTGTTAACCCTTAATTTCAACCCTAAATATCCAAAAATTGGGTGCAAACTTCATATAACCACAAAAATGACAACACCAATTTTCAGTCGTGTTCCTAAATCACAAATTCGTTCATAACTTTTAAAATAATTAATTTGAACAGTTCAAAAGTTGGTATAATATATAAAAAACATCGTAGATTTCATTTTTTGTACTGTTAACCCTTAATTTCAACCCTAAATACCCAAAAATTGGGTGCAAACTTCATATAACCACAAAAATGACAACACACATTTTCTGTCGTGTTCCTAAATCACAAATTCGTTCATAACTTTTAAAATAATTAATTTCAACAGTTCAAAAGTTGGTATAATATATAAAAAACATCGTAGATTTCATTTTTTGTACTGTTAACCCTTAATTTCAACCCTAAATACCCAAAAATTAGGTGCAAACTTCATATAACCACAAAAATGACAACACAAATTTTCTAGCGTGTTCCTAAATTACAAATTCGGTCGTAACTTTTAAAATAATTAATTTCAACGGTTCAAAAGTTCGTATAATATATAAAAAACATCCTAGATTTCATTTTTCATATTATTAACCCCTAATTTCAACCCTAAATACCCAAAAATTAGGTGCAAACATACCGTTCACAAACACTGCTATTTTAATGTCATTGCACACTGAAAAAGTAAAAATATAAAGTATACAATAGGGTCCAAACCCAAAACGCATTAAAATGAATATATATAGTTTCATCAACCTCCCATTTATTAAAATAAATCAAAATTAAGGCCCGGAAGCAACAATTTAATACTTGGAAGTCATTATTACCTGAGAGAGCCTTCCGAGTGTGCCAGGGCGCTGCTGTGATGTGCGGGCGGCTGCGGGGACCCACAACGCTGCTCCCCGTTGGGCCTCACAGCTTCGGCTTCGCCCTCAGCTATACCTGTGCACAACAAGACACTTCTACAGCGATATAACACACTATACCCTCTGTATTAATGTTTTAAGACATTCATTAGCGTTCATTATACAGTTAATATATTATGATACTCACTTTGATTAGGTTGAATTTGTTCAATTGGTTGACTAATATTATCTAAGAGTTGACTAGGATTAACATTGAGATCACAATTTTCTTCTTTCGGTTCTTCCACCATCTGTTTTTCTTCTTCTCGTATTTCTTCTGCTTCTTGTTTTTCTTCTTCTTTTTCCTTATCATTATCATCAATACATTTCTGGTCTAATTTATTACTAATATCAAATTTTTCTACATTTAAAATCTGGTGAACTTGCTGTAAAGAATTCGAAGGAAGATCACAATCTTTAAGAGTATTCGGTAGTTCTTCATTTTTTTGAACTGTTGGTTCTGTCACGCTGTAACCAAAACGGGTACAGTTGAAATTTTCGTACATACAATGAGCTTGTAATTTTTCGAATTCAAATTCAAAATTTCGATCCCATTTTCCGCAATTCCTAATGCCTTTTTGACACTTTTAAAATGTTAATATATCAAATCGACCCGTCAGAGTTCGTTTTTGCAAAAATAAACATTTTATCTTCAACCGTAAACGAGATATTGGCCGTTATTAAAGAATTGGGAAATATTTAATAACCACCCAAAACTGGGTAGAGAAATTTTTTGACTTCACCATTCAATTCTACGTACTTTCTTTCATAAATATACCAATTTTCATAATTTTTTGTTGAATGGTCTTCAAATGAATTCACCAGAAATCTGTCGAATTTTAGTGCGCAATCGACGCGTCGATCACGCATTAAAATTCAGCAAATTTAGGGCGAATATTATATTAAAAATATTTAAATAAAACTTTGTCCAGACGGTTTTAAGATTTGCAAATGAGTCAATTTATATTTTAAACCTCGTAGAACACGATTTTCGTGTTAATTTGAAGATAATTTGAACCATTCATGAGATGTGAAGAAAATAAAATGCATGTTTTTGTGAAATTTTATCTCAAAGTTCGACCCTATTTTCTGGAATCCCTAAGGCCTTTTTGACACTTTTAAAATATTAATATATCAAATCGACCCTCCAGAGTTCATTTTTGCAAGAATTAACACTTTATCTTTAACTGAAATCGAGATATTGCCCGATTTTTAACCTCTCATTTTTAGCCAAAAATGTACAAATTTTGAACCCGGGTTTGAAGAGTTTTTAATCGGAAATTTAACCACTTTCATACCGGAAATATACAAATCAACCCTCTAAAGTTCATTTTTGCAAGAATAAACATTCTATCTTTAACCGTAATTGAGATATTGACCGATTTTTAACCTTACATTTTTAGCCAAAAATGTACAAATTTTGAACCCGGATTTGAAGAGTTTTTAAGCGGATATTTAACCACTTTTATACCGGAAATATACAAATCAACACTCTAAAGTTCATTTTTGACTTCAACATTCAATTCTACGAACTTTGTTACACAGATTTTCATAATTTTTTGTTGAATGGTCGTTAAATAAACACAATTTGAATTCACCGGGAATCTGTCGAATTTTAGTGCGCAATCGACGCGTCACTCGCGCATTAAAATTCAGCAAATTTAGAACCCGGGTTTGAGGAGTTTTTAACCAAAAATTTAACCAGTTTTATACCGAAAATATACAAATCGACCCTCCAGAGTTCGATTTTGCAAAAATTAACATTCTATCTTTAACCGTAATCGAGATATTGACCGATTTTTAACCTCACATTTTGAGCCAAAAATGTACAATTTTTGAACCCGGGTTTGGGGGGTTTTTAACGAGAAATTTAACCACTTTTATACCGGAAATATACAAATCGACCCTCTAAAGTTCATTTTTGCAAGAATAAAGTCTCTAACTTTAACCGAAATCGTGATATTAATCGATTTTTAACCTCACATTTTTAGCCAAAAATGTACAAGTTTTGAACCCGGGTTTGAAGAGTTTTTAAGCGGATATTTAACCACTTTTATACCGGAAACATAGAAATCAGCCTTCTAAAGTTCATTTTTGCAATTATCCCACTTCTGATATCTCAGATGCCCCCCTATTTTGTACAATAACCCTATAGATTTATTAGAGCGCTTGAAGGCTCTCGAAGTGTTCCACAGAGACAACCGAAAACACCGCATGTTTGTGTTAACAGTGCCTATAACTCCAGACGGAAATGCGATATTCCCTGGCCCGCACGCTCGCCAGATTTAACACCGCGTGACATTTTTCTGTGGGGTAATTTCAAAGTCGAGGAATTTATAATCTCTAAAGGAAGCAAATCAAAGATAAGGCCTTTACCTGTCCATTTGTGGTTCGGGGCGAACTTGGAGGGGTTTGCTGACAGTTGTAACGTTTAACGGCTGTGGTTGGGGCGTGGATTCGGTCCCGGGATCTTTGGGGACGACTCGGATTTCCAGTCGACCTGCAACCTATTACAAAACACAAATACAACAATAAAATTGTTGATTAACAACAATAATATTGTTGATTGCAACAATAAAATTGTTGATTACAACAAAAAAATTATTGATTACAATAATAAAATTAAAGATTTGTTGATTACAATAAAATTAAAGAAAGATTTGTTGATTACAACAATAAAATTGTTGATTACAACAAAATTGTTGATTACAACAATAAATTGTTGATTGCAACAATAAAATTATTGATTAGACCAATAAAATTGTTGATTACAACAATAAAGTTGATTACAACAATAAAATTATTGATTACAATAAAATTAAAGAAAGATTTGTTGATTACAAAAAAATTAAAGAAAGATTTGTTGATTACAACAATAAAATTGTTGATTAAAGGAATAAAATTGTTGATTACAACAATAAAATTGTTGATTGCAACAATAAAATTGTTGATTACAATAAAATTAAACAAAGATTTGTTAATTACAACAATAAATTTGTTAATTATAACAATAAAATTGTGGATTGCAACAATAAAATTATTGATCAGACCAATAAAATTGTTGATTACAACAATAAAATTGTTGATTGCAACAATAAAATTGTTGATTGCAACAACAAAATTGTTGATTACAATAAAATTAAACAAAGATTTGTTAATTACAACAATAAATTTGTTAATTATAACAATAAAATTGTGGATTGCAACAATAAAATTATTGATTAGACCAATAAAATTGTTGATTACAACAATAAAATTGTTGATTGCAACAATAAAATTGTTGATTGCAACAATAAAATTATTGATTAGACCAATAAAATTGTTGATTACAACAATAAAATTATTGATTACAAGAATAAAATTACTGATTACAACAATAAAATTCAAGGATTTGTTGATTACAACAATAAAATTGTTGATTACAACAAAAAAATTATTAATTACAATAAAATTAAAAAAAGATTTGTTGATTACAACAATAAAATTATTGATTACAACAAAATTAAAGAAAGATTTGTTGATTACAACAATAAAATTGTTCATTACAACAATAAAATTATTAATTACAACAAAATTAAAGAAAGATTTGTTGATTACAACAATAAAATTGTTGATTACAACAATAAAATTGTTGATTACAATAATAAAATTGTTGATTGCAACAATAAAATTATTGATTACACCAATAAAATTGTTGATTACAACAATAAAATTATTGATTACAAGAATAAAATTACTGATTACAACAATAAAATTAAAGGATTTGTTGATTACAACAATAAAATTATTGATTACAACAAAATTAAAGAAAGATTTGTTGATTACAACAATAAAATTGTTGATTACAATAATAAAATTGTTGATTACAACAATAAAATTATTGATTACACCAATAAAATTAAAGAAAGATTTGTTGATTACAACAATAAAATTGTTGTTTACACTAACCTCTTGCAGCTCTTCGTCGCTTTGCGTGCCCTCTATTTTCATGGAAGGCAAACTACGCGCCCTATTGGCATTTTTGGCGGGAGTTGAAGGTTCCGTTTGACGTACAGCGACGTTGCGCATGACGTCCAATCGGAACACCAACTCATCGAATGCGGCTTGTTGAAGTAATGGCGGCCCTAAACCGCTTCGCAACACGCGGGCCAATGATGGCATCGACCAGCTTCGAGGCAAGCCTCCTGTAACAAAATGTATGTTCTTGTTTTCGTTTAACCTAAAATAATTACGAAACAACACTTGTATATCTTACCATTCGACAAATTCATGAAAAACAAAAGCAAATATTGTAAATTGTAATTTATTAAACAACCAATATACACAACAAAATTTCAATATCACAAACTTTGTCTTAGATGTACAGGGTGTCAATAAATTGCCGCAATCATTGATTCTGAAATATCGAAATTATAATTTTAAAAAAGCAGCTATATTGATACCCTATAATTATTAATAAAACAAAAAACTAAAAAAATAAACAATTGAACTTATCTTGAGCAAACAATTGAATGATGGGGAAGCTGAACAGATGACAAACGAACCTCAGGATCAGATATACAAGTTTGTTAGACACATGCTAACATAAAAAAATGACAAATATTAGAAATGAAAATGATTTTTGCATTTAAAAAACAGTTATTGACTCACCCTGTAAATCTGGAAAAGCGTCGATACCATGTATATGAACAGTTCTAGATCGCGAACGCCTATGCGACGCCCTGGAATCTTCGCTAATTCGACTCAAAACAGGCTGCTGAATGGCAATTGTTTCGCCTGGAATCGCCCTGTGTTCGGGCGATTCCGGTTTCCATTCGTTATCTGTCGTTTCTTCCGAATCGTCGAATTGTGATTTCCATTGGGAGGCTAATGTTAAGGCACCACCTCTAGTTACCTTAAATAATTTTTTTAAATCTCATTTGCAAAGACAAGAAGCGCGCGTTTCAATAATTTTTGTGTTTACCTGTTGCGAAACGTTTTCATCGTCTATTAGGGCAAATTGCGTTAGGGATGTGTCTCTAGCGCGTCGCGACGCTGACGCTGGCCCTTGACGACGCCTGGGGCGTTCTCCGTCTGGGGTTATAGGCGCCGTTAAGACAGGGGGGCTCGGCATTTCCTGAATTCACGCAAACATAACGCGTTTATATCGTCAAATTTCTTGGAAATTTTAGATTAAATAAAAGTTTGTCCAGACATTTTTAAAATTTGAAATTGAGTTTATTTATATTTTAAACCCCGTACAACACGAATTTCGTGTTAATTTGAAAATAATTTAAACCGTTGTGAAGTTATAATCAAAATAAAATTGATGTTTTTGTGGCAAATTTTTTCCAAAATTTCGGTCCTATTATCCGCAATTCCTAAGGCCTTTTTGGCACTTTTAAACTATCAATATATCAAATCGACCCTCCAGAGTTCGATTTTACAAGAATAAACATTCTATCTTTAACCTTAATCGAGATACAGACCGATTTTTAACCTCACATTTTTAGCCAAAAATGTACAATATTTGAACCCGGGTTTGAAGAGTTTTTAACCGAAAATTTAACCACTTTTATACTAAAAATATACAAATCAACACTCTAAAGTTCATTTTTGACTTCACCATTCAATTCTACGTACTTTGTTACACCGATTTTCATAATTTTTTGTTGAATGGTCTTTAAATAAACACAATTTGAATTCACCGGGAATCTGTCGAATTTTAGTGCGCTATCGACGCGTCACTCGCGCATTAAAATTCAGCAAATTTAGAACCCGGGTTTGAGGAGTTTTTAACCAAAAATTTAACCAGTTTTATATCGAAAATATACAAATCGACCCTCCAGAGTTCGATTTTGCAAAAATTAACATTCTATCTTTAACCGTAATCGAGATATTGCCCGATTTTTAACCCCACATTTTTAGCAAAAAATGTACAATTTTTGAACCCGGGTTTAGGGGGTTTTTAACCAGAAATTTAACCACTTTCGTGCCGGAAATATACAAATCGACCCCCTAGAGTTCATTTTAGCAAAAATAAACACTTTATCTTTAACAAAAATTGAGATATTGACCGATTTTTAACCTCACATTTTTAGCCAAAAATGTGCAATTTTTAATATTTAAAAACCACCCAAAACTGGGTAGAGAATTTTTTTGACTTCACCATTCAATTCTACGTACTTTGTTACATAAGTACACCGATTTTCATATTTTTTTGTTGAATGGTCTTCAAATAAACACAATTTGAATCAATTTGAATTCACCGGGAATCTGTCGAATTTTAGTGCGCAATCGACGCGTCACTCGCGCATTAAAATTAAGCAAATTTAGAACCCGGCTTTGGGGAGTTTTTAACCAAAAATTTAACCAGTTTTATACCGAAAATATACAAATCGACCCTCCAGAGTTCGATTTTGCAAAAATTAACAATCTATCTTTAACTGTAATTGAGATATTGCCCGATTTTTAACCCCACATTTTTAGCAAAAAATGTACAATTTTTGAACCCGGGTTTCAGGGGTTTTTAACTGAAAATTTAATTACTTTTATACCGGAAATATACAAATCAACCCTCTAAAGTTCATTTTTGCAAGAATAAACATTCTATTTTTAACCGTAAATGAGATATTGACCGATTTTTAACCTCGCATTTTGAGACAAAAATGTACAATATTTGAACCCGGGTTTCAGGAGTTTTTAACTGAAAATTTAATTACTTTTATACCGGAAATATACAAATCAACCCTCTAAAGTTCATTTTTGCAAAAATCAATAGTCTATCTTTAACCGAAATCGTGATATTCAACCTTTTTAAAGGTCTCAACTCTACGATAAAATTTTTCTTTCAATGATCCCACTTCTGATTTTTTTTACCTGAATGGATCCAGTATTTCCAACTCTGAGTCTCCCCAGGGTAGCCACCCCACTCGCGCTTTTCCTCACCCCTCCTGGATTTTCCCCCCTCTCCCCTCGATCGGCCCGTTCCCTTTCCCGCCTTGATGTTGGAGGGTGCGGGGTATCTGAAGCCGACCGCGGAGTCCCTGCCCCAAGTTCATTGTCGAGGCGCTCCCTTCCAGCTCGTCGCGAGGCGTCGCCCGCTTGTGGGGCGGTGGCGTTGCAGTTCTTGTCCACGTGAGCGCTAGGGGGCGAACGGCGACGGCGCGATTCGAGCGCAGTCTGGCAAAATAAGAGCGAAAATATTATAAAAACTTAGTCGATTGTTGAATAAATATATGAAATAATAAAAATAAATTGTACTTAACTCAATAGAAATACAAATGTTGATGCACACAACTTTAAATAAAAAATAACTGAACCCTACCCAACAAAATGGCGGCATTTCGCTATTCTATATATTAATAAGCAAAACTTAAACATTTTTTTTTATCCTTCGCCCGATTTTCTTCTGCTAAGAAAAAAAAAACTTTCATTAACAATAAAAATAAAAACACAATAATGTTTAAATTGATTTTATTCAAAATTATTTAAAATATTTACCTACGAAATATAAATTAACAAGCGCCATTTGTAAAAAATAAACTAGCGACATCTACTGAATTCACGGCGCGAAATTCAAATTATACAATGTTATTAACATGCTTTGATTTTGTATTTGAAAATTAAAAAAATACGCGAATTAAAAAAAAATTATTTAATTTGAATTTTAAACCCCGTACAACACGAATTTCGTGTTAATTTGAAGATAATTTAAAGCCTTTTTGGCACTTTTAAAACATCAATATATGAGATCAAGATATTGACCGATTTTTTAGTCAAAAATGTACGATTTTTGAACTCGGGTTTGAGACGTTTTTAACCGGAAATTCAATCACTTTTATACCGGAAGTATACAAGTCAACCCTCTAAAGTTCATTTTTGAAAAAATAAACACTTTAACTCTAACCAAAATGGCGATATTGACCGATATTTTTCATATTTTTAGCCAAAAATGTACAATTTTTAACCCCGGGTTTGGAAAGTTTTTAACCGGAAATGTAACCACTTTTATACCGGAAATATACAAATGAACCCCCTAGAGTTCATTTTAGCAAAAATAAACACTTTATCTTTAACAAAAATTGAGATATTGACCGATTTTTAACCTCACATTTTTAGCCAAAAATGTGCAATTTTTAATATTTAAAAACCACCCAAAACTGGGTAGAGAGAAATTTTTTGACTTCACCATTCAATTCTACGTACTTTCTTACATATGTACACCGATTTTCATATTTTTTTGTTGAATGGTCTTCAAATAAACACAATTTGAATCAATTTGAATTCACCGGGAATATATCGAATTTTAGTGCGCAATCGACGCGTCACTCGCGCATTAAAATTCAGCAAATTTAGAACCCGGGTTTGAGGAGTTTTTAACCAAAAATTTAACCAGATTTATACCGGAAATATACAAATCAACCCTCTAAAGTCCATTTTGCAAAAATAAACGTTCTATCTGTAACCAAAATGGAGATATTGACCGATTTTTAACCTCACATTTTTTGCCAAAAATGTACAATTTTTGAACCCGGGTTTCGGGAGTTTTTGACCGGAAATTGTAACCACTTTTATACCGGAAATATACAATTGAACCCCCTAGAGTTCATTTTAGCAAAAATAAACACTTTATCTTTAACAAAAATTGAGATATTGACCGATATTTAACCTCACATTTTTAGCCAAAAATGTGCAATTTTTAATATTTAAAAACCACCCAAAACTGTGTAGAGAGAAATTTTTGACTTCACCATTCAATTCTACGTACTTTCTTACATATGTACACCGATTTTCATAATTTTTTGTTGAATGGTCTTCAAATAAACACAATTTGAATCAATTTGAATTCACCGGGAATCTGTCGAATTTTAGTGCGCAAGCGACGCATCACTCACGCATTAAAAATCAGCAAATTTTGAACCCGGGTTTGAGGAGTTTTTAACCAAAAATTTAAATAGTTTTATACCGGAAATACACAAATCAACCCTCTAAAGTTCATTTTTGCAAAAATAAACGTTCAAACTGTAACCAAAATGGAGATATTCACCGGTATTTAACCTTACATTTGTAGCAAAAAATGTACAATTTTTGAACCCGGGATTGGGGAGTTTTTAAGCGGAAATTTAACCACTTTTATACCGGAAATATACAAATCAACCCTCTAAAGCTCATTTTTGCACAAATAAACACTTTAACTGTAACCGAAATAGAGATATTGACCGATTTTTAATTTCATATTTTTAGCCGAAAATGTACAATTTTTAAACCCGGATTTGGAGAGTTTTTAAGCGGAAATGTAACCACTTATATACCGGAAATATACAAACCTACCCTCTAAAGTTCATTTTTGCAAAAATATACACTGAATCTTCAACCGAAATTGTTTGGGGGTTCATAACTCAACTGTTTAAAATATCTTCAAATAACACTAAAATCGTGTTGTATGGGGTAGGAAACCAATAAAGACAGACCGATAGTATGAATCAATACTAGCGGCCATAAATTTTACTAATATTAAGCCAAAATTACATGTAAACACTAAAAATGTATAATTGTAAATTCAAATTTCCCGCCGATAATTCAGTAAATGGCCGCCATTTTGTTATGTTACCGTATGGAACTAAAATTATTTGTACGTAAAAACTGTTAAATAAATCTAAGTGATGCCTTTCCCTCTGAATTCAAAAAACTCAACATTTTTCCGGCCTAGGTCTTTAATACGCTTTCTAATCCAATCAACGTCGCCATCCCACTTTTTTTGCCATTCATCTGATTCGTCTAACCTTACAGGCGCAGTTTTGGGTTTTTGACTAATTTCTGCTATATTTACCCATGCGTTATTTTTTTTATGTCTGACTTTCCCTCGTTCCTTTTTAGTTTCTTTAGGGATTTTGTTTTTTTCAGGTTTGCCAGGGTGTGCGGATTTGGCGGCTAGGTCAGGAGGGACGGGAGTGGGTCCATGTCCGTGGTATATGTTCGTGAAACCATGTTTTGCGCGCACGACACCAGGGGGTATTACCGGTTGTATTTGAATTTCGGCTTTGTTGTCTTGCGGGGCCTCGTTTTCTTGGTTGTTGTCAAGTGGTGCGGATGTTAACCCAGGGGTCTGTTGAGTTGTGGTTGTTCTTTGATGTCTGGCGAGTGTGCTAGGGGCCGTAGGAGTCGCGGCTATTTCGACGGCGGTTGGAGTCTTTTCCCAGTCGTATGGGTCGGAGTCTTTGACGCCCCGACGCTTCATACAGCGCTCGAAAAGAGATGTGAGCATTTGGTAGTCGGGCTTATCTGCGTATTCTAAAGATTGAATGTGGTCTAAAAATTGGCGTAAATCTGATGGGAGGTGTTTTAAGAGGAGGCGGTGATCGTATTTTTCTTTCATCAGGCCTACCTGTAAAGAAACATGAATTAACCCTGAAATATTTGAAATATATTCCGGGAAAATGAAAGAACAACTGTTTTTTGACGGCTATTAACACATTTCCAACGTATTTTCTCCATTTTAGATGTGTAAAAAAATTATAACACCAATTATCTGCCGTGTTCCCAAATTACAAATCCGTTCATAACTTTTAAAATCATGAATTTCAATGGTTCAAAAGATTGTATAATATATAAAAAACATCGTAATTTCATTTTTTGTACTGTTAACCCTTAATTTCAACCCTAAATACCCAAATATTAGGTGCAAACTTCATATAACCACAAAAATGACAACACAAATTTTCTGCCGTGTTCCTAAATTATAAATTCGTTCATAGCTTTTAAAATAATTAATTTCAACAGTTCAAAAGTTTGTAAAATATATAAAAAACGTCACAGATTACATTTTTCGCATTGTTAACCCTTAATTTCAACCCTAAATACTCAAAAATTAGGTGCAAACTTCATATAACCACAAAAATGACAACACGAATTTTCTGGCGTGTTCCTAAATTACAAATTCGTTCATAACTTTTAAAATAATTAATTTGAACAGTTCAAAAGTTGGTATAATATATAAAAAACATCGTAGTTTTTATTTTTTGTATTATTAACCCTTAATTTTAATCCTAAATACCCAAAAATTAGGTACAAACTTCATATAACCACAAAAATAACAACACGAATTTTCTGCCGTGTTCCAAAATTACAAATTCGTTCATAACTTGTAAAATAATGAATTTCAACAGTTCAAAAGTTTGTAAAATGTATAAAAAAACATCGCAGATTTTATTTTTTGTACTGTTAACCCTTAATTTCAACCCTAAATATCCAAAAAATAGGTTCAAACTTCATATAACCACAAAAATTACAGCACAAATTTCCTGTCGTGTTCCTAAATTACAAATCCGTTCATAACTTTTAAAATAATGCATTTCAATGGTTCAAAAGATTGTATTATATATAAAAAAAACTCATGAAAAACAACTTACCCCCTTAAATTTCTTTAAAAACTGTCGTAACTGTTTATAATAATTAAGATAAAACCACCACAAAATTCGTCGTTTTAATGTCACTACATATAAATATACATTTTTATTATTTAATACACATTCCCCATACCTTTATTTATATATTTCTGAAGTTTCATAACTCTAATCATTATTGTATGTCTATAATTTATTTTTATTGTCTATTGACGTCTTTTCGCTATAACAACAGACCGCCATATTGTCAATGTTGCCACCAGTTGAGCACAAAAATTCTAAACTCTGACAAGCGCCAAAACATTAATAAATTCATTTGCATATATTTTACGCGTCTATAGGCCATAAGTATTACAATAAATATCCAATTCTACGTACTTTCTTTAATAAGTATATAAATTTTCATAATTTTTTGTTGTATTCACCGGACATCTGTCGAATTTTAGTGCGCAATCGATGCGTCGGTTGCGCATTAAAATTCGGCAAATTTAGGGCGAATGTTATCTTAAAAATATTTAAATAAAACTTTGTCAAGACGGTTTTAAGATTTGAAAATAAGTCAATTTATATTTTAAACCCCGCAGAACTCGTTTTTTACACTGTCGACTCTTAATTTCAACCCTAAATACCCAAAAATTAAGTGCAAACTTCATATAACCTCAGAAATTAAAACACCAATTTTCTGTCGTGTTCCTAAATTACAAATTCGTTCATAACTTTTAAAATAATGAATTTCAAAAGTTTGTAAAATATATAAAAAAACATCACAGATTTCTTTTTTCGCACTGTTAACCCTTAATTTCAACCCTAAATACCCAAAAAAATAGGTGCAAACATGGTGCAAACATCATATAACCACAAAAATGACAACACGAATTTTCTGGCGTGTTCCTAAGTTACGAATTTGTTCATACCGTTTAAAATAATGAATTTCAATAGTTCAACAGATTGTAATATGTATAAAAAACATCATAGATTTCATTTTTTGCACTGTTAACCCTTAATTTCAACCCTAAATACCCAAAAATTAGGTGCAAACTTCATATAACCACAAAAATTACAGCACAAATTTCCTGTCGTGTTCTTAAATTACAAATCCGTTCATAACTTTTAAAATAATGAATTTCAATGGTTCAAAAGATTGTATTATATATAAAAAAAACTCATGAAAAACAACTTACCCCCTTAAATTTCATTAAAAACTGTCGTAACTGTTTATAATAATATAAAACCACCACAAAATTCGTCGTTTTAATGTCACTACATATAAATATAGAACATTTTTATTATTTAATACACATTCCCCATACCTTTATTTATATATTTCTGAAGTTTCATAACTCTAATCATTGTTATACGTTTATAATTTATTATTTTCATCGACTGTTCAACGTTTACGTCTTGTTGAAAACAAGTCGCCATATTGTCAATGTTGCCACCAGTTGAGCACGAAAATTCTGAACTCTGAGCATCACCAAAATATTAATTAAAGCTAAATAAAATCATTTGCACATATTTTACCCATTTGTAAGCCATAAGTATTACAATAAATATAAAATAATTGTGCTATACATTATAATTCATAAAGTATTATTTTAATGAGCGGTGCGTTAGCCAGTTGTCAAAACATTAATTAAAGCTATGTAAATATCAATAATTTATAGTTTATTTATATATTTATGCCCTAAATATACTTAAAAATGTATCAAATAATTATTTAGTCCTTTAATTAATAAATTTATTAATCTGTTTTAGCATTGTATACCAACCGAATGTTTTTGAGACGTACATGATTTTTAACCACAAACTTTAGCTATTAATCAAATATTTTCAATAAAAAATCAATGTTTTTGACTAATTGTAAGTATAAATAAATGATTTTCATTTAATTTTATGTGTATCCTGTAAATTTCAATCCGATTTATAACCAAATAAATGTTTAAATATTTTGGAAGAAAAGTTTCATCTCAGTAATTTTAAAGTAAAACCTTGTCTAGGCCTTTTTAGAGTTTGAAAATAAGTCAATTTATATTTGAAACCCCGTAGAACACGTTTTTTACATTGTCGACTCTTAATTTCAACCCTAAATACCCAAAAATTAGGTGCAAACTTCATATAACCACAAAAATTATACACAAATTTTCTGCTGTGTTCCTAAATTACAAATTCGTTCATAACTTTTAAAATAATTAATTTCAACAGTTCAAAAGTTTGTAAAATATATAAAAAAACATCATAGATTTCATTTATGGCACTATTAACCCTTAATTTGAACCCTAAATACCCAAAAATTAGCTACAAAGTTCATATAACCACAAAAATGACAACACCAATTTGCTGGCGCGTTTCTAATTTACAAATTCGTTCATAACTTCTAAAATAATTAATTTTAACAGTTCAAAAGTTGGTAAAATATATAAAAAAACATCATAGATTTCATTTATGGCACTGTTAACCCATAATTTCAACCCTAAATACCCAAAAATTAGGTGCAAACTTCATATAACCTCAAAAATTACGACACAAATTTTCTGCCGTGTTCCTAAATTACAAATCCGTCCATAACTTTTAAAATAATCAATTTCAACAGTTCTAAAGTTGGTAAAATACATAAAAAACATCACAGATTTCATTTTTCGCATTATTAACCCTTAATTTCAACCCTAAATACCCAAAAAATGGTGGAAACTTACCTGTTCTTTGTCTTTTATCTTGCGCCATGGAAGCTGCCCGTTGACAAACTCAACCAACATGTAGAAAAGAGACCACAAGTCGTCATGTCGTCCCATTTCTCGATTTCTGTGTGCGTTAATGGACGCATAACGCACTGTACCACGGAAACCGGCAGCGGCACGAGGTGCCCTCACCTCTCCAGTGCCAGTCGTGTACTGACGGGCCAGACCAAAGTCAAGCATGTAAACCTAACAAACGTGAAATTAAAATTTTACGCTAAACGACAATATTTTCGTACCTTTCGGCAATTGTTCGGCAGTCTTCCCATGCTGAAATTAGACGGCTTGATGTCTCTATGCAAGAACCCGACTTGGTGGATGGATTCGATGGCTCGCAGAATCTGCAGCCCCAATCTAAGGGTTGTACTCAACGAAAACGCTGCCCTAGGTTGAGCTCGCCTCAACTCCGCTAGATTTCGGCCCTGAAGTTGCATGACTACATAATTGAAGCGATCGTTTCGTCCACATCCGATAAAACGACAGACGTGTTCTTTTCCTTGTAGTTTTTTGAGGACAGCGACCTCCATTTTGAGAACTTGTTTGGGCTGGCGCGCGGATTCGACCTTGAGGGCTACTTGCTCCCTTGTGATTAAATCAAGGCCTTCGTAGATCTCACCAAACCCCCCACCACCTATTTTTTTCACCACCTGAAAGATATGCTCTCTGAAGGTGCATTTTCTTTCAAAAAGCGCAACTTTCTACACCTAATATTGGGTTTTGGGGGCACTTACATCAATATCTCGACACTACGACATTAATAATGTCAGATATAAACAAAGATTTCCACAAGGGCAGCATCCACGCCTAATGAGAGCCGAGAAGTTTGTTCTTATTATGTGCTTCCCATAATCCACCATAAATTGGCGAAGTTGGGGGTTTGTCGTTTCGCGGAATGGTGCGTTTTGGTCTGTCAGCCAATTTTGAGTTTGTTTTACATAATGATAGGGCGCAAGGTCTAGTCAGAAGATAAAATCGTCCCAAGCGTGTTTTTCTTCAATAAAATTATACAATTATCTTCGACTATCCAGGGTTTCACCCCATTCGACCCTCAGATCTGAATGCACCCCTTGTGGAACACCAATATTGTCAGTATTCGCTAATTTTATTAAAGAAGAACACGCTGGCGACAATTTTATCTTTTGTATATTCTGGGTCGAAGTTCGTCGTTAATTTGGACTTCCCATCATCCACTGTAAATTGGGGAAGTTAGAGGGATTCGCGGAATGGTACGTTTTAGTCTGTCAGCCAATTTTGACCCCTTGTGGAACACCAATATTGTCAGTATTCGTTAATTTTATTAAAGAAGAACACGCTGGCGACAATTTTATCTTTTATATATTCTGGGTCGAAGTTCGTCCTTAATTTGGGCTTCCCATAATCCACCGTGAATTGGGAAAGTTAGAGGGATTCGCGGAATGGTACGTTTTGGTCTGTCAGCCAATTTTGACCCCTTGTGGAACACCAATATTGTCAGTATTCGTTAATTTTATTAAAGAAGAACACGCTAGCGACAATTTTATCTTTTGTATATTCTGGGTCAAAGTTCGTCGTTAATTTGGGCTTCCCATAATCCACCGTAAATTGGGGAAGTTAGAGGGATTCGCGAAATGGTACGTTTTGGTCTGTCAGCCAATTTTGACCCCTTGTGGAACACCAATATTGTCAGTATTCATTAATTTTATTAAAGAAGAACACGCTGGCGATAATTTTATCTTTTGTATATTCTGGGTCGAAGTTCGTCCTTAATTTGGGCTTCCCATAATCCACCATAAATTGGGAAAGTTAGAGGGATTCGCGAAATGGTACGTTTTGGTCTGTCAGCCAATTTTGACCCCTTGTGGAACACCAATATTGTCAGTATTCGTTAATTTTATTAAAGAAGAACACGCTGGCGACAATTTTATCTTTTGTATATTCTGGGTCAAAGTTCGTCGTTAATTTGGACTTCCCATCATCCACTGTAAATTGGGGAAGTTAGAGGGATTCGCGGAATGGTACGTTTTAGTCTGTCAGCCAATTTTGACCCCTTGTGGAACACCAATATTGTCAGTATTCGTTAATTTTATTAAAGAAGAACACGCTGGCGACAATTTTATCTTTTATATATTCTGGGTCGAAGTTCGTCGTTAATTTGGGCTTCCCATAATCCACCATAAATTGGGGAAGTTGGAGGGATTCGCGGAATGGTACGTTTTAGTCTGTCAGCCAATTTTGACCCCTTGTGGAACACCAATATTGTCAGTATTCGTTAATTTTATTAAAGAAGAACACGCTGGCGACAATTTTATCTTTTGTATATTCTGGGTCAAAGTTCGTCGTTAATTTGGGCTTCCCATAATCCACCGTAAATTGGGGAAGTTAGAGGGATTCGCGGAATGGTACGTTTTGGTCTGTCAGCCAATTTTGACCCCTTATGGAACACCAATATTGTCAGTATTCGTTAATTTTATTAAAGAAGAACACGCTGGCGACAATTTTATCTTTTGTATATTCTGGGTCGAAGTTCGTCGTTAATTTGGGCTTCCCATAATCCACCGTAAATTGGGGAAGTTAGAGGGATTCGCGGAATGGTACGTTTTGATATGTCAGTCAATTTTGAGTTTGTTTTGCATAATGACAGGGCGTAAGGTCTGGCCAGAAGATAAAATCGTCCCCAACGAGTTTTTCTTCAACTAAATTCCAGGGCTTCACCCCATTCGGCCCTCATAAGGCTTGAATACACGCCTTGTGGCACACCTTTGTTTATATCTGACAAATCAATCGCCCAAAACCCAATACAAGGTGTAGAAAGTTGTGCCTTGTGGAAAAACGCCCGTATTTATTTAAAAAACGTTAGACTGTGTACGAGCGGCACAAGCAAAATTTCGCAAGGGAGAAGTGATTAAGGGAATATAGGACATACCTTCCACCGTTCCTTGACAACATGGCCAGGCTGTAAGAGATCCTCTGACGTCATCCTGATATTGTTGTTTTGGTCTGTCGAATCTAGAGCACCTTCTAGACTTATCGGAGTTCCGCGTGGCCTAAGAATACACTCACGTCACTTAAATCTGTTGATTGCATTGTACACAAAATGAATTTATGTTTAAATCTCTTTCAAAATGTTCTCGTTTCACCATATTGCAATAAAACAATTAATGTTTGACAGATGACAGCTGACAATTTTTGCATTTAACATACAGCAAATTTTCAAAGATGTCCGCTCAAGGTCATCTATATAATGAACAAATTAACAAATGGCACACACTAAATTCGCATACACTAAATTGGCACACACCTATTTCATTTTCAATTAACTAAACTAAGTTTATTAACATTTTTGATGATCTCTGTGTATCATTCACTCTAACTCAAATATTATCATTCATAAAATTTCAAAATTTTGTATTTAAACCCTATTATGATATAAAAAGAAGCCATTAGATTTTGGAGTAAATCAGATAACAGGAAATGGCACTTTACTTGATCATTTCAAATTAATAACAGTAAAGTTTTAAAAAGAAACAGTAAATAGAATAATAGTTATATGGAAAAAACCTTAAAACAGTTTCCAGCATAAAGCATAAATGTGTGGGAAGTGAAATTTCCATGCCTCATGACGTATGTCTTTGCTAAGTTCGGAACACACCCTTACAGTATTGATTAAAGAAAATTTCGCGAAAATAATATGATTTTAATCGATTAGTATTTTCTTATTTAGTAAATTCATAATAATTAACAAATATTCTTTTAGGCTAACAAACAAAAATAACAAATTTTATTTTCATTTTATAGGTTAGGTACAATATTTCAAATATCACCCAGGGTAAAATCATTTGTTTTTTGTATATTAACAAATAAACAAAATATTAATTTAATATGTATTTTTAATTAATGACAATTAATAAAACAATTTGCAAAAATATAAAAATATCCACAATATTTTTACGTAAATTTTGATAGACTATTATATAAATAAGTCACAAAAAAACGAAATAATACGAGTTATAAATAAGTTCTTACCTGCTTAATCCTGTCTGTCTACATGCTTAAACTTAAAACACATGGAATAGTTTTTATAAACACTTTCACTAATATAATATCTGCACATGTTGAATTTTTATCACAATATCAAATGATTTTCATTGTAATTTTCTGTTTTTCAGACACTGAAAATGTATTAAAATCAATAAGGAAGCCATGACTACCTCATCGCTGTGAAACTAGCTACAGGCTGTGTGTGGTTCGTTCACAATGTCAATATTACACAAAAAAGTCGGTTCACAATTTCACAATAATTTTAACATTGTTTTATTTAATTTTCATGTTATCTTCATTAATAAAAAATAGACATAGGAATTATTATTATTCCATGGTTTATGTCGAGTCTATGTTCTTGTGTTTTGCAAAAACATAGGTGAAACATTAAATTGAATTTTTCACGTACAATAAATTCACATATATTTCAATATTTGTAGACGAGCCGTAAATGACCTTGAATAGCCATCTTTCATGAATAATTCTATACATAGTCAAATTATAAAATATCGTAGTTTGTATCAGAATATTGTCGAACAGGGCAACGATTGGCGCCCGAATAAACCGTTTTGACAGCAAAATGGCGCCCGAGCAGAGACTGTCGCCCTTAGCCTATTACAAAATGGCGCCCGAGCACGGATAATATCGCCCTACTAGCCATGAATTGTGATTGAATTATTTTAACTGTCTGTTTATACATTTACATGTTCAACACAAAAACTAAACATTAAATTGAATTTTTCACTTACTATGGATTTACATATATTTCGCGTTGCACGCCTGTGGGTACGAAATGTAGTAGTGAAGTTATCTGCAGACGTAAATGACCTTGATTTTAGTGAATAATTCTATATATAGTCAAATTTTAACTATAGTAGTTTGTATTAGAATATTGTCGAACAGGGAAACGATTGGCGCCCGAATAAACCGTTTTGACAGCAAAATGGCGCCCGAGCAGAGACTGTCGCCCTTAGACCATTACAAAATGGCGCCCGAGCAAGGACAATGTTGCCCCTTCATCCATGAATTGTGTTTGAATTATTATTTTAGTTGTCTGTTTATATATTTACATGTTCAAAACAATTAAGCTGTAAATGACAGCTGGCAGATTTTGAAAGGCTATTTTAAAAATAAAAACTTATACATATGTATATAACAAAGTATTTCCATTCGACAGAAGCCTTGTGTACATACTTGGCACATCTCAGGTGCACATATTAAAAATAGGTAACGCAAACCAGGGCTGTCCAAATTAGACACAAAACAAACATAGGTATATTGAAACATATTTGTGGATTATTTGAGATTATCCACAGAAAAAAGTTGCATGGTGTTAAATCTAGCGAATGCGCGGGCTGCGGAATACAGTTTCTCAAAACCTGCATTGATGTTCGCGCCAATCAGGGACTGGGGCAAAAAAATTATGGCTTTCCCTAAAGATACGATACTAAAATACGAAATTAGGAATGGGAGTATGTACTTTTTTTAGTTGGTCTACTTTTTTTGTGTCATTGTAGTGTGGTAAAATTAAAGTGACCCGAATTACTTTTTGAATATTGTTAGATCTGTTTTAAATTTCTTAGAATAAGTACCAGGGAATCGCTATATCAAAAATATATTGGAAATTTAGTTTTGTCAAAGTTAACAATGTTTTATGCAACTCTACTGTTATCAACCGAATGGTCTTATGCTTCTAATATTTTGGCAAATGGACTAGTGACCTCTACTGACTCGCTAAGTGCTAAATATAATCTATTTCAAATTGAAAATACTTTACTTTTGATACATTCGTAGCCAAGTCAGAAATTTAATCGGGTATTTGATATACCCCATTAAATTTACGTCATACTTAACGTAATATTGACCGTAAGTATGACACCGATTTAGACACGTGTCAAAATGTCGGTAATTGTTAAAATTTGCTAACAAAATTATTTATGTTTTCCGTTTATATTTCTAAGTAACTAGAGATCAATAAACTGATGTCTTTTACTATTTTTGCCTCCCGTCATACCGTAGATAAGGGAGGTAATGTGATCGTGTCAAAAATTCGATTTCGAGCTTTCAGTAAATAAGCACAAATTTAAGCTCCCTGCATTCATATAACGAGTTGATTAGATTTTGGGTAAAATTGGATAAATGAATAAAAATATGTTTTCGCCGCAAATTTATGAATTTTTTTGTCGGCGACTGACGCATCGCTTGCCGGCATTTTACAAAATAAATTTGCGGGGTATTTACTTTCAATTTAATATGAAAAACTATATTAAAATATAAACCAAAACTTTTCGATTTTAGTATTTAAGACTTTTATATCATGGAACACAACATATTAGATTTTGGCTAAAATTGATAAACCGGAAGTGATACTTTACTTGAAGCTCTGAACATATTCTCCTGAAAAATATGTTATGAAATACTCCAAAACTTGTCAAATTTAGTATTTACGAGTTTTATATGAAGGGGGGCAACATATTAAATTTTGGATACAATTGATAAACCGGAAGTGATACTTTATTTGAAGCTCTGAACAGATTTTCGTGAAAAATAAATTGATACAATCCAAAACTGTTCAAATTTGGTGTTTAAGACTTTTTTATATTAATGAGAACGACATAGTAGATGTTTTCTAAAATTGATAAACCGGAAGTACTATTTTACAGGAAGCTATAAATATATTTTCTTGAAAAACATGATCCAAAACTTTTCAAATTTGGTATTTAAAACACGTGTATAATTTGAAACAACATTAGATTTTGACTATACCTATATGATAAACCGGAAGTGGTACTTAATTTGGAACATAATAAAATATAACCCAAAATTTGGTATTACAGATTTCTCTATTTATTTCAAACATGTAATCGACGGGAGGTCATGTGTTAGCCACATCAGATTTTTTTTAAATAAATATATGTTCCGTGCGCGCATTACTTCACCACGGGAATTCATGGCTGCTATGGAGAGTGCACCACAGGGGCCAAACACTCAGACACATTTTTACAACACTAAAAATTGAAAAATGGACGCTAGCTTCATGTGGGCTATTTTAAAATCAGGTCATTGACCCCATGTTGCAACCTGAGTTTATTATAAAATTCAGGAACAGAAGAACACAGTTCCAACTAATTAATGGCTATATTTCGTTTGTTATAAATATCATAACTGCCGCACATGTCGCATTATTTTCATTTGATTTTGTAAACCGTTGCCGACATGTCAGTACGGTAATAATATTACCGGATAATCCTTACATTCCGTCGATAATAGAAAACGATACCTTGACAGTAAAATAAACATACAACCTTACAAACAATGTCCTAATAGCAAAAACCAATATTATTTGATAGACAAGCATGCTATATCCATCCATATCGCGCGTACTTCTTGTCATTGCAAATATAAACGATAAATGTATGCCAATTTGTTAAATCGTTCATGATAACTGTCCATAAAAAATAAATTAAATCTTGTGTATTAAAAGCGAAAACTTTGTTTATTTTCGAAGCTGTGCGTTTACAAATTTTTGGCGTTTTATACCGCATACACACCTTGGGATTTATTTTAGAAATTTTATGGTCTCATTAGCTTTCAATTCAAATTTTTCTTCTAATTTTTAATGTAAACAATGTAAGCTAAATATAAGTTGATATCTTTTCTGGGAACTATTAGAACTTGCGTGGAGGTATTTTCGATAAATTTACAGTTTTTTTATTTTGGAAACTTGCAGACGGATTAAAATAAAACTATGCTGTTTGAAAAATCATTTAATATGCTTTAGAATTCTTTTCGCGTTCTCAAACGTTTTAAAAAGAAATGCATGAAACAAATTAACATAACTTTAAGATGCGTCAAAACTGTGTTGTTTATGATAGAAACCACGTAAATATGCGATGTTTTTGATAAGTGATCGATTGCTATTCAATTAAGCGATATAACTTGAAAAACTATAAAAGTAGCTGGTAACTGGACGTTTTTTTAATCACGTGTATAAACCACCTTAAAATAATACTGTTAAAAAATTAAAAGTCGGTACATACCATTTCATATCGAAAGAAGAGATGTTGCCGCTGCCACTCACAAAATATTACTAGACCTCTGAAACGCTCTGCGCTTGTCTAAGGTATAAATAAAATGCACTGCACTCAATTTTCAAAACTCAGTCACGTTCGTTCGCTACAGGCGTCCACTACAATTTTTCTTCTGATCATTGTTCAATTCCAAAATTAAGGAAAAGTCCCTAATAATGTTAGATATAATCAAAAAGACAAATTCGCACTTAAGGTCTGCCTCAAGGGGTGTATCCAGGCCTTTTGTAACCATGGATAGTCAAAGGTACATCTAACAAAATTGGACCAAAACTATTTGTTCCGAGAAACGGTAATCCCTAAATCTTTTCCAGGCTCGTCCCATAAAAAGATTTGTGGGCCCTTTTATCTGATATGTTTATAATGAAGGTTGGGACGTCCAAAATGAGGACGAAATGCAACGAGAATTCAGGAATATCTGGTCCCTAATAATGTTAGACAAGGTATTCCACAGGGGTCTGCGCTTGTCTAAGGTATAAATAAAATGCACTGCACTCAATTTTCAAAACTCAGTCACGTTCATTAGCTACAGGCGTCCACTACAATTTTTCTTCTGATCATTGTACACTTCCAAAATTAAGGAAAAGTCCCTAATAATGTTAGATATAATCAAAAAGACAAATTCGCACTTAAGGTCTGCCACAAGGCGTGTATCCAGGCCTTTTGTAACCATGGATAGTCAAAGGTACATCTAACCAAAATGGACCAAAACTATTTGTTCCGAGAAACGGTAATCCCTAAATCTTTTCCAGGCTCGTCCCATAAAAAGATTTGTGGGCCCTTTTATTTGATATGTTTATAATGATGGTTGGGACGCCCAAAATGAGGACGAAATTCAACGGGATTCAAGAATATCTGGTCCCTAATAATGTTAGACAAAATGTTCCATAGGGGGTGTATCTAAGGCCTTATGTGGGCTGAGTGTGGTGAAACCGTGGATAGTCAAAGGTACATCTAACAAAATTTGTTAATATCTTCTGGCCAGACCTTGTATTCTCTTATTATGCAAGACCAAATCAAAATTGGATAAAAGACCAAAACTATTTGTTCCGAGAAACGATAATCCCCAAATCTTCTCCAGACTCATCCCATAAAAAGATTTGTGGGCCCTTTTATTTGATATGTTTATAATGATGGTTGGGACGCCCAAAATGAGGACGAAATTCAACGGGATTCAAGAATATCTGGTCCCTAATAATGTTAGACAAAATGTTCCATAGGGGGTGTATCTAAGGCCTTATGTGGGCTGAGTGTGGTAAAACCCTAGATAGTCAAAGGTACATCTAACAAAATTTGTTAATATCTTCTGGCCAGACCTTGTATTCTCTTATTATGCAAGACCAAATCAAAATTGGATAAAAGACCAAAACTATTTGTTCCGAGAAACGACAGCCCTCAAATCTTCCCCAGGCTTATCCCATAAAAAGATTTGTGGGCCCTTTTATTTGATGTTTATAATGAGGGTTGGGACGCCCAAAATGAGGACGAAATTCAACGAGAATTCAGGAATATCTGATCCCTAATAATGTTAGACAAGGTGTTCTACAGGGTATGTATCTAAGGCCTTATGTGGGCCGAATGCGGTGAATCCCTGGATAGTCAAAGATACATCTAACAAAATTGGTTAATATCTTCTGGCCAGACCTTGTATTCTCTTATTATGCAAGACCAAATCAAAATTGGTTATAAGACCAAAACTATTTGTTCCGAGAAGAGGCAATCCCCAAATCTTCTCCAGGCTCATTTCATAAAAAGATTTGTGGGCCCTTTTATTTAATAAGTTTATAATGAGAGTTGGTACGCCCAAAATGAGGACGAAATGCAACGAGAATTCGGGAATATCTGGTCCCTAATAATGTTAGACAAGGTGTTCCACAGGTGGTGTATCTAAGGCCTTATGTGGGCTGAGTGTGGTGAAACCCTAGATAGTCAAAGGTACATCTAACAAAATTTGTTAATATCTTCTGGCCAGACCTTGTATTCTATTATTATGCAAGACCAAATCAAAATTGGATAAAAGACCAAAACTATTTGTTCCGAGAAACGACAATCATCAAATCTTCTCCAGGCACGTCCCATAAAAAGATTTGTGGGCCCTTTTATTTGATAAGTTTATAATGAGGTTTGGGACGCCCAAAATGAGGACGAAATTCAACGGGATTCAAGAATATCTGGTCCCTAATAATGTTAGACAAAATGTTCCATAGGGGGTGTATCTAAGGCCTTATGTGGGCTGAGTGTGGTGAAACCGTGGATAGTCAAAAGTGCATCTATCAAAATTTGTTAATATCTTCTGGCCAGACCTTGTATTCTCTTATTATGCAAGACCAAATCAAAATTGGATAAAAGACCAAAACTATTTGTTCCGAGAAACGACAATCCCCAAATCTTCTCCAGGCTCATCCCATAAAAAGATTTGTGGGCCCTTTTATTTGAGATGTTTATAATGAGGGTTGGGACGTCCAAAATGAGGACGAAATTCAACGGGATTAAAGAATATCTGGTCCCTAATAATGTTAGACAAAATGTTCCACAGGAGGTGTATCTAAGGCCTTATGTGGGCTGAGTGTGGTGAAACCGTGGATAGTCAAAAGTGCATCTATCAAAATTTGTTAATATCTTCTGGCCAGACCTTGTATTCTCTTATTATGCAAGACCAAATCAAAATTGGATAAAAGACCAAAACTATTTGTTCCGAGAAACGACAATCCCCAAATCTTCTCCAGGCTCATCCCATAAAAAGATTTGTGGGCCCTTTTATTTGAGATGTTTATAATGAGGGTTGGGACGTCCAAAATGAGGACGAAATTCAACGAGAATTCAAGAATATCTGGTCCCTAATAATGTTAGACAAAATGTTCCACAGGAGGTGTATCTAAGGCCTTATGTGGGCTGAGTGTGGTGAAACCGTGGATAGTCAAAAGTGCATCTATCAAAATTTGTTAATATCTTCTGGCCAGACCTTGTATTCTCTTATTATGCAAGACCAAATCAAAATTGGATAAAAGACCAAAACTATTTGTTCCGAGAAACGACAATCCCCAAATCTTCTCCAGGCTCATCCCATAAAAAGATTTGTGGGCCCTTTTATTTGAGATGTTTATAATGAGGGTTGGGACGTCCAAAATGAGGACGAAATTCAACGGGATTAAAGAATATCTGGTCCCTAATAATGTTAGACAAAATGTTCCACAGGAGGTGTATCTAAGGCCTTATGTGGGCTGAGTGTGGTGAAACCGTGGATAGTCAAAAGTGCATCTATCAAAATTTGTTAATATCTTCTGGCCAGACCTTGTATTCTCTTATTATGCAAGACCAAATCAAAATTGGATAAAAGACCAAAACTATTTGTTCCGAGAAACGACAATCCCCAAATCTTCTCCAGGCTCATCCCATAAAAAGATTTGTGGGCCCTTTTATTTGAGATGTTTATAATGAGGGTTGGGACGTCCAAAATGAGGACGAAATTCAACGGGATTAAAGAATATCTGGTCCCTAATAATGTTAGACAAAATGTTCCACAGGAGGTGTATCTAAGGCCTTATGTGGGCTGAGTGTGGTGAAACCGTGGATAGTCAAAAGTGCATCTATCAAAATTTGTTAATATCTTCTGGCCAGACCTTGTATTCTCTTATTATGCAAGACCAAATCAAAATTGGATAAAAGACCAAAACTATTTGTTCCGAGAAACGACAATCCCCAAATCTTCTCCAGGCTCATCCCATAAAAAGATTTGTGGGCCCTTTTATTTGAGATGTTTATAATGAGGGTTGGGACGTCCAAAATGAGGACGAAATTCAACGGGATTAAAGAATATCTGGTCCCTAATAATGTTAGACAAAATGTTCCACAGGAGGTGTATCTAAGGCCTTATGTGGGCTGAGTGTGGTGAAACCGTGGATAGTCAAAAGTGCATCTATCAAAATTTGTTAATATCTTCTGGCCAGACCTTGTATTCTCTTATTATGCAAGACCAAATCAAAATTGGATAAAAGACCAAAACTATTTGTTCCGAGAAACGACAATCCCCAAATCTTCTCCAGGCTCATCCCATAAAAAGATTTGTGGGCCCTTTTATTTGAGATGTTTATAATGAGGGTTGGGACGTCCAAAATGAGGACGAAATTCAACGGGATTAAAGAATATCTGGTCCCTAATAATGTTAGACAAAATGTTCCACAGGAGGTGTATCTAAGGCCTTATGTGGGCTGAGTGTGGTGAAACCGTGGATAGTCAAAAGTGCATCTATCAAAATTTGTTAATATCTTCTGGCCAGACCTTGTATTCTCTTATTATGCAAGACCAAATCAAAATTGGATAAAAGACCAAAACTATTTGTTCCGAGAAACGACAATCCCCAAATCTTCTCCAGGCTCATCCCATAAAAAGATTTGTGGGCCCTTTTATTTGAGATGTTTATAATGAGGGTTGGGACGTCCAAAATGAGGACGAAATTCAACGGGATTAAAGAATATCTGGTCCCTAATAATGTTAGACAAAATGTTCCACAGGAGGTGTATCTAAGGCCTTATGTGGGCTGAGTGTGGTGAAACCGTGGATAGTCAAAAGTGCATCTATCAAAATTTGTTAATATCTTCTGGCCAGACCTTGTATTCTCTTATTATGCAAGACCAAATCAAAATTGGATAAAAGACCAAAACTATTTGTTCCGAGAAACGACAATCCCCAAATCTTCTCCAGGCTCATCCCATAAAAAGATTTGTGGGCCCTTTTATTTGATAAGTTTATAATGAAGGTTGGGACGTCCAAAATGAGGACGAAATTCAACGGGATTAAAGAATATCTGGTCCCTAATAATGTTAGACAAAATGTTCCACAGGAGGTGTATCTAAGGCCTTATGTGGGCTGAGTGTGGTGAAACCGTGGATAGTCAAAAGTGCATCTATCAAAATTTGTTAATATCTTCTGGCCAGACCTTGTATTCTCTTATTATGCAAGACCAAATCAAAATTGGATAAAAGACCAAAACTATTTGTTCCGAGAAACGACAATCCCCAAATCTTCTCCAGGCTCATCCCATAAAAAGATTTGTGGGCCCTTTTATTTGAGATGTTTATAATGAGGGTTGGGACGTCCAAAATGAGGACGAAATTCAACGGGATTAAAGAATATCTGGTCCCTAATAATGTTAGACAAAATGTTCCACAGGAGGTGTATCTAAGGCCTTATGTGGGCTGAGTGTGGTGAAACCGTGGATAGTCAAAAGTGCATCTATCAAAATTTGTTAATATCTTCTGGCCAGACCTTGTATTCTCTTATTATGCAAGACCAAATCAAAATTGGATAAAAGACCAAAACTATTTGTTCCGAGAAACGACAATCCCCAAATCTTCTCCAGGCTCATCCCATAAAAAGATTTGTGGGCCCTTTTATTTGAGATGTTTATAATGAGGGTTGGGACGTCCAAAATGAGGACGAAATTCAACGGGATTAAAGAATATCTGGTCCCTAATAATGTTAGACAAAATGTTCCACAGGAGGTGTATCTAAGGCCTTATGTGGGCTGAGTGTGGTGAAACCGTGGATAGTCAAAAGTGCATCTATCAAAATTTGTTAATATCTTCTGGCCAGACCTTGTATTCTCTTATTATGCAAGACCAAATCAAAATTGGATAAAAGACCAAAACTATTTGTTCCGAGAAACGACAATCCCCAAATCTTCTCCAGGCTCATCCCATAAAAAGATTTGTGGGCCCTTTTATTTGATAAGTTTATAATGAAGGTTGGGACGTCCAAAATGAGGACGAAATTCAACGAGAATTCAAGAATATCTGGTCCCTAATAATGTTAGACAAAATGTTCCACAGGAGGTGTATCTAAGGCCTTATGTGGGCTGAGTGTGGTGAAACCGTGGATAGTCAAAAGTGCATCTATCAAAATTTGTTAATATCTTCTGGCCAGACCTTGTATTCTCTTATTATGCAAGACCAAATCAAAATTGGATAAAAGACCAAAACTATTTGTTCCGAGAAACGACAATCCCCAAATCTTCTCCAGGCTCATCCCATAAAAAGATTTGTGGGCCCTTTTATTTGAGATGTTTATAATGAGGGTTGGGACGTCCAAAATGAGGACGAAATTCAACGGGATTAAAGAATATCTGGTCCCTAATAATGTTAGACAAAATGTTCCACAGGAGGTGTATCTAAGGCCTTATGTGGGCTGAGTGTGGTGAAACCGTGGATAGTCAAAAGTGCATCTATCAAAATTTGTTAATATCTTCTGGCCAGACCTTGTATTCTCTTATTATGCAAGACCAAATCAAAATTGGATAAAAGACCAAAACTATTTGTTCCGAGAAACGACAATCCCCAAATCTTCTCCAGGCTCATCCCATAAAAAGATTTGTGGGCCCTTTTATTTGATAAGTTTATAATGAAGGTTGGGACGTCCAAAATGAGGACGAAATTCAACGAGAATTCAAGAATATCTGGTCCCTAATAATGTTAGACAAAATGTTCCACAGGAGGTGTATCTAAGGCCTTATGTGGGCTGAGTGTGGTGAAACCGTGGATAGTCAAAAGTGCATCTATCAAAATTTGTTAATATCTTCTGGCCAGACCTTGTATTCTCTTATTATGCAAGACCAAATCAAAATTGGATAAAAGACCAAAACTATTTGTTCCGAGAAACGACAATCCCCAAATCTTCTCCAGGCTCATCCCATAAAAAGATTTGTGGGCCCTTTTATTTGATAAGTTTATAATGAAGGTTGGGACGTCCAAAATGAGGACGAAATTCAACGAGAATTCAAGAATATCTGGTCCCTAATAATGTTAGACAAAATGTTCCACAGGAGGTGTATCTAAGGCCTTATGTGGGCTGAGTGTGGTGAAACCGTGGATAGTCAAAAGTGCATCTATCAAAATTTGTTAATATCTTCTGGCCAGACCTTGTATTCTCTTATTATGCAAGACCAAATCAAAATTGGATAAAAGACCAAAACTATTTGTTCCGAGAAACGACAATCCCCAAATCTTCTCCAGGCTCATCCCATAAAAAGATTTGTGGGCCCTTTTATTTGAGATGTTTATAATGAGGGTTGGGACGTCCAAAATGAGGACGAAATTCAACGGGATTAAAGAATATCTGGTCCCTAATAATGTTAGACAAAATGTTCCACAGGAGGTGTATCTAAGGCCTTATGTGGGCTGAGTGTGGTGAAACCGTGGATAGTCAAAAGTGCATCTATCAAAATTTGTTAATATCTTCTGGCCAGACCTTGTATTCTCTTATTATGCAAGACCAAATCAAAATTGGATAAAAGACCAAAACTATTTGTTCCGAGAAACGACAATCCCCAAATCTTCTCCAGGCTCATCCCATAAAAAGATTTGTGGGCCCTTTTATTTGATAAGTTTATAATGAAGGTTGGGACGTCCAAAATGAGGACGAAATTCAACGGGATTAAAGAATATCTGGTCCCTAATAATGTTAGACAAAATGTTCCACAGGAGGTGTATCTAAGGCCTTATGTGGGCTGAGTGTGGTGAAACCGTGGATAGTCAAAAGTGCATCTATCAAAATTTGTTAATATCTTCTGGCCAGACCTTGTATTCTCTTATTATGCAAGACCAAATCAAAATTGGATAAAAGACCAAAACTATTTGTTCCGAGAAACGACAATCCCCAAATCTTCTCCAGGCTCATCCCATAAAAAGATTTGTGGGCCCTTTTATTTGAGATGTTTATAATGAGGGTTGGGACGTCCAAAATGAGGACGAAATTCAACGGGATTAAAGAATATCTGGTCCCTAATAATGTTAGACAAAATGTTCCACAGGAGGTGTATCTAAGGCCTTATGTGGGCTGAGTGTGGTGAAACCGTGGATAGTCAAAAGTGCATCTATCAAAATTTGTTAATATCTTCTGGCCAGACCTTGTATTCTCTTATTATGCAAGACCAAATCAAAATTGGATAAAAGACCAAAACTATTTGTTCCGAGAAACGACAATCCCCAAATCTTCTCCAGGCTCATCCCATAAAAAGATTTGTGGGCCCTTTTATTTGAGATGTTTATAATGAGGGTTGGGACGTCCAAAATGAGGACGAAATTCAACGGGATTAAAGAATATCTGGTCCCTAATAATGTTAGACAAAATGTTCCACAGGAGGTGTATCTAAGGCCTTATGTGGGCTGAGTGTGGTGAAACCGTGGATAGTCAAAAGTGCATCTATCAAAATTTGTTAATATCTTCTGGCCAGACCTTGTATTCTCTTATTATGCAAGACCAAATCAAAATTGGATAAAAGACCAAAACTATTTGTTCCGAGAAACGACAATCCCCAAATCTTCTCCAGGCTCATCCCATAAAAAGATTTGTGGGCCCTTTTATTTGATAAGTTTATAATGAAGGTTGGGACGTCCAAAATGAGGACGAAATTCAACGAGAATTCAAGAATATCTGGTCCCTAATAATGTTAGACAAAATGTTCCACAGGAGGTGTATCTAAGGCCTTATGTGGGCTGAGTGTGGTGAAACCGTGGATAGTCAAAAGTGCATCTATCAAAATTTGTTAATATCTTCTGGCCAGACCTTGTATTCTCTTATTATGCAAGACCAAATCAAAATTGGATAAAAGACCAAAACTATTTGTTCCGAGAAACGACAATCCCCAAATCTTCTCCAGGCTCATCCCATAAAAAGATTTGTGGGCCCTTTTATTTGAGATGTTTATAATGAGGGTTGGGACGTCCAAAATGAGGACGAAATTCAACGGGATTAAAGAATATCTGGTCCCTAATAATGTTAGACAAAATGTTCCACAGGAGGTGTATCTAAGGCCTTATGTGGGCTGAGTGTGGTGAAACCGTGGATAGTCAAAAGTGCATCTATCAAAATTTGTTAATATCTTCTGGCCAGACCTTGTATTCTCTTATTATGCAAGACCAAATCAAAATTGGATAAAAGACCAAAACTATTTGTTCCGAGAAACGACAATCCCCAAATCTTCTCCAGGCTCATCCCATAAAAAGATTTGTGGGCCCTTTTATTTGATAAGTTTATAATGAAGGTTGGGACGTCCAAAATGAGGACGAAATTCAACGAGAATTCAAGAATATCTGGTCCCTAATAATGTTAGACAAAATGTTCCACAGGAGGTGTATCTAAGGCCTTATGTGGGCTGAGTGTGGTGAAACCGTGGATAGTCAAAAGTGCATCTATCAAAATTTGTTAATATCTTCTGGCCAGACCTTGTATTCTCTTATTATGCAAGACCAAATCAAAATTGGATAAAAGACCAAAACTATTTGTTCCGAGAAACGACAATCCCCAAATCTTCTCCAGGCTCATCCCATAAAAAGATTTGTGGGCCCTTTTATTTGAGATGTTTATAATGAGGGTTGGGACGTCCAAAATGAGGACGAAATTCAACGGGATTAAAGAATATCTGGTCCCTAATAATGTTAGACAAAATGTTCCACAGGAGGTGTATCTAAGGCCTTATGTGGGCTGAGTGTGGTGAAACCGTGGATAGTCAAAAGTGCATCTATCAAAATTTGTTAATATCTTCTGGCCAGACCTTGTATTCTCTTATTATGCAAGACCAAATCAAAATTGGATAAAAGACCAAAACTATTTGTTCCGAGAAACGACAATCCCCAAATCTTCTCCAGGCTCATCCCATAAAAAGATTTGTGGGCCCTTTTATTTGATAAGTTTATAATGAAGGTTGGGACGTCCAAAATGAGGACGAAATTCAACGAGAATTCAAGAATATCTGGTCCCTAATAATGTTAGACAAAATGTTCCACAGGAGGTGTATCTAAGGCCTTATGTGGGCTGAGTGTGGTGAAACCGTGGATAGTCAAAAGTGCATCTATCAAAATTTGTTAATATCTTCTGGCCAGACCTTGTATTCTCTTATTATGCAAGACCAAATCAAAATTGGATAAAAGACCAAAACTATTTGTTCCGAGAAACGACAATCCCCAAATCTTCTCCAGGCTCATCCCATAAAAAGATTTGTGGGCCCTTTTATTTGAGATGTTTATAATGAGGGTTGGGACGTCCAAAATGAGGACGAAATTCAACGGGATTAAAGAATATCTGGTCCCTAATAATGTTAGACAAAATGTTCCACAGGAGGTGTATCTAAGGCCTTATGTGGGCTGAGTGTGGTGAAACCGTGGATAGTCAAAAGTGCATCTATCAAAATTTGTTAATATCTTCTGGCCAGACCTTGTATTCTCTTATTATGCAAGACCAAATCAAAATTGGATAAAAGACCAAAACTATTTGTTCCGAGAAACGACAATCCCCAAATCTTCTCCAGGCTCATCCCATAAAAAGATTTGTGGGCCCTTTTATTTGATAAGTTTATAATGAAGGTTGGGACGTCCAAAATGAGGACGAAATTCAACGAGAATTCAAGAATATCTGGTCCCTAATAATGTTAGACAAAATGTTCCACAGGAGGTGTATCTAAGGCCTTATGTGGGCTGAGTGTGGTGAAACCGTGGATAGTCAAAAGTGCATCTATCAAAATTTGTTAATATCTTCTGGCCAGACCTTGTATTCTCTTATTATGCAAGACCAAATCAAAATTGGATAAAAGACCAAAACTATTTGTTCCGAGAAACGACAATCCCCAAATCTTCTCCAGGCTCATCCCATAAAAAGATTTGTGGGCCCTTTTATTTGAGATGTTTATAATGAGGGTTGGGACGTCCAAAATGAGGACGAAATTCAACGGGATTAAAGAATATCTGGTCCCTAATAATGTTAGACAAAATGTTCCACAGGAGGTGTATCTAAGGCCTTATGTGGGCTGAGTGTGGTGAAACCGTGGATAGTCAAAAGTGCATCTATCAAAATTTGTTAATATCTTCTGGCCAGACCTTGTATTCTCTTATTATGCAAGACCAAATCAAAATTGGATAAAAGACCAAAACTATTTGTTCCGAGAAACGACAATCCCCAAATCTTCTCCAGGCTCATCCCATAAAAAGATATGTGGGCCCTTTTATTTGAGATGTTTATAATGAGGGTTGGGACGTCCAAAATGAGGACGAAATTCAACGAGAATTCAAGAATATCTGGTCCCTAATAATGTTAGACAAAATGTTCCACAGGAGGTGTATCTAAGGCCTTATGTGGGCTGAGTGTGGTGAAACCGTGGATAGTCAAAAGTGCATCTATCAAAATTTGTTAATATCTTCTGGCCAGACCTTGTATTCTCTTATTATGCAAGACCAAATCAAAATTGGATAAAAGACCAAAACTATTTGTTCCGAGAAACGACAATCCCCAAATCTTCTCCAGGCTCATCCCATAAAAAGATTTGTGGGCCCTTTTATTTGATAAGTTTATAATGAAGGTTGGGACGTCCAAAATGAGGACGAAATTCAACGAGAATTCAAGAATATCTGGTCCCTAATAATGTTAGACAAAATGTTCCACAGGAGGTGTATCTAAGGCCTTATGTGGGCTGAGTGTGGTGAAACCGTGGATAGTCAAAAGTGCATCTATCAAAATTTGTTAATATCTTCTGGCCAGACCTTGTATTCTCTTATTATGCAAGACCAAATCAAAATTGGATAAAAGACCAAAACTATTTGTTCCGAGAAACGACAATCCCCAAATCTTCTCCAGGCTCATCCCATAAAAAGATTTGTGGGCCCTTTTATTTGATAAGTTTATAATGAAGGTTGGGACGTCCAAAATGAGGACGAAATTCAACGAGAATTCAAGAATATCTGGTCCCTAATAATGTTAGACAAAATGTTCCACAGGAGGTGTATCTAAGGCCTTATGTGGGCTGAGTGTGGTGAAACCGTGGATAGTCAAAAGTGCATCTATCAAAATTTGTTAATATCTTCTGGCCAGACCTTGTATTCTCTTATTATGCAAGACCAAATCAAAATTGGATAAAAGACCAAAACTATTTGTTCCGAGAAACGACAATCCCCAAATCTTCTCCAGGCTCATCCCATAAAAAGATTTGTGGGCCCTTTTATTTGAGATGTTTATAATGAGGGTTGGGACGTCCAAAATGAGGACGAAATTCAACGGGATTAAAGAATATCTGGTCCCTAATAATGTTAGACAAAATGTTCCACAGGAGGTGTATCTAAGGCCTTATGTGGGCTGAGTGTGGTGAAACCGTGGATAGTCACAAGTGCATCTATCAAAATTTGTTAATATCTTCTGGCCAGACCTTGTATTCTCTTATTATGCAAGACCAAATCAAAATTGGATAAAAGACCAAAACTATTTGTTCCGAGAAACGACAATCCCCAAATCTTCTCCAGGCTCATCCCATAAAAAGATTTGTGGGCCCTTTTATTTGAGATGTTTATAATGAGGGTTGGGACGTCCAAAATGAGGACGAAATTCAACGGGATTAAAGAATATCTGGTCCCTAATAATGTTAGACAAAATGTTCCACAGGAGGTGTATCTAAGGCCTTATGTGGGCTGAGTGTGGTGAAACCGTGGATAGTCAAAAGTGCATCTATCAAAATTTGTTAATATCTTCTGGCCAGACCTTGTATTCTCTTATTATGCAAGACCAAATCAAAATTGGATAAAAGACCAAAACTATTTGTTCCGAGAAACGACAATCCCCAAATCTTCTCCAGGCTCATCCCATAAAAAGATTTGTGGGCCCTTTTATTTGAGATGTTTATAATGAGGGTTGGGACGTCCAAAATGAGGACGAAATTCAACGGGATTAAAGAATATCTGGTCCCTAATAATGTTAGACAAAATGTTCCACAGGAGGTGTATCTAAGGCCTTATGTGGGCTGAGTGTGGTGAAACCGTGGATAGTCAAAAGTGCATCTATCAAAATTTGTTAATATCTTCTGGCCAGACCTTGTATTCTCTTATTATGCAAGACCAAATCAAAATTGGATAAAAGACCAAAACTATTTGTTCCGAGAAACGACAATCCCCAAATCTTCTCCAGGCTCATCCCATAAAAAGATTTGTGGGCCCTTTTATTTGAGATGTTTATAATGAGGGTTGGGACGTCCAAAATGAGGACGAAATTCAACGGGATTAAAGAATATCTGGTCCCTAATAATGTTAGACAAAATGTTCCACAGGAGGTGTATCTAAGGCCTTATGTGGGCTGAGTGTGGTGAAACCGTGGATAGTCAAAAGTGCATCTATCAAAATTTGTTAATATCTTCTGGCCAGACCTTGTATTCTCTTATTATGCAAGACCAAATCAAAATTGGATAAAAGACCAAAACTATTTGTTCCGAGAAACGACAATCCCCAAATCTTCTCCAGGCTCATCCCATAAAAAGATTTGTGGGCCCTTTTATTTGATAAGTTTATAATGAAGGTTGGGACGTCCAAAATGAGGACGAAATTCAACGAGAATTCAAGAATATCTGGTCCCTAATAATGTTAGACAAAATGTTCCACAGGAGGTGTATCTAAGGCCTTATGTGGGCTGAGTGTGGTGAAACCGTGGATAGTCAAAAGTGCATCTATCAAAATTTGTTAATATCTTCTGGCCAGACCTTGTATTCTCTTATTATGCAAGACCAAATCAAAATTGGATAAAAGACCAAAACTATTTGTTCCGAGAAACGACAATCCCCAAATCTTCTCCAGGCTCATCCCATAAAAAGATTTGTGGGCCCTTTTATTTGAGATGTTTATAATGAGGGTTGGGACGTCCAAAATGAGGACGAAATTCAACGGGATTAAAGAATATCTGGTCCCTAATAATGTTAGACAAAATGTTCCACAGGAGGTGTATCTAAGGCCTTATGTGGGCTGAGTGTGGTGAAACCGTGGATAGTCAAAAGTGCATCTATCAAAATTTGTTAATATCTTCTGGCCAGACCTTGTATTCTCTTATTATGCAAGACCAAATCAAAATTGGATAAAAGACCAAAACTATTTGTTCCGAGAAACGACAATCCCCAAATCTTCTCCAGGCTCATCCCATAAAAAGATTTGTGGGCCCTTTTATTTGAGATGTTTATAATGAGGGTTGGGACGTCCAAAATGAGGACGAAATTCAACGGGATTAAAGAATATCTGGTCCCTAATAATGTTAGACAAAATGTTCCACAGGAGGTGTATCTAAGGCCTTATGTGGGCTGAGTGTGGTGAAACCGTGGATAGTCAAAAGTGCATCTATCAAAATTTGTTAATATCTTCTGGCCAGACCTTGTATTCTCTTATTATGCAAGACCAAATCAAAATTGGATAAAAGACCAAAACTATTTGTTCCGAGAAACGACAATCCCCAAATCTTCTCCAGGCTCATCCCATAAAAAGATTTGTGGGCCCTTTTATTTGAGATGTTTATAATGAGGGTTGGGACGTCCAAAATGAGGACGAAATTCAACGGGATTAAAGAATATCTGGTCCCTAATAATGTTAGACAAAATGTTCCACAGGAGGTGTATCTAAGGCCTTATGTGGGCTGAGTGTGGTGAAACCGTGGATAGTCAAAAGTGCATCTATCAAAATTTGTTAATATCTTCTGGCCAGACCTTGTATTCTCTTATTATGCAAGACCAAATCAAAATTGGATAAAAGACCAAAACTATTTGTTCCGAGAAACGACAATCCCCAAATCTTCTCCAGGCTCATCCCATAAAAAGATTTGTGGGCCCTTTTATTTGAGATGTTTATAATGAGGGTTGGGACGTCCAAAATGAGGACGAAATTCAACGGGATTAAAGAATATCTGGTCCCTAATAATGTTAGACAAAATGTTCCACAGGAGGTGTATCTAAGGCCTTATGTGGGCTGAGTGTGGTGAAACCGTGGATAGTCAAAAGTGCATCTATCAAAATTTGTTAATATCTTCTGGCCAGACCTTGTATTCTCTTATTATGCAAGACCAAATCAAAATTGGATAAAAGACCAAAACTATTTGTTCCGAGAAACGACAATCCCCAAATCTTCTCCAGGCTCATCCCATAAAAAGATTTGTGGGCCCTTTTATTTGAGATGTTTATAATGAGGGTTGGGACGTCCAAAATGAGGACGAAATTCAACGGGATTAAAGAATATCTGGTCCCTAATAATGTTAGACAAAATGTTCCACAGGAGGTGTATCTAAGGCCTTATGTGGGCTGAGTGTGGTGAAACCGTGGATAGTCAAAAGTGCATCTATCAAAATTTGTTAATATCTTCTGGCCAGACCTTGTATTCTCTTATTATGCAAGATCAAATCAAAATTGGATAAAAGACCAAAACTATTTGTTCCGAGAAACGACAATCCCCAAATCTTCTCCAGGCTCATCCCATAAAAAGATTTGTGGGCCCTTTTATTTGAGATGTTTATAATGAGGGTTGGGACGTCCAAAATGAGGACGAAATTCAACGGGATTAAAGAATATCTGGTCCCTAATAATGTTAGACAAAATGTTCCACAGGAGGTGTATCTAAGGCCTTATGTGGGCTGAGTGTGGTGAAACCGTGGATAGTCAAAAGTGCATCTATCAAAATTTGTTAATATCTTCTGGCCAGATCTTGTATTCTCTTATTATGCAAGACCAAATCAAAATTGGATAAAAGACCAAAACTATTTGTTCCGAGAAACGACAATCCCCAAATCTTCTCCAGGCTCATCCCATAAAAAGATTTGTGGGCCCTTTTATTTGATAAGTTTATAATGAAGGTTGGGACGTCCAAAATGAGGACGAAATTCAACGAGAATTCAAGAATATCTGGTCCCTAATAATGTTAGACAAAATGTTCCACAGGAGGTGTATCTAAGGCCTTATGTGGGCTGAGTGTGGTGAAACCGTGGATAGTCAAAAGTGCATCTATCAAAATTTGTTAATATCTTCTGGCCAGACCTTGTATTCTCTTATTATGCAAGACCAAATCAAAATTGGATAAAAGACCAAAACTATTTGTTCCGAGAAACGACAATCCCCAAATCTTCTCCAGGCTCATCCCATAAAAAGATTTGTGGGCCCTTTTATTTGATAAGTTTATAATGAAGGTTGGGACGTCCAAAATGAGGACGAAATTCAACGAGAATTCAAGAATATCTGGTCCCTAATAATGTTAGACAAAATGTTCCACAGGAGGTGTATCTAAGGCCTTATGTGGGCTGAGTGTGGTGAAACCGTGGATAGTCAAAAGTGCATCTATCAAAATTTGTTAATATCTTCTGGCCAGACCTTGTATTCTCTTATTATGCAAGACCAAATCAAAATTGGATAAAAGACCAAAACTATTTGTTCCGAGAAACGACAATCCCCAAATCTTCTCCAGGCTCATCCCATAAAAAGATTTGTGGGCCCTTTTATTTGAGATGTTTATAATGAGGGTTGGGACGTCCAAAATGAGGACGAAATTCAACGGGATTAAAGAATATCTGGTCCCTAATAATGTTAGACAAAATGTTCCACAGGAGGTGTATCTAAGGCCTTATGTGGGCTGAGTGTGGTGAAACCGTGGATAGTCAAAAGTGCATCTATCAAAATTTGTTAATATCTTCTGGCCAGACCTTGTATTCTCTTATTATGCAAGACCAAATCAAAATTGGATAAAAGACCAAAACTATTTGTTCCGAGAAACGACAATCCCCAAATCTTCTCCAGGCTCATCCCATAAAAAGATTTGTGGGCCCTTTTATTTGATAAGTTTATAATGAAGGTTGGGACGTCCAAAATGAGGACGAAATTCAACGAGAATTCAAGAATATCTGGTCCCTAATAATGTTAGACAAAATGTTCCACAGGAGGTGTATCTAAGGCCTTATGTGGGCTGAGTGTGGTGAAACCGTGGATAGTCAAAAGTGCATCTATCAAAATTTGTTAATATCTTCTGGCCAGACCTTGTATTCTCTTATTATGCAAGACCAAATCAAAATTGGATAAAAGACCAAAACTATTTGTTCCGAGAAACGACAATCCCCAAATCTTCTCCAGGCTCATCCCATAAAAAGATTTGTGGGCCCTTTTATTTGAGATGTTTATAATGAGGGTTGGGACGTCCAAAATGAGGACGAAATTCAACGGGATTAAAGAATATCTGGTCCCTAATAATGTTAGACAAAATGTTCCACAGGAGGTGTATCTAAGGCCTTATGTGGGCTGAGTGTGGTGAAACCGTGGATAGTCAAAAGTGCATCTATCAAAATTTGTTAATATCTTCTGGCCAGACCTTGTATTCTCTTATTATGCAAGACCAAATCAAAATTGGATAAAAGACCAAAACTATTTGTTCCGAGAAACGACAATCCCCAAATCTTCTCCAGGCTCATCCCATAAAAAGATTTGTGGGCCCTTTTATTTGATAAGTTTATAATGAAGGTTGGGACGTCCAAAATGAGGACGAAATTCAACGAGAATTCAAGAATATCTGGTCCCTAATAATGTTAGACAAAATGTTCCACAGGAGGTGTATCTAAGGCCTTATGTGGGCTGAGTGTGGTGAAACCGTGGATAGTCAAAAGTGCATCTATCAAAATTTGTTAATATCTTCTGGCCAGACCTTGTATTCTCTTATTATGCAAGACCAAATCAAAATTGGATAAAAGACCAAAACTATTTGTTCCGAGAAACGACAATCCCCAAATCTTCTCCAGGCTCATCCCATAAAAAGATTTGTGGGCCCTTTTATTTGAGATGTTTATAATGAGGGTTGGGACGTCCAAAATGAGGACGAAATTCAACGGGATTAAAGAATATCTGGTCCCTAATAATGTTAGACAAAATGTTCCACAGGAGGTGTATCTAAGGCCTTATGTGGGCTGAGTGTGGTGAAACCGTGGATAGTCAAAAGTGCATCTATCAAAATTTGTTAATATCTTCTGGCCAGACCTTGTATTCTCTTATTATGCAAGACCAAATCAAAATTGGATAAAAGACCAAAACTATTTGTTCCGAGAAACGACAATCCCCAAATCTTCTCCAGGCTCATCCCATAAAAAGATTTGTGGGCCCTTTTATTTGATAAGTTTATAATGAAGGTTGGGACGTCCAAAATGAGGACGAAATTCAACGGGATTAAAGAATATCTGGTCCCTAATAATGTTAGACAAAATGTTCCACAGGAGGTGTATCTAAGGCCTTATGTGGGCTGAGTGTGGTGAAACCGTGGATAGTCAAAAGTGCATCTATCAAAATTTGTTAATATCTTCTGGCCAGACCTTGTATTCTCTTATTATGCAAGACCAAATCAAAATTGGATAAAAGACCAAAACTATTTGTTCCGAGAAACGACAATCCCCAAATCTTCTCCAGGCTCATCCCATAAAAAGATTTGTGGGCCCTTTTATTTGAGATGTTTATAATGAGGGTTGGGACGTCCAAAATGAGGACGAAATTCAACGGGATTAAAGAATATCTGGTCCCTAATAATGTTAGACAAAATGTTCCACAGGAGGTGTATCTAAGGCCTTATGTGGGCTGAGTGTGGTGAAACCGTGGATAGTCAAAAGTGCATCTATCAAAATTTGTTAATATCTTCTGGCCAGACCTTGTATTCTCTTATTATGCAAGACCAAATCAAAATTGGATAAAAGACCAAAACTATTTGTTCCGAGAAACGACAATCCCCAAATCTTCTCCAGGCTCATCCCATAAAAAGATTTGTGGGCCCTTTTATTTGATAAGTTTATAATGAAGGTTGGGACGTCCAAAATGAGGACGAAATTCAACGAGAATTCAAGAATATCTGGTCCCTAATAATGTTAGACAAAATGTTCCACAGGAGGTGTATCTAAGGCCTTATGTGGGCTGAGTGTGGTGAAACCGTGGATAGTCAAAAGTGCATCTATCAAAATTTGTTAATATCTTCTGGCCAGACCTTGTATTCTCTTATTATGCAAGACCAAATCAAAATTGGATAAAAGACCAAAACTATTTGTTCCGAGAAACGACAATCCCCAAATCTTCTCCAGGCTCATCCCATAAAAAGATTTGTGGGCCCTTTTATTTGAGATGTTTATAATGAGGGTTGGGACGTCCAAAATGAGGACGAAATTCAACGGGATTAAAGAATATCTGGTCCCTAATAATGTTAGACAAAATGTTCCACAGGAGGTGTATCTAAGGCCTTATGTGGGCTGAGTGTGGTGAAACCGTGGATAGTCAAAAGTGCATCTATCAAAATTTGTTAATATCTTCTGGCCAGACCTTGTATTCTCTTATTATGCAAGACCAAATCAAAATTGGATAAAAGACCAAAACTATTTGTTCCGAGAAACGACAATCCCCAAATCTTCTCCAGGCTCATCCCATAAAAAGATTTGTGGGCCCTTTTATTTGAGATGTTTATAATGAGGGTTGGGACGTCCAAAATGAGGACGAAATTCAACGGGATTAAAGAATATCTGGTCCCTAATAATGTTAGACAAAATGTTCCACAGGAGGTGTATCTAAGGCCTTATGTGGGCTGAGTGTGGTGAAACCGTGGATAGTCAAAAGTGCATCTATCAAAATTTGTTAATATCTTCTGGCCAGACCTTGTATTCTCTTATTATGCAAGACCAAATCAAAATTGGATAAAAGACCAAAACTATTTGTTCCGAGAAACGACAATCCCCAAATCTTCTCCAGGCTCATCCCATAAAAAGATTTGTGGGCCCTTTTATTTGAGATGTTTATAATGAGGGTTGGGACGTCCAAAATGAGGACGAAATTCAACGGGATTAAAGAATATCTGGTCCCTAATAATGTTAGACAAAATGTTCCACAGGAGGTGTATCTAAGGCCTTATGTGGGCTGAGTGTGGTGAAACCGTGGATAGTCAAAAGTGCATCTATCAAAATTTGTTAATATCTTCTGGCCAGACCTTGTATTCTCTTATTATGCAAGACCAAATCAAAATTGGATAAAAGACCAAAACTATTTGTTCCGAGAAACGACAATCCCCAAATCTTCTCCAGGCTCATCCCATAAAAAGATTTGTGGGCCCTTTTATTTGATAAGTTTATAATGAAGGTTGGGACGTCCAAAATGAGGACGAAATTCAACGAGAATTCAAGAATATCTGGTCCCTAATAATGTTAGACAAAATGTTCCACAGGAGGTGTATCTAAGGCCTTATGTGGGCTGAGTGTGGTGAAACCGTGGATAGTCAAAAGTGCATCTATCAAAATTTGTTAATATCTTCTGGCCAGACCTTGTATTCTCTTATTATGCAAGACCAAATCAAAATTGGATAAAAGACCAAAACTATTTGTTCCGAGAAACGACAATCCCCAAATCTTCTCCAGGCTCATCCCATAAAAAGATTTGTGGGTACTTTTATTTGAGATGTTTATAATGAGGGTTGGGACGTCCAAAATGAGGACGAAATTCAACGGGATTAAAGAATATCTGGTCCCTAATAATGTTAGACAAAATGTTCCACAGGAGGTGTATCTAAGGCCTTATGTGGGCTGAGTGTGGTGAAACCGTGGATAGTCAAAAGTGCATCTATCAAAATTTGTTAATATCTTCTGGCCAGACCTTGTATTCTCTTATTATGCAAGACCAAATCAAAATTGGATAAAAGACCAAAACTATTTGTTCCGAGAAACGACAATCCCCAAATCTTCTCCAGGCTCATCCCATAAAAAGATTTGTGGGCCCTTTTATTTGAGATGTTTATAATGAGGGTTGGGACGTCCAAAATGAGGACGAAATTCAACGGGATTAAAGAATATCTGGTCCCTAATAATGTTAGACAAAATGTTCCACAGGAGGTGTATCTAAGGCCTTATGTGGGCTGAGTGTGGTGAAACCGTGGATAGTCAAAAGTGCATCTATCAAAATTTGTTAATATCTTCTGGCCAGACCTTGTATTCTCTTATTATGCAAGACCAAATCAAAATTGGATAAAAGACCAAAACTATTTGTTCCGAGAAACGACAATCCCCAAATCTTCTCCAGGCTCATCCCATAAAAAGATTTGTGGGCCCTTTTATTTGATAAGTTTATAATGAAGGTTGGGACGTCCAAAATGAGGACGAAATTCAACGAGAATTCAAGAATATCTGGTCCCTAATAATGTTAGACAAAATGTTCCACAGGAGGTGTATCTAAGGCCTTATGTGGGCTGAGTGTGGTGAAACCGTGGATAGTCAAAAGTGCATCTATCAAAATTTGTTAATATCTTCTGGCCAGACCTTGTATTCTCTTATTATGCAAGACCAAATCAAAATTGGATAAAAGACCAAAACTATTTGTTCCGAGAAACGACAATCCCCAAATCTTCTCCAGGCTCATCCCATAAAAAGATTTGTGGGCCCTTTTATTTGATAAGTTTATAATGAAGGTTGGGACGTCCAAAATGAGGACGAAATTCAACGAGAATTCAAGAATATCTGGTCCCTAATAATGTTAGACAAAATGTTCCACAGGAGGTGTATCTAAGGCCTTATGTGGGCTGAGTGTGGTGAAACCGTGGATAGTCAAAAGTGCATCTATCAAAATTTGTTAATATCTTCTGGCCAGACCTTGTATTCTCTTATTATGCAAGACCAAATCAAAATTGGATAAAAGACCAAAACTATTTGTTCCGAGAAACGACAATCCCCAAATCTTCTCCAGGCTCATCCCATAAAAAGATTTGTGGGCCCTTTTATTTGAGATGTTTATAATGAGGGTTGGGACGTCCAAAATGAGGACGAAATTCAACGGGATTAAAGAATATCTGGTCCCTAATAATGTTAGACAAAATGTTCCACAGGAGGTGTATCTAAGGCCTTATGTGGGCTGAGTGTGGTGAAACCGTGGATAGTCAAAAGTGCATCTATCAAAATTTGTTAATATCTTCTGGCCAGACCTTGTATTCTCTTATTATGCAAGACCAAATCAAAATTGGATAAAAGACCAAAACTATTTGTTCCGAGAAACGACAATCCCCAAATCTTCTCCAGGCTCATCCCATAAAAAGATTTGTGGGCCCTTTTATTTGAGATGTTTATAATGAGGGTTGGGACGTCCAAAATGAGGACGAAATTCAACGGGATTAAAGAATATCTGGTCCCTAATAATGTTAGACAAAATGTTCCACAGGAGGTGTATCTAAGGCCTTATGTGGGCTGAGTGTGGTGAAACCGTGGATAGTCAAAAGTGCATCTATCAAAATTTGTTAATATCTTCTGGCCAGACCTTGTATTCTCTTATTATGCAAGACCAAATCAAAATTGGATAAAAGACCAAAACTATTTGTTCCGAGAAACGACAATCCCCAAATCTTCTCCAGGCTCATCCCATAAAAAGATTTGTGGGCCCTTTTATTTGATAAGTTTATAATGAAGGTTGGGACGTCCAAAATGAGGACGAAATTCAACGAGAATTCAAGAATATCTGGTCCCTAATAATGTTAGACAAAATGTTCCACAGGAGGTGTATCTAAGGCCTTATGTGGGCTGAGTGTGGTGAAACCGTGGATAGTCAAAAGTGCATCTATCAAAATTTGTTAATATCTTCTGGCCAGACCTTGTATTCTCTTATTATGCAAGACCAAATCAAAATTGGATAAAAGACCAAAACTATTTGTTCCGAGAAACGACAATCCCCAAATCTTCTCCAGGCTCATCCCATAAAAAGATTTGTGGGCCCTTTTATTTGAGATGTTTATAATGAGGGTTGGGACGTCCAAAATGAGGACGAAATTCAACGGGATTAAAGAATATCTGGTCCCTAATAATGTTAGACAAAATGTTCCACAGGAGGTGTATCTAAGGCCTTATGTGGGCTGAGTGTGGTGAAACCGTGGATAGTCAAAAGTGCATCTATCAAAATTTGTTAATATCTTCTGGCCAGACCTTGTATTCTCTTATTATGCAAGACCAAATCAAAATTGGATAAAAGACCAAAACTATTTGTTCCGAGAAACGACAATCCCCAAATCTTCTCCAGGCTCATCCCATAAAAAGATTTGTGGGCCCTTTTATTTGATAAGTTTATAATGAAGGTTGGGACGTCCAAAATGAGGACGAAATTCAACGAGAATTCAAGAATATCTGGTCCCTAATAATGTTAGACAAAATGTTCCACAGGAGGTGTATCTAAGGCCTTATGTGGGCTGAGTGTGGTGAAACCGTGGATAGTCAAAAGTGCATCTATCAAAATTTGTTAATATCTTCTGGCCAGACCTTGTATTCTCTTATTATGCAAGACCAAATCAAAATTGGATAAAAGACCAAAACTATTTGTTCCGAGAAACGACAATCCCCAAATCTTCTCCAGGCTCATCCCATAAAAAGATTTGTGGGCCCTTTTATTTGAGATGTTTATAATGAGGGTTGGGACGTCCAAAATGAGGACGAAATTCAACGGGATTAAAGAATATCTGGTCCCTAATAATGTTAGACAAAATGTTCCACAGGAGGTGTATCTAAGGCCTTATGTGGGCTGAGTGTGGTGAAACCGTGGATAGTCAAAAGTGCATCTATCAAAATTTGTTAATATCTTCTGGCCAGACCTTGTATTCTCTTATTATGCAAGACCAAATCAAAATTGGATAAAAGACCAAAACTATTTGTTCCGAGAAACGACAATCCCCAAATCTTCTCCAGGCTCATCCCATAAAAAGATTTGTGGGCCCTTTTATTTGAGATGTTTATAATGAGGGTTGGGACGTCCAAAATGAGGACGAAATTCAACGGGATTAAAGAATATCTGGTCCCTAATAATGTTAGACAAAATGTTCCACAGGAGGTGTATCTAAGGCCTTATGTGGGCTGAGTGTGGTGAAACCGTGGATAGTCAAAAGTGCATCTATCAAAATTTGTTAATATCTTCTGGCCAGACCTTGTATTCTCTTATTATGCAAGACCAAATCAAAATTGGATAAAAGACCAAAACTATTTGTTCCGAGAAACGACAATCCCCAAATCTTCTCCAGGCTCATCCCATAAAAAGATTTGTGGGCCCTTTTATTTGAGATGTTTATAATGAGGGTTGGGACGTCCAAAATGAGGACGAAATTCAACGGGATTAAAGAATATCTGGTCCCTAATAATGTTAGACAAAATGTTCCACAGGAGGTGTATCTAAGGCCTTATGTGGGCTGAGTGTGGTGAAACCGTGGATAGTCAAAAGTGCATCTATCAAAATTTGTTAATATCTTCTGGCCAGACCTTGTATTCTCTTATTATGCAAGACCAAATCAAAATTGGATAAAAGACCAAAACTATTTGTTCCGAGAAACGACAATCCCCAAATCTTCTCCAGGCTCATCCCATAAAAAGATTTGTGGGCCCTTTTATTTGATAAGTTTATAATGAAGGTTGGGACGTCCAAAATGAGGACGAAATTCAACGAGAATTCAAGAATATCTGGTCCCTAATAATGTTAGACAAAATGTTCCACAGGAGGTGTATCTAAGGCCTTATGTGGGCTGAGTGTGGTGAAACCGTGGATAGTCAAAAGTGCATCTATCAAAATTTGTTAATATCTTCTGGCCAGACCTTGTATTCTCTTATTATGCAAGACCAAATCAAAATTGGATAAAAGACCAAAACTATTTGTTCCGAGAAACGACAATCCCCAAATCTTCTCCAGGCTCATCCCATAAAAAGATTTGTGGGCCCTTTTATTTGAGATGTTTATAATGAGGGTTGGGACGTCCAAAATGAGGACGAAATTCAACGGGATTAAAGAATATCTGGTCCCTAATAATGTTAGACAAAATGTTCCACAGGAGGTGTATCTAAGGCCTTATGTGGGCTGAGTGTGGTGAAACCGTGGATAGTCAAAAGTGCATCTATCAAAATTTGTTAATATCTTCTGGCCAGACCTTGTATTCTCTTATTATGCAAGACCAAATCAAAATTGGATAAAAGACCAAAACTATTTGTTCCGAGAAACGACAATCCCCAAATCTTCTCCAGGCTCATCCCATAAAAAGATTTGTGGGCCCTTTTATTTGAGATGTTTATAATGAGGGTTGGGACGTCCAAAATGAGGACGAAATTCAACGGGATTAAAGAATATCTGGTCCCTAATAATGTTAGACAAAATGTTCCACAGGAGGTGTATCTAAGGCCTTATGTGGGCTGAGTGTGGTGAAACCGTGGATAGTCAAAAGTGCATCTATCAAAATTTGTTAATATCTTCTGGCCAGACCTTGTATTCTCTTATTATGCAAGACCAAATCAAAATTGGATAAAAGACCAAAACTATTTGTTCCGAGAAACGACAATCCCCAAATCTTCTCCAGGCTCATCCCATAAAAAGATTTGTGGGCCCTTTTATTTGATAAGTTTATAATGAAGGTTGGGACGTCCAAAATGAGGACGAAATTCAACGAGAATTCAAGAATATCTGGTCCCTAATAATGTTAGACAAGGTGTTCCACAGGGAGTGTATCTAAGGCTTTATGTGGGCTGAGTGTGGTGAAACCGTGGATAGTCAAAGGTACATCTAACAAAATTTGTTAATATCTTCTGGCCAGACCTTGTATTCTATTATTATGCAAGACCAAATCAAAATTGGATAAAAGACCAAAACTATTTGTTCCGAGAAGCGACAACCCTCAAATCTTCTCCAGGCTCGTCCCATAAAAAGATTTGTGGGCCCTTTTATTTGATAAGTTTATAATGAGGGTTGGGACGCCCAAAATGAGGACGAAATTCAACGAGAATTCGGGAATATCTGGTCCCTAATAATGTTAGACAAGGTGTTCCACAGGGGGTGTATCTAAGGCCTTATGTGGGCTGAGTGTGGTAAAACCCTAGATAGTCAAAGGTACATCTAACAAAATTTGTTAATATCTTCTGGCCAGACCTTGTATTCTATTATTATGCAAGACCAAATCAAAATTGGATAAAAGACCAAAACTATTTGTTCCGAGAAACGACAATCATCAAATCTTCTCCAGGCACGTCCCATAAAAAGATTTGTGGGCCCTTTTATTTGATAAGTTTATAATGAGGTTTGGGACGCCCAAAATGAGGACGAAATTCAACGGGATTTAGGAATATCTGGTTCCTAATAATGTTAGACAAGGTGTTCCACAGGGGGTGTACATGGGCGCCTATACAATGTTGTTCGGGGGGGGGGGGGCAAAGTCAAGAATACAAAAATATAATATACTAAAAATAAGTATGTTCTTCAAAATATAAAACAACATAAATATTTATGGAAAAAAATTACAATACAGTAATAATACATTACTAACCGAGGTGGAAAGTGTTTCATTACTGTCGAGGGCGAAGATAGCTGACCAAGGCGCGAAGGTTAACAATAACTAACTTCCCAACTTTTTAAAAGTCAGAAATCGTTATATTACCAACTGATTGTGAACAAACAACATTACCTACTTATTCTTTTTCCGAAAATGCTAATTTAAAATTCCTTGCATCTTTGGCAAATTCATTTAGAACTTCGTCTATATATTTTTGTTTATTTTCGCTTATGTAATCGCGATGGAGGCTCATCATACATAAACCGTCTGGCCGATCTTCGCTAATAGTAGATCTAATCCATGTTTTCACTCTTCTTAGACTGCTAAAAGATCTTTCCACAGTGCATGTAGTTGGAGGAAGACAAATTAAAATTTCTAAAGCTTTGGAGATTGCTGGGTAAAATGTACAATGTTGTAAGAGTTACAGGAGTTTCTTTAGTAATAATCATTTCTTTATTTGAAACCAAATATTCGTGCCATGCTAAAGCTTCTTCAAAAAAATTGTTAATTTTATAATATGAATGAATCTCTTGAGCTAGTTTAGTAAAATTATTATATTTTATTTGTTTTAAATTAATCGGATGCAAATTATAGAGCAAAAAGGCAACATTATCATCTTTCGAAAGCCGAGAATTTAAAGAACTAATTAAAAAATCTAAGTAATTTATAAAAATTGCTTTTTTAAAATATTCTCGCACAGAATTAGCTTCATAGTTTGCACGGTGAATTTGTCTTCCACCACTAGCGACTCTCGGCATTTTTAATTCAAGATCAAAATTTTGTGCAACTTCTTCAGCGCTATTAAATAGTTCAGTAAAAATTATTTCTAAATTAGAGTTCCTATGTTTATTAAATATATCCAATAAGTGATTAATATGTTTCTGTACAGCTAGCATATCAACAGAAATACCCTGCAAAATATTTGTTACGGGTTCCAGAAGTGCCGAATATTTAGAAATTATTTAAAGGGAAACAAAAAATAGCTCTCAACAGTAGCACTTGATAGTTGTTGTGCTCCTAATCTAGTAACACGATTAACTTCAGCTATGGTATTGGTAATATTTTTATTTATTATTTGTACTGCGGATGTATCTTTTAAATTATGTGCGCGCGAAGCTTACGCTAACTTCATGATGAAGATTTGAACGTTAGGAAACAGAACGAAAGAAGAAAACAACAGGGCGATGTAAGGACATTAGGATGCGACATAAGTAGTCGTGGCAAAACAATTAAAAATGGTAACTTTGCTTTTAAAATTCTTAAAATTAGAGAAAAGCCCGGGGGGGGGGGGCGCCCATGGGGGTGTATCCAGGCCTTTTGTGGGCCGAATGCGGTGAAGACCTGGATAGTCAAAAGAGATGATAACACAAATAAAGGGTGGTTCAAAAAAATATTGCACATACAGTTATACATCCAATGATATTTCTTTATATACAGCATTATACAATATTGATATACAAACACCAATAATAATATATATAACATTAAATATTTACAATTAGATTGATGATTTTTAAGAAAAAAATCTAGGCATATATGGCAGTGATACGGTATATTATAATCCTATTACGTAAATTGTAAATAAGTCACAAAAAATCAGCATAAAAGATAAATTATATATTTTTACAACAAAAATATTTAGTTAACATTACCATTATTATTATATTTAATAATTAATTTTCCTTTATATAAAGATAAAACAGCTAATCTAAGTTGTTTTTCTCTTTCGACCAGAGTTAGAATTTCCTCCTTTTCTAGTAACTTTAGCGTCTTTTTTTTGATAAGTACTAACAATACTAAGTTTGGCTCTTTTGGCATCAGAATTATTTGTTTCCAAGCCTCGTTTTTCAGGACTTTTCGTCATATTAACAATAACTGAAGTTTGGTTTCTTTCATCTTTTTCTTCTTCTAATATTTTGGCGTCTGCAATGTCGAGATCTTTCGCTGCGTCCAAAGCGGTTAAGCCGAAATAGTTTCTAACCTAAATAATCAAATTTGTACTGGATATACCGCGAGAGTTGTATATTTATTACCTTAGGGTCGGCTTTATATTTGAGGAGCAAATTGATGACAAAATTACAGTTGAGTTCAACTGCGTGAAATAGGGCCGTTCGGCCCGATTTCTCGTCTCTGAGATTTGGATCGGCGCCTGATCGTAAAAGTAAATCAACTAATTCTGCTTTTGAATCTATCGCTGCGATCATTAAGGCCGTTAAACCTATCAGAAAAAAGTTAAGAATAAAACTGCTAAAATTACGAATTGTTGATTGGTTATTTTATCGCGTACCGGATGTGGTAATCTACTGATATTAAATTTTAGGCATCAAAAATATTTTATAAGTAAAGGAAATTAATACTTCAAACTATATTTTTTGTATCGACATATTTAAAATAACAAATCACTTATGTTGATATATTAAGTACGATATACTACTAAAGGGTTTTTCAATAAGGGCGGGTCGATGTTGGCAGGCTGTGGCGGCGATGTTGTTTTGGTGGCGTCTGTCAAATCTGTTGTTTATTATTCTGTCACAGATGCCAAATCACCATGGCAAGTTACACGATTGAGCAGCACTTCCAAATGATAAAACTGTATTATCAAAATGAATGCTCGTTAGTGAAAACGTTGCGCGCGTTGCGTCCATTTTACGGCAGACGCGGTGGCCCTTCAAAGTCGACTCTCCAACGTTTGGTGGCCAAATTCAAGACGACCGGTTCGGTAAATAATCAGCCAACACCCGTACGTCAAAGATCGGCCAAGAACATTGCCGCGGTCCGAGAAAGTGTGCAGGAGAACCCGAGGCAATCAATTCCTCGCCGTGCACAAGAACTCGGCCTTTCGCAGACTTCAACTTGGCGAATTTTGCGTCGGGACTTGGGCCTACACCCGTACAAGATCCAACTGACCCAGGAGCTCAAAGTTAATGACAATAGACAACGCCGTTTGTTCGCTGACTGGGCTTCGGAGCGTTTGGAAGAGGACCCCAATTTTGGCCGAAAAATCATCTTTAGCGATGAGGCGCATTTTTGGATGAATAGCTATGTTAATAAACACAATTGCCGTATATGGGACGACACCAACCCACACGAGGTTTACCAGGTCGGAATGCATCCACAAAAAGTTACCGTTTGGTGCGGATTTTGGGCCGGCGGCGTCATTGGTCCGTACTTTTTTGAAAACGACGTTGGTAAGGCCATCACCGTCAATAGCGAGCGCTACAGAACGATGATAACAGATTTTTTTCCCCAAATTGGATGATATTAAGGTACACGACATGATTTTCCAGCAGGACGGCGCTACGTGCCACACAGCGGACGCCACAATGGACCTTCTGCATGAACGATTTGAGGGTACGGTTATCTCTCGCAGAGGTGACGTGAATTGGCCACCAAGATCGTGCGATTTGGCCCCACTAGACTTTTTCTTGTGGGGTTTCCTGAAGTCGCAGGTCTATGCCAATAAGCCGCAATCGACGGATGCCCTTAAAGTTAACATTACCAATGCCATCGCTCAAATTCAGCCGGATCTATGCGGCAGAGTCATTGAAAATTGGACCACTCGGATCCGTGCCACCGTGAGAAGCCGCGGCGGACATTTGAAAGATATTATATTCCATACATAATACCTCACACACATCTTGTTTTATTCCATTTCAACATCGACCCGCCCTTATTGAAAAACCCTTTAGAAGAAAGCCCCCTTATTGTTTATACTGTATGTATGGGCATTGCGGTGTTTTTTCGTTTATACAGGGTGGGGCAGAAAAACCTATCCGATTTCAAAACGTTATAAAATTAAAACCACTCAACTTGTCAAAAAATTTTTGTATTAACATATCGCAAATTTTATGCCATTTTTAAATTTAAGTTTTGAAAAGCACATCACTCAAATGTCGTCCTTGGGAGCGGATACACTGATTTAGGCGCTCGCGGTAGCTTTCCATGACTTTCACCGTCATTTCCACAGGAATTTCTTCAATTGCCCGAGCAATTTCCTTTCGTAAAGCAAGAAGGGTCCTTGGTCGATGCTGGTAAACCTTCGATTTGAGGTAACCCCAAAGGAAGAAGTCACATGGAGTGAGATCCGGTGAGCGCGGCGGCCAGCCAAGATCACCTCTCAGGGAAATGAGGCGACCGGGAAACAGTTCCCTGAGAATGTCCATTGATCGTCGCGATGTGTGGGCGGTTGCACCATCCTGTTGAAACCACACATTTTCCACGCCATTTTCTTCCATTTTGGGTCTAAGAAAATTTTCCAGCATGAAACAATAGCGCTCGCTGTTGACCGTTACGGTTTGCCCATTTTCTTCAAAAAAGTAAGGCCCCCAGACGCCTAGGCGGGAAAGAGCACACCACACAGTCACTTTTGGGCTATGGAGGGGTTCCTGATGGATTTCTCGAGGATTTTCGTCACTCCAATATCGAAAATTCTGCCTGTTAACGGCACCACAAAGGTGAAAATGGGCTTCGTCCGTGAAGAGCACAACATCGTCGTTTGGGAGTTCTCGGAGATCGCGACACAGGTTCGTACGGGTTTCAAAATCCCTTTCACTTAATTCCTGTGCAACAACCATTTTGTAGGGATGCATTTTGAGGTCCCGGTGCAAAATGCGCCGAATACTGCGGTTGGAAATCGCCAAAGCGAGCGAATGTTTTCGCGCCGAACGACGCGGGGAACGTTCAATCGCGGCTCTCACATTGGCCACGTTTTCAGGTCCTGTTGCTGTCCTGGGACGTCCAGGCGACTTCTTTTTCAATGCTGAACTCGTCTGTCTAAAATTTGACACCCACACTTTAATCGTAGCGTGATGTGGAACAGGATCATGACGCCCGAGTCCGAAATGAATTCGAAAAGCACGTTGTGTAGCAATTATCGAACCGCCGCATTCGATAAACCGCTCAATAACAAAAGCACGATGTTCACCAGACCAAGGCATGTTGACTACTGACAAATGGCATAAAACCGGCTTTCTAACGGTTTTTACCCCACTACTCTACCTGCTCCCTCTTCTGGGAAAAAGGGATTTGAAATCGGATAGGTTTTTCTGCCCCACCCTGTAGCTTACCTTCGTCATTTTTTCGATTAATTTCCTTGACAGGTTCTCTCAAATGGTTAATCAGCAATTCTAGCACAGTATGCGTGCTATTGGAAACAGCTAGATGAACCAAAGTATTTCCCTCATTGTCTTGAATGTTAGCGGACGATCCATACGTCAACAATTCGTAGATTAATTCCAAATTGCAATTGTGAATTACCGCTAACTGAAGAGCTGTCTGTAATACGCGATAAAGTCTCGAATTTGTAAATATATTTTAATTAAATCTTAACCTAACCTAACATAACTGAACCTAATCAACATCCAAGCCTTATGTATCCACTTATTATGCAGGACAAACTCAAATTTGGTTAACAGATTAAAACTATTTGTCCCGAGAAACGACAACCCCCAACTTCGCCAATTTACGGTGGATTATGGGAGCCCAAATTAAGGATTCAACCCAGAATATACAGAAGATAAAATTATCGCCAGCGTGTTCTTTAATAAAATTATCGAATACTGACAATATTGGTGTTCCACAAGGAGATATTCAGACCTTCTGAGGGCCGAATGGGGTGAAGCCCTGGATAGTAAAAGGTAATTGGTTAATTTGAAGAAAAACTCGCTAGGGACGATTTTATCTTCTGGCCAAACCTTGCGCCTTGTCTCTATGCAAAACAAACTCAAAATTGGCTGACAGACCAAAACGTACCATTCCGCGAATCCCTCTAACTTCCCCAATTTACGGTGGATGATGGGAGCCCAAATTAAGGACGAACTTCAACCCAAAATATACAGAAGATAAAATTATCGCCAGCGTGTTCTTCTTTAATAAAATTAACGAATACTGACAATATTGGTGTTCCACAAGGAGTGTATTCAGGCCTTCTGAGGGCCGAATGGGGTGAAGCCCTGGATAGTCAAAGGTAATTGGTTAATTTGAAGAAAAACTCGCTAGGGACGATTTTATCTTCTGGCCAAACCTTGCGCCCTGTCTCTATGCAAAACAAACTCCAAATTGGCAGACGGACCAAAACGTACCATTCCCAAATCTTCCGCAGGCCGTCCTATAAAAGTTTTGTGGGCCCTTTTATCTCGAAAAGTTTACAATGACGGTTGGGACGTCCAAAATTAGGACGAAATTCAATGGGAATTCAGGAATATCTGGTCTCTAATAATGTTAGACAAGATGTTCCACAGGGGCTGTATCTAAGGCCTTATGTGGGTCGAGTATGGTGAAACCCTGAATAGTCAAAGATACATCTAACAAAATTGGGCCAAAACTATTTGTTCCGAGAAACGATAATTCCCTAATCTTCCCCAGGCCGTCCCATAAAACGTTTGTGGTCCCTTTTATCTTAAAAAGTTTACAATGACGGTGGGGACGTGCAAAATTAGGACGAAATTCAATGGGAATTCAGGAATATCTGGTCTCTAATAATGTTAGACAAGATGTTCCACAGGGGCTGTATCTAAGGCCTTATGTGGGTCGAGTATGGTGAAACCCTGAATAGTCAAAGATACATCTAACAAAATTGGGCCAAAACTATTTGTTCCGAGAAACGATAATTCCCTAATCTTCCCCAGGCCGTCCCATAAAACGTTTGTGGTCCCTTTTATCTTAAAAAGTTTACAATGACGGTGGGGACGTGCAAAATTAGGACGAAATTCAATGGGAATTCAGGAATATCTGGTCTCTAATAATGTTAGACAAGATGTTCCACAGGGGCTGTATCTAAGGCCTTATGTGGGTCGAGTATGGTGAAACCCTGAATAGTCAAAGATACATCTAACAAAATTGGGCCAAAACTATTTGTTCCGAGAAACGATAATTCCCTAATCTTCCCCAGGCCGTCCCATAAAACGTTTGTGGTCCCTTTTATCTTAAAAAGTTTACAATGACGGTGGGGACGTCCAAAATTAGGACGAAATTCAATGGGAATTCAGGAATATCTGGTCTCTAATAATGTTAGACAAGATGTTCCACAGGGGCTGTATCTAAGGCCTTATGTGGGTCGAGTATGGTGAAACCCTGAATAGTCAAAGATACATCTAACAAAATTGGGCCAAAACTATTTGTTCCGAGAAACGACAATTCCCTAATCTTCCCCAGGCCGTCCCATAAAACGTTTGTGGTCCCTTTTATCTTAAAAAGTTTACAATGACGGTGGGGACGTCCAAAATTAGGACGAAATTCAATGGGAATTCAGGAATATCTGGTCTCTAATAATGTTAGACAAGATGTTCCACTGGGGCTGTATCTAAGGCCTTATGTGGGTCGAGTATGGTGAAACCCTGAATAGTCAAAGATACATCTAACAAAATTGGGCCAAAACTATTTGTTCCGAGAAACGATAATTCCCTAATCTTCCCCAGGCCGTCCCATAAAACGTTTGTGGTCCCTTTTATCTTAAAAAGTTTACAATGACGGTGGGGACGTCCAAAATTAGGACGAAATTCAATGGGAATTCAGGAATATCTGGTCTCTAATAATGTTAGACAAGATGTTCCACAGGGGCTGTATCTAAGGCCTTATGTGGGTCGAGTATGGTGAAACCCTGAATAGTCAAAGATACATCTAACAAAATTGGGCCAAAACTATTTGTTCCGAGAAACGATAATTCCCTAATCTTCCCCAGGCCGTCCCATAAAACGTTTGTGGTCCCTTTTATCTTAAAAAGTTTACAATGACGGTGGGGACGTCCAAAATTAGGACGAAATTCAATGGGAATTCAGGAATATCTGGTCTCTAATAATGTTAGACAAGATGTTCCACAGGGGCTGTATCTAAGGCCTTATGTGGGTCGAGTATGGTGAAACCCTGAATAGTCAAAGATACATCTAACAAAATTGGGCCAAAACTATTTGTTCCGAGAAACGATAATTCCCTAATCTTCCCCAGGCCGTCCCATAAAACGTTTGTGGTCCCTTTTATCTTAAAAAGTTTACAATGACGGTGGGGACGTGCAAAATTAGGACGAAATTCAATGGGAATTCAGGAATATCTGGTCTCTAATAATGTTAGACAAGATGTTCCACAGGGGCTGTATCTAAGGCCTTATGTGGGTCGAGTATGGTGAAACCCTGAATAGTCAAAGATACATCTAACAAAATTGGGCCAAAACTATTTGTTCCGAGAAACGATAATTCCCTAATCTTCCCCAGGCCGTCCCATAAAACGTTTGTGGTCCCTTTTATCTTAAAAAGTTTACAATGACGGTGGGGACGTCCAAAATTAGGACGAAATTCAATGGGAATTCAGGAATATCTGGTCTCTAATAATGTTAGACAAGATGTTCCACAGGGGCTGTATCTAAGGCCTTATGTGGGTCGAGTATGGTGAAACCCTGAATAGTCAAAGATAGATCTAACAAAATTGGGCCAAAACTATTTGTTCCGAGAAACGACAATTCCCTAATCTTCCCCAGGCCGTCCCATAAAACGTTTGTGGTCCCTTTTATCTTAAAAAGTTTACAATGACAGTGGGGACGTCCAAAATTAGGACGAAATTCAATGGGACTTCAGGAATATCTGGTCTCTAATAATGTTAGACAAGATGTTCCACTGGGGCTGTATCTAAGGCCTTATGTGGGTCGAGTATGGTGAAACCCTGAATAGTCAAAGATACATCTAACAAAATTGGGCCAAAACTATTTGTTCCGAGAAACGACAATTCCCTAATCTTCCCCAGGCCGTCCCATAAAACGTTTGTGGTCCCTTTTATCTTAAAAAGTTTACAATGACAGTGGGGACGTCCAAAATTAGGACGAAATTCAATGGGAATTCAGGAATATCTGGTCTCTAATAATGTTAGACAAGATGTTCCACTGGGGCTGTATCTAAGGCCTTATGTGGGTCGAGTATGCTGAAACCCTGAATAGTCAAAGATACATCTAACAAAATTGGGCCAAAACTATTTGTTCCGAGAAACGATAATTCCCTAATCTTCCCCAGGCCGTCCCATAAAACGTTTGTGGTCCCTTTTATCTTAAAAAGTTTACAATGACGGTGGGGACGTCCAAAATTAGGACGAAATTCAATGGGAATTCAGGAATATCTGGTCTCTAATAATGTTAGACAAGATGTTCCACAGGGGCTGTATCTAAGGCCTTATGTGGGTCGAGTATGGTGAAACCCTGAATAGTCAAAGATACATCTAACAAAATTGGGCCAAAACTATTTGTTCCGAGAAACGATAATTCCCTAATCTTCCCCAGGCCGTCCCATAAAACGTTTGTGGTCCCTTTTATCTTAAAAAGTTTACAATGACGGTGGGGACGTCCAAAATTAGGACGAAATTCAATGGGAATTCAGGAATATCTGGTCTCTAATAATGTTAGACAAGATGTTCCACAGGGGCTGTATCTAAGGCCTTATGTGGGTCGAGTATGGTGAAACCCTGAATAGTCAAAGATACATCTAACAAAATTGGGCCAAAACTATTTGTTCCGAGAAACGATAATTCCCTAATCTTCCCCAGGCCGTCCCATAAAACGTTTGTGGTCCCTTTTATCTTAAAAAGTTTACAATGACGGTGGGGACGTGCAAAATTAGGACGAAATTCAATGGGAATTCAGGAATATCTGGTCTCTAATAATGTTAGACAAGATGTTCCACAGGGGCTGTATCTAAGGCCTTATGTGGGTCGAGTATGGTGAAACCCTGAATAGTCAAAGATACATCTAACAAAATTGGGCCAAAACTATTTGTTCCGAGAAACGATAATTCCCTAATCTTCCCCAGGCCGTCCCATAAAACGTTTGTGGTCCCTTTTATCTTAAAAAGTTTACAATGACGGTGGGGACGTCCAAAATTAGGACGAAATTCAATGGGACTTCAGGAATATCTGGTCTCTAATAATGTTAGAGAAGATGTTCCACAGGGGCTGTATCTAAGGCCTTATGTGGGTCGAGTATGGTGAAACCCTGAATAGTCAAAGATAGATCTAACAAAATTGGGCCAAAACTATTTGTTCCGAGAAACGACAATTCCCTAATCTTCCCCAGGCCGTCCCATAAAACGTTTGTGGTCCCTTTTATCTTAAAAAGTTTACAATGACAGTGGGGACGTCCAAAATTAGGACGAAATTCAATGGGACTTCAGGAATATCTGGTCTCTAATAATGTTAGACAAGATGTTCCACTGGGGCTGTATCTAAGGCCTTATGTGGGTCGAGTATGGTGAAACCCTGAATAGTCAAAGATACATCTAACAAAATTGGGCCAAAACTATTTGTTCCGAGAAACGACAATTCCCTAATCTTCCCCAGGCCGTCCCATAAAACGTTTGTGGTCCCTTTTATCTTAAAAAGTTTACAATGACAGTGGGGACGTCCAAAATTAGGACGAAATTCAATGGGAATTCAGGAATATCTGGTCTCTAATAATGTTAGACAAGATGTTCCACTGGGGCTGTATCTAAGGCCTTATGTGGGTCGAGTATGCTGAAACCCTGAATAGTCAAAGATACATCTAACAAAATTGGGCCAAAACTATTTGTTCCGAGAAACGATAATTCCCTAATCTTCCCCAGGCCGCCCCATAAAACGTTTGTGGTCCCTTTTATCTTAAAAAGTTTACAATGACGGTGGGGACGTCCAAAATTAGGACGAAATTCAATGGGAATTCAGGAATATCTGGTCTCTAATAATGTTAGACAAGATGTTCCACAGGGGCTGTATCTAAGGCCTTATGTGGGTCGAGTATGGTGAAACCCTGAATAGTCAAAGATACATCTAACAAAATTGGGCCAAAACTATTTGTTCCGAGAAACGATAATTCCCTAATCTTCCCCAGGCCGTCCCATAAAACGTTTGTGGTCCCTTTTATCTTAAAAAGTTTACAATGACGGTTGGGACGTCCAAAATTAGGACGAAATTCAATGGGAATTCAGGAAAATCTGGTCCCTAATAATGTTAGACAAGGTGTTCCACAGGGCGTGTATCTAAGGCCTTATGTGGGTCGAGTACGGTGAAACCCTGAATAATCAAAGATACATCTAACAAAATTGGGCCAAAAATATTTGTTCCGAGAAACGACAATCCCCAAATCTTCTTCAGGCCGTCCCATAAAAGGTTTGTGGTCCCTTTTATCTCGAAAAGTTTACAATGACGGTTGGGACGCCCAAAATGAGTACAAAATTCAACGGGAATTCAAGAAGGCTGGATTGCAGTTTATCCAGAATAGTAGAAATTGCAATTTTTTTGTTGTAATGTCTTATTTTGGGTAAAATATAATAAGGAAACATAAAATTGGAGCGCGGAAACAGGCATTTATATATTTTTTTGTACAAATAAATTTAAAAAAAAATACCTAACGCACACCAGGCAAACACATTCGACATCGCTCGGCCCACAATCTTCATCTTACCTATTGACAGATGAACGCAAAATTATGAATAACAAATGTTATAAACGTAGGATAAGAAGGAAAATAAGAAATAATTTTGCAAATATACATTAATTGAAACAGTATTATTCGTTTGTAAGCGTAAGTATCTATTAAAACATGGAAATATATGTAGTTCATCTAAACCATATGCACGCAATTTTTTGCGATATTTAGTGTTTTTAATGGTTTACCAAGAATATAACCATTAATACAAAATTCTTGAATTCTGGATAAACTGCAATTTAGTCCTCAAGGCTATCTAGTCCCTAATAATTTTAGATAAGGTGTTTCACATCTAGGTCTTATGTGGGCGGAAAAATAATTCGTAGATTGATTCCCAATTGCAATTGTGAATTACCGGTAACTGAAGGGCTGTCTGTAATACGCGATAAAATTGTAAACACTGCATTGTACATAAATTTTAATTAAATCCTAACATAACTGAACATTCGTAATTATAAAAAATAATGTCTTTTGTAGTAACCGCAATATTTGATAGAAAATTTTACTAAATAATTAAAAAATATAAAAAAAATTCATAAAATTAAATTGTTTTCTTACCTGGCCTTGGTTATTTTCTACGTCAAGCGAAATTCTTCTCAATCGATGTGCGAAAATTTGTCTTTTCAACAGAGCTAAATTATTATCTAAAACTGCATTATGAATTGGTCTGAAATTGAAATAATTAAAATTACTTCATAGACGGGAAAATATCAAGTTCAATGATCTTAAATATGTGGGATTCCCCGATTCATATATAAATTTATTCTAGTTGTACGTATATAATAATCAAACAATGTTATCATGCGACATTACAATGCGTATTTCATTTGTTTTAAACAATTGCACACCACATTGCGTAATGTACCGTGTGAGACAGATCTGTATTATTTACAACAAATTTGTAATTGAATTATTAGAAAAAGATATATTTTCTAACAGCATTTCTAGGTTCAAGAAAGTAAGAAATTATAATTATAAATATAAAATAAATAACAAAATACTCACTTATTCCCCAAAAAATCGAAAGTTGCACAATCCTTCAAATCCAAAAACAGTTGCCGTTTTAGTTGTTCTTGGTTTCTTGGATGTTGATTCATCATTTTTCCCTTAAGAACAATAGTTTTCGACATACCTATGAGATCACTTTTTTTGCTTTCATCTAAACCCGTACTGTACTTCGGAGTGTTAAAAACGTACTCCAATAAATTCGTGATATTTGGGAGGTCGTCTAAGCTCGATATAGGACTAGCGCTACCCGACTATTATGAGAAATGTATTGGTGTTCATTTTTTTTAAATATACAAATTCTTACCTCTGTTTGAACACTTTGGTCCTTAACAATTGTCAGATTGTCTGTTTGAGTTTGTCCATCCACATATATCGGTATTTTCGAAATATTTATATTTTTTTCCTCTTGTTCACTTTCAGTTAATACTTGTAAAATCTTAGAAAAATCCGGCATTTCTTTATTTTTAATCGGTAATTTATCCATTGGTTTTTCGTCCGTCAGATCTATGTGTTCGATTTTTTGACATTTCGCGATATCTGATATTTTTTTTTTATTTGATTTGGCCGCGAGAAATTTGCTGGTGAGGCTTGTCACGGTTTTTATTTGATTAAATATTGGTTTATTTAGCGGTTTAAGTGTTTTAGTTGTAGTAAAAAATATTTTTTTAGGCGGTTCTGCGAGACTTTCCGTTTTCTCAATTTTGAGGTTACAATATGTTGCACTATTAAAATACTCTTGGGATTTGTTCAAATCTGATATTTTCATCACTCTTGCATTAGGAATCGGTTTTATTAAGTTTTTATTATGTTTATAACTGTAAGTTTTCACTATTTTTATCGGGTTTATATTTAAGGTTTCATTTTTTATAACACTGTTAACTAAAACTGGTTTTATATCTTCACTATTATTATTTAATCGAACTGGAGTTGTTTTTGGTATTATTGATATTTTTTTTCCCGCTAAATTTGTTATAATAATTGGACGGTTGTTGACAGCAACAGGTGATGTGCTTTTACTCGAAACAGCTGACTGACTGATTACGTTGTCATGGCTTGCTTCAGTCGATGCTTGTTTTTCCCCCTCCACTAATTTTTCGTCAGTAGTATCTGCCATTTTGTGTGGTTCCCCATTTAAAATATCTGTGTCTAATTCTATTATATTATCTGTTTCAAACAATATTGTATTTTTTGTAATATTAGTACTATCTGAATTTGTACTATTTGTACTAGATTCAGACGAAGTTGAAAGTTTTCTATTTTGGTTCATAGTCTCGAAATTATTGAATTGTTCAGCAGATACTACTATTTTTTTGTTAGGTTCTTTTGGTGGTTCAATTTCGATTAAAATTTGTAAGTTTTCGTCGTTTGTATTATCAGTTGTTTGTTTTTTCTTCATTTGTTTTTTTGAACGGTTTGGTTTCATGACGCCCTATTTCTAAATTAAATTGTTATTATTAATAAATGAAAGACAAAAAATCTGATGATCAAGTGACTTCCCGCCATTTTCATTTTCGATTAAACAAAATCTAATTTGTTGTACAAATAAATAAATAAAAAACTGAATTATATTTTATTGTTTATATGCAATTTATTATCTTTTATAACATGCAAATTAAAATTGGCGGGAGGTATCTGCAAGACACGTATTCGATTGGAACACTAACATAATTTTTAAACAAATAATACACTACACTCATTACTGTTTCATATGTGAAAAACACTTGAAATAATATAAGATATAAATAGAACACTTTATTTATCTGTCACATAAAAAGGTTCTTCCCCTTTGAAATAAATTTCCTAAGAATAAAACTAAAAAACTTAAAATACACTATATAGTGAACTAGTCAAATCTCAAACACAACAATGAATGATCCCATGACAAATTTCCACAAAATAAAAGAGGTTAACTTCACGACTTTATTTTACATAGCTACTAAAATATAAAAGTTGTTTGTACTTACATTATGTTCTTCGTTTGTTATCACAATTATTAAACATACAATGTATTACTTTGTAATTTACGTATTACGTTTTTAATATTGGTATTCCCCGTCTATAACAACTAAATAATTACAAAAGCAAGTCGATGGATAGTGGGAAATACACATACGCTTAAAATTTCCTGTAAATTTCTTCTTATTCTTCATGTTTATCAAGGCAAAGTTAGATGCAAAAGTTGAATAAATTTGTTATTTTTTATTTAAAATACATATTTGTTGTTTTATAATATTGTTAATATCACAAATGAATAAAAGAAATAATGTGAAAAATTACAGGTTATGTCTTTGTTTGGTATTCGTTCTGTTTCTAAACTTTGTTTATTTATTGTTTGTTGGTTTTGCATATTGTATTTATTATAATAATATATACAATTAATAAATAAATATATCAAAATTATCTCAACACCAACAAATACACATATAAATAAATAAAAATATGTATTATTCGTATATCGACTAGCGACATCTACTGTCTATTTCTGAAACTAACAAAATCATTGCGCATTTGTTTTCTTAGGTCAAGGCCAAATTAAAATGTATGTTTATGTTAGTTTTTTGGAATATTCTGTAAATAAACAACATAAAGATGTGTAAATAATGTCAAAATAAATTGATAACATATATCCAATATATTTCGGCCGCTTACTAGTGTTCTTCTCACGAATTTTGCAAAAATCTCCGAAACTATAGGTCCTATCAAAAACTCGTTATATACAAAATTAAACTAGATAAAATTTCCTACAAAAAAGATTTTATTAATTTTTTTGTAGGATTGATAGTTTCGAAGATTCTAGACGGAGAAAATAGCGATTTTTCAATTATTGGAGATTTTTCGTTGCTATATTTATGTTTATATACCGGGTGTTACACAAAAAGCGGGCCATAGGCGTTTAACATGGGAAAACAGCAAAAGTTTTCGCCAATCAAATTGTAATATTTATCAGACGATTTTAGTAGGCGTGGTTTAATATGTAATATCGAATGCCTTTTCAACTTTCTAGGGAATAGGGCGGATCTTTGATAAGGCTGATAAGAAATATTGATTAAATAAAAGATAAAAATAATAATTGGAAAATGGGAACAAAACCTGCAGCAATTTTATAACAATTGGTGTAGCCAACACAATACCTCTCGCCATTTACTAACTCTTATTTTTGGATTAGCGAATTTTACTCTAATTTTGGCAGTTTATTTCTTAAAATATAGTCTAAACTAATCCAAGTAACTACCTTTTTTTAAACCCCTCAACAGGATTAAATCCCAATTACAGAGTGGGTTCACATTCACACACATCCATGCCTTAGTGGGATTCGAACTCAGAGCCTCGAGGGCACTCATGACATGAGGCATTGCTCTAACCATTGAGCCACCGGAACTATAATAAAATGAAGATTAAATTTTAAATACCGGGATAGATTCACTAAATCAAAAATGAGGATTAGCTTAAATATTTTTGTGAATCGTTAATTTTTATTAATCTAAATACATACCTACATATTTACTTATGCTGGAAACTGTATTGAATTCCTTTTCTATTGTTCTATTTACTTTTTCCTTTTTAAAACGTTACTAATATTATTTTGAATTGATTAGTTCTTTGATAGTGACATTTATCTGTCTATTATATACATTTGAATAACTGCATTTTGTTTGTTTAATGCGTAGGCTCTGGGATTTAAATTATAGATAATTTTGACAGTTTCTTTCTTAAAATATAGTCTAATCTAATCCAAGTAACTACCTTTTTTTAAACCCCTCAACAGGATTAAATCCCAATTACAGACATCCATGCCTTAGTGGGATTCGAACCTAGAGCCCCGAGGGCACTCATGACATGAGGCATTGCTCTAACCATTGAGTCACCGGAACTATAATAAAATGAAGATTAAATTTTAAATACCGGGATAGAATAGAATTCACTAAATCAAAAATGAGGATTAGCTTAAATATTTTTGTATATCGTTAATTTTTATTAATCTAAATACATACCTACATATTTACTTATGCTGGAAACTGTATTGAATTCCTTTTCTATTGTTCTATTTACTTTTTCCTTTTTAAAACGTTACTAATATTATTTTGAATTGATTAGTTCTTTGATAGTGACATTTATCTGTCTATTATATACATTTGAATAACTGCATTTTGTTTGTTTAATGCGTAGGCTCTGGGATTTAAATTATAGATAATTTTGACAGTTTCTTTCTTAAAATATAGTCTAATCTAATCCAAGTAACTACCTTTTTTTAAACCCCTCAACAGGATTAAATCCCAATTACAGACATCCATGCCTTAGTGGGATTCGAACCTAGAGCCCCGAGGGCACTCATGACATGAGGCATTGCTCTAACCATTGAGTCACCGGAACTATAATAAAATGAAGATTAAATTTTAAATACCGGGATAGAATAGAATTCACTAAATCAAAAATGAGGATTAGCTTAAATATTTTTGTATATCGTTAATTTTTATTAATCTAAATACATACCTACATATTTACTTATGCTGGAAACTGTATTGAATTCCTTTTCTATTGTTCTATTTACTTTTTCCTTTTTAAAACGTTACTAATATTATTTTGAATTGATTAGTTCTTTGATAGTGACATTTATCTGTCTATTATATACATTTGAATAACTGCATTTTGTTTGTTTAATGCGTAGGCTCTGGGATTTAAATTATAGATAATTTTGACAGTTTCTTTCTTAAAATATAGTCTAATCTAATCCAAGTAACTACCTTTTTTTAAACCCCTCAACAGGATTAAATCCCAATTACAGACATCCATGCCTTAGTGGGATTCGAACCTAGAGCCCCGAGGGCACTCATGACATGAGGCATTGCTCTAACCATTGAGTCACCGGAACTATAATAAAATGAAGATTAAATTTTAAATACCGGGATAGAATAGAATTCACTAAATCAAAAATGAGGATTAGCTTAAATATTTTTGTGAATCGTTAATTTTTATTAATCTAAATACATACCTACATATTTACTTATGCTGGAAACTGTGTTGAATTCCTTTTCTATTGTTCTATTTACTTTTTACTTTTTAAAACGTTACTAATATTATTTTGAAATGATTAGTTCTTTGATAGTGACATTTATCTGTCAGTTACATATATTTGAATAACTGCATTTTGTTTGTTTAAAGCGTAAGTTCTGAGATTTAAATTATAGATAATTTCATAAATTTATCCATAAAATATATAGAAAATCTACAGAAAATTTAATAATCTTTAATTTTTATAATAACATTAAGCACGAAAAAATAAAAGGTATTTTGAGCTTCTGGTAAAGTGCCATTTCCGGTTATCCAATACAAGATTTCAAAATTTTCTGAATGATAGTATTTGAGTTAGAGTAGAGGATCCACACACACACATACACACATACATACACACAGACATCATCGTAAAAATGTTAAAAGTGGATTCTAGGGACCTTAAAACTTGCTCATTTACTAAAATCTCGATATGCGATTTTTACCACATACCTACATATTTATTTTATTGAATTCCTTTTTACCTTCTGTCACCTTTAGGTAAGGAAGGTATTGTCTTTGGTCAAAAAATTCGGTGATGAGTTTTTGATGAATAAGCACGTTTTAGGGTCCCTACAATACGATTTTACTATTTTTACGATGATGTCTGTATGTGTGTGTGTGCGTGTGTGACAAAATTTTCGTCTGCGATAACTTCCATACTACAATTCCAAAAATTATAATTCTTTCGTATTTCTTTTCGTTACATCCATGTGAAGAGCTGATTAGATTTTGGTTAGAATTGGACAACCGGAAGTACCCTCATTTGAAGATTTTAACAGTTTTTCTTGAAAAAACTATGTTAAATATCATTTTTTCACGTTTAATGTTATTATAAATATTAAAGAATATTTTATTCTCTATACGATTTGACTACATTTTATACTTAATATTAAATGGATATAGAGTTAAAAAATTATGAAGAAATTAAATTTCATAAAGTAGCCATAGCTATGGAAACAGCTACTATATTAAGAAAATTTTGATTGAAAGATGTCAGTGTCAAGTGAAATTGACATAGTGTGTTTGTCTTATAATTTTACTGGAAATAGGTATAGGATCTTTTGCTTTCTGTATGGAATTTGAATAAAATACATACAACTGCTTTAAGGTAATGTACAAGAAATAATAATAATAAATCTTTTATTTCTGCAGATACATTACACTGTATATAGAAAACGTCACAAAATAATAATTTTCTGAATGAAATTTGCATAAAATACATGCAACTGCCGGAAGGTAATATACAAGAAATAGAATATTTAATTTAGCAAGGAGCTTTCCGTATGAAATTTGTATAAAATACATAGAACTGACGGAACGTAATGTGCTGGCCACATCAGATTTTTTATTGTTCTATTTACTTTCTTCTTTTTAAAACGTTTCTTTTATTAATTCGAAATGATTAGTTTTTTGACAGTGACATTTATCTGTCAGTTACATACATTTGAATAACTGATAAAATATATAGAAAAAGTATTAATGCAAATCTGTAGAAAATTTAATAATCTTTAATTTTTATAATAACATTAATCTCGAAAAAATAACATTCAAAGGTATTTTTCGAAGAAAAACTATGTATAAGCGACAGCTATCGCTGTAGGGCTTGTATTCGATTTAACTTTTGTATTATTTGAACAGAACATCTATGTCAACACATCGCTATCATCTGTTTTTACAATTTAAAAAAAATAACATTTCTCAGAAATATTATTGTTTGTTTAGATATAGGTATTGATATAAAAAATGTCACATCAAAATTAAATTTAGATTATATAAATGTCAAACAATATAATGTTGCAGATGAAAAAAAAAATAACAATTCTTCGAAGTTGTAGTCAACAACATACGTCTGAAATTTGGGCGTTATGACATTTAGACGTTATGATACGTACTCCCTATGCCTCCCTTACCAAGGGTAGCGGGTACCATAAATTGAAAAATCTGATGTGGCCAGCACATAACCTCTCGCCAGATATTTACCTGGTTGTACGCATTAAACGAAAAATATTTTTAAATACAAATACATATATTCATGTCTCACTACAAAATAATTCTCACATATATTTGCAAAATCTATGGGATATTTTAATATAAATTGTGTACAATACATACATTTTCTTTATATTCAATATCCTGAAATTTTCTTTTTCTTTATATTCGTCATTTTTTCGCAAATTCCTTTTGTATTCTTTTTTACGTATATTCTTTTGCGTTGTTGACTTTTTTTTATTTTCATAATCTTCATAATGACATACAAATATTTTTGACAGTGGCATACAAATATTTTTGCCAGTGACATTTATGTGTCAATTACAAACATTTGAATTTCTTGCCTTGAAGTAGTTTGATCTGATCAAATTATTTTATATGCATTTCTTTATCTCTAAATCTATAGAAGATATAATAATGAATTTATATTTATCGATAAAGAATTTAACGTTCTTTAATATATTTACATAAATTTTCGATAAATAATATTTAGATGATTTTTTTCTTGTAACTACTACTTCCGGTTGTCCAATTGTTACCAAAACTTAATCAACTCTTCCCATTATTGTTAGATTGAGGAATCCGCAGGTATAAATGTTTTAAGTCTTATAGTATTTGAGAAATCGTGGATCCAACACACACACACATACACACACACACACACACACACACACACACACACACACACACACACACACATCCACACACATACACACACACATACACATACGGACATCATCGTAATGTTATAATCGGTTTCTAGGGACCTTAAAAGGTGCTTATTCACTAAAATCTGGATATGGCCAACACAATACCTCCCGCTATTTAATTTTTATTAATTTAAATATACATACATATTATGCTGGAAACTGTATTAAGATCCATTCCATATAACTATGGTTCTATTTACTATTTTCTTTTTAAAACGTTACTATTATTAATTTGATATGATTAGTTCTTTGGCAGTGGCATTTATCTGTCAGTTACATACATTTGTGATATAAACTGTGTAACCAAGGAGTTGTGCTTGTTTAAAGCGTAGGCTCCGGGATTTAAATTATAGATAATTTTATAAATTTATCCACAATTTATATAGAAAAAGTATTTATGCAAATCTGTAGAAAATTTAATAATCTTTAATTTTTATTATAACACAAATCTCGAATAAATAACATTTGAAGGTATTTTTCGAAGAAGATTTATTTTGAGCTTCAAGTAAAGTGCCATTTTCGGTTATCTGATTTAAACCAAAATCTAATGGTTTCTTCTCATATTAGAATAAGGTAGAAATACAAGGTTTCAAAATGTTCTTAATGATAGTATTTGAGTTAGAGTGGAGGATCCACACATACACACAGACATCATCGTGAAAATGTTAAAATTGGATTCTAGGGACCTTAAAACTTACCTCCCTTACCAAGGGTAGCGGGAGGTAAAAAGCAATATATACTTAGCATAACATATGATTGGTGCATTCTGTGTATACGTATTGAGAACGCAATAAATAATTTTCAATAATGAAAATTTGTTGTTTTTATTCTTCACAAATTGAAAAATATTGCTATTACTTTAGTGACGATTTCTGAACTTTTAATGACGATTGTGCCCTTTAGTGACGATTTCAAACAAACATTTATTTTTATCGCTCGATCATTATTGTTAATATGTCGTTATAACGTAAAAAAATCCCACTATTTAGTAAAAAAGAGAAATTCTCCTTCAACATGTATTATTTGCTCACCTAACAAATTGTTATCAGTATTTGTTTTAGATTAGATTACGTTGAAAAAGGTACTGAATTCTACGAAATCGTGTGTTTAAGCAGAATTTGAAATCATTTCTTGTAATAGATATATATTATATTCATTCATGAATCGATTGAAATTCAAAAAGACTTGAAATTTATTGATTTAGAGAGACAACAAATCGAATTAAACCTTATGCTTTATTATTATTATTATTATTATTAAATTTCTGACACTGACTTAAAAATCTGATGTTTGAAATAGCAGTGAACTTTAATTAAAGTATCACTTCCGGTTGATCGGTCGTAAACAAAATCTAATTTGTTCCAATAAATAGAAAAGTCTGTTATACCAAATTTTGGATTCTATTTTGTTATGTTTTTCCTCGAAAATCTGTACAGAGCTCCAAATTAACTACCATTTCCGGTTTATCATATAGGTATAGTCAAAATCTAATGTTGTTTCAAATTATACACGTGTTTTAAATATCAAATTTGAGAAGTTTTGGATCATGTTTTAATATATTTTTTTCTAGAAAATCTGTTTATAGCTTTGGTTTATCAATTTTAGAAAACATCTAGTATGTCGTTCTCATTAATATAAAAGTCTTTAATACCAAATTTGATAAGTTTTGGATTGTATCAATTTATTTTTAATGAAACTCTGTTCAGAGCTTCAAATAAAGTATCATTTCCGGTTTATCAATTTAAGCCAAAATCTAATATATTACTTCCCATTACATAAAAGTCTTAAATACTAAATTTGACAAGTTTTAGAATATATCATAATATATTTTTCACAAAAATCTGTTCAGAGCTTCAAGTAAAGTATCACTACCGATTTATCAATTTTAGAAAAAATCTAATATGTCATTCTTATTAAAATAAAAGTCTTAAATACCAAATTTGAAAAGTTTTCGATTGTATCAATATATTTTTCACGAAAATCTGTACAGAGCTTCAAATAAAGTACCATTTCTGGTTTATCAATTATATCCAAAATCTAATATGTTGTTCCTCTTCAAATAAAAGTCGTAAATACTAAATTTGACAAGTTTTGGAGTATATCATAATATATTTTTCACGAGAATCTATTCAGAGCTTCAAGTAAAGTATCACTTCTGGTTGATTAATTTTAGCCAAAATCTAATATGTTATTTCCCATGATATAAAAGTCTTAAATACTAAAATTGAAAAATTTTGGATTATATTTTAATATAGTTTTTCATTAAAAACTGTTATGAGCTTCAAGTAAACAGTCACTTCCGGTTATCCAATTTTACCCAAAATCTACAAAACTCGTTATATGAATGCAGGAAGCTTAGATATGGAAAATAGATATATTTGGAAGTTTGTTATAAGAGTTATCGTGGACGAAAAAATCGTCACACAGACATCATCGTAAAAATAGTAAAAACGTGTTGTAAGGACCCTAATTCGTGCTTATTTACTGAAAACTTACTATCGATGGCACGATTACATTACCTCCCTTACCTACGATATGACGGGAGGTAAAAAGATTCAGCCCTGTAGATTCAATGGTTTGCGCACCACAGCGACTTTAAGAAAATCGCACCAATGAGGTATACAACCCGCAAAAACAACTGCCTGCGGGGCATTTCCGGGTGACTACATCTCTTTAGGAAATGCCCTAAGCAATATATGTACCAAACAGCTTGTTTGTACCATAAAATATGGTGTGTTTGCAAATTTTCGCCCTTAACATCCGGCGTAGAAACAATACGCGACTTCCCACGCCTGTAACTCGTAAAATATTGAAGTTACGTAAAAATGTGTATGGACCTTTTCGATAGAAAATTTATTCATCTTTAATTTTGTTATTCATCTTATTTATCGTAGGGCCGTTCAGAACCGAGATATTGGCAAAAAAACTATTTTTGAGCCACATTTAGGCTGACGATATTTCCAATATGGTTTCAAACAAAATGATTGGAACTAAAATGGATTAGAATTGATATTAGCTCCACCTACTAAATAGCGAGACGAATAGCATTTGAAGTAGTTAGAAATTTGCTCATGGCACACTTTGATAAACAATCTGATATGGACATCGAGGCATTTTTATCTCCAGTTAAATATTATAGATAAGAGAGGTATAGGAATAATTCTAAATTTATTAGTTTACTACGCAATTTATATATTTATAAATATCCGTAGGCCGTATCTTTAAATTTCGGGAATTGACACATTTCTAGTAAAACGTTTCCATACAAACTCATGTGGTTTCTATCTGACACTTGTTGAATTTGAAAAAATTGAGATTGAGATACATGTTTATTCTCCTCAACATGTACATTCCAAATTTTGAAACCGCAGGTCGATATCTCTTTTCGTTTCCGAGATATCCGACCTGAAAATATTGCCCAAAAATGGCCATATTTAGCCCATATCTCAAAAATGGTCATTTATACGCCCCTAGCGATATCACCATTAGATTCTACGAGCAAAATTACATAAGTATACCAATTTTCATAATTTTTGAACAACTATTACAATCTCCAGAAAGAAAAGTCTAAAAATGGCCAAAAACTGAAAAAATCGTAAGGGGTACCCCTTGCTATTTTTTCAGTTTTCAGACTTTTCCTTCTGGAGATTGTAATAGTTGTTCAAACATTATGAAAATTGGTATGCTTATGTAGTTTTGCTCGTAGAATCTAATGGTGATATCGCTAGGCGTGTATAAATGACCATTTTTTGGATATGGGCTAAATATGGGAAACTGAAAAAATTATGAAATTTCGGCTCAAAAAAAATAATTCAGATTTTAATAAATATTTATTCTCCTCAACATGGACATTCCAAAATTTGAAACCGCAGGTCGATATCACTTTTCGTTTCCGAGATATTCGTCCTCAAAATTTTGCTCAAAAATGGCCATTTTTGGCCCATATCCCAAAAATGGTCATTTATACACCCCTAGCGATATCACCATTAGATTCTACGAGCAAAATTACATAAGTATACCAATTTTCATAATTTTTGAACAACTATTACAAGCACCAGAAAGAAAAGTCTAACAATGGCCAAAAACTGAAAAAATCGTAAGGATTTTTTCAGTTTTTGGCCATTTTCAGGCTTTTCCTTCTGGAGATTGTAATAGTTGTTCAAACGTTATGAAAATTGGTATACTTATGTAATTTTGCTCGTAGAATCTAATGGTGATATCGCCAGGGGTGTATAGATGACCATTTTTGGGATATGGCTCAAATATGGGCATTTTTGAGCAAAATTTTGAAGTCGAATATCTCGGAAACGAACAGAGATATCGACCTGCGGTTTCAAAATTTGGAATGTCCATGTTGAGAAGAATAAATATGCATTAAAATCTGAATTATTTTTTTTTTTGAGCCGAAATTTCATAATTTTTTCAGGTTTTGGCTATTTTCAAACTTTTCCTTCTGGAGATTTTAATAGTTGTTCAAACATTATGAAAATTGGTATACTTATGTAATTTTGCACGTAGAATTTAATGGTGCAAGCGGCAGGCGCGTATCATTGACCGTTTTTGAGTTATGGCCCAAAAACGAAAAATTGAAAAAATGGCAAGGGGTACCCCTTACGATTTTTTCAATTTTTAGACTTTTCCTTCTGGAGACCGTAATAGTTGTTCAAACATTATGAAAATTGGTATACTTATGTAATTTTGCTTGTAGAATTTAATGGTGCAAGCGACAGGCGCGTATCATTGACCCTTTTTGAGTTATGGCCCAAAAACGAAAAATTGTAAAAATGGCAACGGGTACCCCTTACGATTTTTTCAATTTTTAGACTTTTCCTTCTGGAGACCGTAATAGTTGTTCAAACATTATGAAAATTGGTATACTTATGTAATTTTGCTCGTAGAATCTAATGGTGATATCGCTAGGGGTGTATAAATGACCGTTTTTGAGATATGGCCCGATTTTAAAGAATGTTTAATAATAAATGTATCCGTTGGAATATTTTAATAAAAATTAGTATACTTATGTTTTTTGATACGAGGAATTTACTGGTGACGTCGTGAAAGGTGTACCATACACCCATTTTTGGGTATAAGGATGGAGTAATATTTGTTTGTATTTTGGCGGGAGGTAAAAATAGTGACGTCAATTTTTTCTTCGTATTTGAGTTAAATATATATTTGATAAGCAATATTATGTAATATTAGTTAAATATAAAATGCAATTTTGCGAAAATATCAAACGTATCTTATACGTAGAATATGCGAACATGTAAATGAGAATATTATCAGTCAGTTATTGGAATCAATCAATAAAATTTAGATAAGTAGATATACATGGGATTCACAGAATATATATAGAAGCCTATTTTTCATGAAAGACAGTATTATAATTTTGTTTTATCTTTTATTGTCATTATTAAATTTGACCTTGCGTCATCTAAAGATAAGATAGGAATTGTCTTTAAAAAAAATATGAGGTTTAAAAAAGCAATCAGACTAATGAAATAAAAATTGTAAATAAGTTTTATATTACTAACGCCGTCTGTGGTAAAACGCGGAACTTTGGCAGTAATATTTACAACAAACTATGTTCAACAGAAAAAGTAAAGTGTTAAAACTCTAAAAAACATACTTTTTATTTAATATGCTAATAACATATGTTATAAAATAATAAACAAACTCTTCACAACTTTTTAAAATGTATAAAATCATTAATTCGCAGTACCTATAAATGTCATAGTTCAGCGTTTTTGTACAGATGGCGTTACTGACTGGTTTCAAAACAAAACTATTTTTTGAACAACTATCGCATCAAAATTGACTTTGTATCTGTAGCAAAAATTATTTGAATCAAATTTTAATTATTATCTTATTTACGAGTGATTTTGTGTATATTGTAGTATTTTATAACTTAAATATGTTATGTTCACATTCACTTACCTCAAAATTGGGTATAAACATACCCTTAAAACTATAAAATATGTAATCTGCATACTTCATTTACCATTACCATATTTTATGTACATACCTTGTCTGTAACCTATGTATATTATTTTTTTATAATACATATAGTGTATATAATTAACACCCTATATATTTTTAAACACAGAAAAATTTATGCTTTATTTATTTTTTATGTAACTCCTGAACAAATGGTCGGATTTTTATGAAATTTGGTATATATATGGAAAAAACTTGGCAGAATTCAAATCTGCATGAATTATTGCGATATATTTGACAGTAGAATGGTTGAAGTGTGGTTTTTGTGGATATATTACTATTATTTTACCTATTTTTTAAATAACTCCTGAATTAGTGTTCGGATTTTGATGAAATTTGGTATACATATAAAAAAAACATGGCAGAATTCAAATCTGTATGAATTAGTGCGATATAATTGACAGTAGAGTGGTTGAAGTGCGGTTTTTGTGGCTATATTACTATTATTTTACCTATTTTTTAAATAACTCCTGAATTGGTGGTCGGATTTTTATGAAATTTGGTATACATATCGAGAAAACATCGCGGAATTCAAATCTGCATGAATTAGTGCGATATATTTAACAGTAGAGTGGTTGAAGTGCGGTTTTTGTGGCTATATTACTATTATTTTCACTATTTTTTAAATAACTTCTGAATTAGTGGTCAGATTTTGATAAAATTTGGTATACATATCGAGAAAACATCGCGGAATTCAAATCTGCATGAATTAGGGCGATATATTTGACAGTAGAGTGGTTGAAATGCGGTTTTTGTGACTATATTACTATTATTTTACCTATTTTTTTAAATAACTCCTGAATTAGTAGTCGGATTTTTATGAAATTTGGTATACATATGGAAAAAACTTTGCAGAATTCAAATCTGCATGAATTAGGGCGATATATTTAACAGAAGATTGGTTGAAGTGTGGTTTTTGTGGCTATATTACTATTATTTTACAAAATTTTTAAATAACTCAGAACTAGTCGTCAGATTTTTATGAAATTTGGTATACATATCGAAAAAATATCGCAGAATTAAAATCTGCATGAATTACTGCGATATATTTGACAGTAGAGTGGTTGAAGTGCGATTTTTGTGGCTATATTACTATTATTTTACCTATTTTTTAAATAACCCCTGAATTAGTGTTCGGATTTTGATGAAATTTGGTATACATATAAAAAAAACATGGCAGAATTCAAATCTGCATGAATTAGTGCGATATATTTAACAGTAGAGTGGTTGAAATGCGGTTTTTGTGGCTATATTACTATTATTTTACCTATTTTTTAAATAACTCCTGAATTAGTGGTCGGATTTTGATGAAATTTGGTATACATATCAAAAAAACACAGCAGAATTCAAATCTGCATGAATTAGGGCGATATATTTAACAGTAGATTGGTTGAAGTGTGGTTTTTGTGGATATATTACTATTATTTTACCTATTTTTTAAATAACTCCTGAATTAGTGGTCAGATTTTTATGAAATTTGGTATACATATCGAAAAAATATCGCAGAATTAAAATATGCATGAATTAGTGCGATATATTTAACAGTAGAGTGGTTGAAATGCGGTTTTTATGGCTATATTACTATTATTTTATTTATTTTTTTAATAACTTCTGAATTAGTGGTCGGATTTTTATGAAATTTGGTATACATATGAAAAAAACATAGCAGAATTCAAATCTGCATGAATTACTGCGATATATTTAACAGTAGAGTGGTTGAAATGCGGTTTTTATGGCTATATTACTATTGTTTTATTTATTTTTTAAATAACTTCTGAATTAGTGCTCGGATTTTTATGAAATTTGGTATACATATGAAAAAACATAACAGAATTCAAATCTGCATGAATTACTGCGATATATTTGACAGTAGAGTGGTTGCAGTGCGATTTTTGAAAATATTTTTACGCAATATATTTTGTGGATTTTAAAAGAGGTAAAAATTGACCTGTTCTTACCTTTTATGTTGATTGGACGACAGCTGGGAGAGGGGGGGGGGTTGTTCGCCATTACACGAGTCATCTGAAACGAAGATAAATGGAAATGTAAAGTGCCATTTTTAGAAATATTTCACTATATGTGTATAATTAATAAATATTATGCTCTGTTTCATGTCAGCCATGCAGTAGATGGCGCTCGCATCAGCACCAGTTTTAAGTAGCCTAAATTATCGCCCCCATCGCATTTTACTGTACTTGTAAGGGTACGCAAGATACTACTGTTATTTTATTATTATAATTTTTTTTACTGTATCTATTTAATTTTTAAAAGGGGACTGTATGTACCTTTAGGGCACAACTTATTTATTGTAAATATAGTTGAGAAATTATCAATTTTTGTTTGTTTATCAATAAAATGTATTATTTGTGTTTTGTTTTCTTGCGACATATGATTATAACCTCCAAACATGAATCCAAAGCCGGATACTGGGTTTGTCTAGACAGCTTATCGTGCCTTCGATGGTCAATTAATTAACATAAAGTAATTAATTCTCTAATTAAAGATTTACAGACCAAACATATAAGCAAAAATGGAAATATACTTGTTTGTAAATAAATTTTTAAACAGATTTAATTGGTCCATTCAATAGAGGTTTTCACCCTACCAGGTCTTCAACCGGGGGGGGGGGGGGTTATAGCATAGCCGCCATCTTGGATCAAAAGGGCAAAATATGAGATTTTTTTGGTTTTTGGCTATTTTCTCAAAAACGGTAACCCGTATAAAATTTTTACAAGAATACAAAATTAAAGATCGTACATTTTTGTACAAAAAAGTATTGTTACATTTTTACCTAGCGTGAACTCTCAGCGAGTTATATTCAAAATAGTTAACCAGCATTTATCAAAAAATTAAATAATTTTAAAAAAAATCTGATGTGGCCAGCACATTACCTTCCGTCAGTTATATGAGGTATTTACAAAAATTCTACCGGTAAACTGTTACCAGTAAATAGCTGTTTATCAGGTTATAACTACCAGAATCGTTATTTTAAGAACGCGAGTGGTAAACAGAGTAGATCCATAACCTACGAAAAAAATTGAAAATTTTAAACAGGTTAGAAATTTGACGTAGTTAACAAACTGAGCAGAGTCCTATTTTGAACACATTTCCACTTTTACCACGCACGCTTCGCTTTGCATCACTACCTTTTTTTGAGATTAGATTCTTCATAAATCCGGTAGTGTTTTCGAACACAGTCGGTAGATGCGGTATCTACCGGTAGAATTTTCGTAAATGCGTATGTATTTTCTATAAAATCCATACAGAAAGTTCCTTGCAAAGATTATAAATTTCTTGTATGTACATTACCTTTCGACAGTAGTATATATTTTATACAAATTTTATACAGAAAATTTCGGGCAAAAAGATCCTGACACAAATATACTACGAATATGTCATTGCACTTGACACTGACATCTTTCAATCAGAATTTTCTTAATATAGTAGCTGTTTCTAACATAGCTGGCTAATTTATGAAATTTAATTTCTTTATAAATTTATAACTCTATATCCATTTAATATGAAGTATAAAATGCAGTCAAATCGTATAGAGAATACAATGTTCTTTCATATTTATAATAACATTAAATGTGAAAAAATGATATTTAACATCGTTTTTTCAAGAAAAACTGTTAAAATCTGCAAATAAGGGTACTTCCGGTTGACCAATTATAACCAAAATCTAATCAGCTCTTCATATGGATGCAACGAAGAGGAATACGAAAGAATTATAATTTTTGGAATTGTAGTATTAGAGTTATCGTAGACGAAAATTTTGTTACACACACACATCCACACACACACACACACACATACAGACATCATCGTAAAAATAGTAAAATCGTATTGTAGGGACCCTAAAACGTGCTTATTCATCAAAAACTCACCACCGAATTTTTTGACCAAAGACAATACCTTCCTTACCTAAAGGTGACGGAAGGTAATAAACAATATTAGATATTGAATAATTACTGTAATATGATTTACTATTCATAACAGTTTACAGTCGTCGTGGCATCAAAAAGGCCCAAGTAACACTGACCGACGTTCGACCATAAAGTGACGTCAATTTTTGACGTGTTTGCTACGTCACAGTGACGTTGATTTTTCGTCTGAAATAGGACTAATTAGACGTCTAATTTAACGTTTATATGGAGTGCCACTGTGGCATTTGTTTTTGGTCTAAAATATGACTATTTAGACGTCAGATGGTCGCTATGACGTCCACAAGACGACGTCTAACTTGACGTCTTTACGACTTTTACTTTTTTTAATATTAAAAATTCATATTAAAATTTATATTTATTAAATTGGGCACAGGTATATACTATTTTACAAAAACATAAAACAATATATTGTTTATTATAAAAGTTCCTTCTGTTATTTATGTATATACCATAAAAATAACGTAGAAACGTTTTAAAATGACGTCGAAACACCGTCTTAATGACGTCTAAACAAGTCTTACAATGACGTCTAAACAACGTCTTAAAATGTCGTCTAAACTACATCTGAAAATAACGTCTAAACTGAGACGTCTTCAAGACGACTATATGACGTGAATTATGACGTTACCGTGACGTCGATTTTAGGCAATGTGTGTTACTTGAGAGTAACATCGATGATTTTTAAATATACTTTTCAACGCTTTGAAATTCTTCATCCTGTCATATATTACACAAGTTTTGCTGATAAAAAATATTTGAAAATAAATTAAGTGGTAAAAAACTATGAAATATTTATCCAGGTTTATCAGGATCATAAAGTTCTTGCTATTAGAGTCAAGGTCATGCTGATATTATTCTCACTTTTATTGTTAACAATAACCTGTTGTCAAATAGACATTAACATTTTATCTTGGTCGCCAATTGACATTTAATCTTTAAAATGTTATAGATTTTTTTTTTCGTTACAGATTATTAAAGTATCATATACTGCAATTGCATACAAGTTTTGGGAATTATATTTTTTTGTATCTTAAGATTATTGCTATTGATGATTAGCATTATTTTGAAAACATTCCAAAATAAGATTATGAAATCTTTTTAAAATTGTGAATAAAAATCTGATGTGGCCAGCACATTACCTTATGTCAGTTCTGTGTATTTTGTATAAAAATGTCATACAGAAAGTTCCTTGCAAAAGATTCTATTTCTTGTACATATATTACCTTAAGGCAGTTGTATGTATTTTATACAAATTCCATACAGAACAAAAGATCCTATATTTCCAAAAAAATTATAACACAAACATACTGTCAACTGCACTTGACACTGACACCTTTCAGTCAGAATTTTCTTAATATAGCAACTGTTTCCTGAGTTATAGCATAGCTGGCTAATATATGATATCTAATTTCTTTATAATTTTTACCTTCCGTCACCTTTAGGTAAGGAAGGTATTGTCTTTGGTCAAAAAATTCGGTAGTGAGTTTTTGATGAATAAGCACGTTTTAGGGTCTCTAGAATACGATTTTACTATTTTTACGATGATGTCTGTATGTGTGTGTGTGTGTGTGTGTGTGTGTGTGTGTGTGTGTGTGTGTGTGTGTGTGTGTGTGTGTGTGTGTGTGTGTGTGTGTGTGTGTGTGTGTGTGTGTGTGTGTGTGTGTGTGTGTGTGTGTGTGTGTGTGTGTGTGTGTGTGTGTGTGTGTGTGTGTGTGTGTGTGTGTGTGTGTGTGTGTGTGTGTGTGTGTGTGTGTGTGTGTGTGTGTGTGTGTGTGTGTGTGTGTGTGTGTGTGTGTGTGTGTGTGTGTGTGTGTGTGTGTGTGTGTGTATGTATGTATGTATGTGTGTGTGTGTGTGTGTGTGTGTGTGTGTGTGTGTGTGTGTGTGTGTGTGAGTGTGTGTGTGTGTCTGTGTGTGACAAAATTTTCTAATGCGATAACTCTAACACTACAATTCCAAAAATTATAATTCTTTCGTGTTCCTCTTCGTTACAGCCATGTGAAGAGCTGATTAGATTTTGGTTATAATTGGTCAACCGGAAGTACCCTCATTTGAAGATTTTAACAGTTTTTCTTGAAAAAACGATGTTAAAAATCATTTTTTCACATTTAATGTTATTATAAATATTAAAGAATTATTTATTCTCTATACAATTTGAATGCATTTTATACTTCATATTAAATGGACATAGGGTTAAAAAAATTATAAAGACATTAAATATCATGTATATTAGTCAGCTTTGCTATAACTCTGGAAACAGCTGCTACATTAAGAAAATAGAAAATTCTGATTGAAAGGTGTCAGTGTCAAGTGCAGTTGACAGTATGTTTATGTTATAATTTTACTGGAAATATAGGATCTTTTGTTAGAAACTTTCTGTTTGGAATTATATATATACATACAACTGCCTTAAGCATTAACTTTCTGTATGACATTTATACAAAATACATAGAACTGACGGAAGGTAATGTGCTGGCCACATCAGATTTTTTTAATTTATACCCATTTAATATGAAGTATAAATGCATTCAAATCGTATAGAGAATAAAATATTTTTTAATATTTATAATAATATTAAATGTGAAAAAATGATATTTAACATAGTTTTTTAAAGAAAAACAGTTAAAATCTTCAAATGACGGTACTTCCGGTTGTCCAATTCTAACCAAAATCTAATCAGCTCTTCACATAGATGTAACGAAAAGGAATACGAAAGAATTATAATTTTTGGAATTGTAGTATTAGACGCATTAGAAAATTTTGTTACACACCCACACACGCACGCACGCACACACACACATACATACAGACATCATCGTAAAAATAGTAAAATCGTATCCTAGGGACCCTAAAACGTGCTTATTCATCGCCGAATTTTTTGAACAAAGACAATAACTTCGTTACCTAAAGGTGACGGAAGGTAAAAATGTTTAGTTTTTGTCATAAATGAATAAAATTGCATAAAACTAAAGCCCCATGTTAAATCACATTACCATGTATACTATATGGTAACAAAATGAATAAAAACAAGCCAAGAATGTAAAGAAGATTTTAATGGAATAATTATTGTTTCTGAATTGCGAAATTCAGACAGATTTCGAAGAATTCGCGATATTTTTGTGCAAAAAGTTATCTTCAGTCGGGTTCACAAAAAATTGATTAAGTAAAGGCAGATATTTTTCTATTCTTTAACAAAATAACTTACAGGTAGGCACAAAAACACGGTTCCAAATACCACGTTGTCAAGCAGTTTGGTTTTTTTTTAAAAATCGGACCCTATTTGAAACTAGATTTTCCGATATGAATAGATATTTTTAAAGATTACTCACATACTTCACATTGCATGAAAATATATTAAAGGACGTATCGTATCGATTACTAAATCAACAGCATCTGATACATGGAAAATATCATGCAGTAAGATATAATGTATGTAATAAAAGTATTGAGAAAAAGTCTAGACTTCTTTATTTTTCTGTTCCTATAACTAAGGAGGTAAAAAGTCTAATTTTACAACACCGATTTGTCCCCAATGTAAAATCTACTTCCCGGATCGTCAGAAATATTCGTGTCTGTAACTGTTGTTCGTTTTGGCAGGGGCGCGTCGTCACGGGGTGCGATGAGTGCGTCGCACATGGGCGACACGACGGACAAAATTGTAATAAGGCTTAAGTTTTTACTTCCTTGTACGAAGTAAAGGAAGTATTGTAATCGCGAAAAATTTCGATTTTGAGATTTCAACGGAAATATCCATTTTGACCATCCCTGAATCCATTCTGACTAATTTCGTCGTGACGTATCTCGCATAACTCAAAAACGGTAAGCCGTAGAAAGTTGAAATTTTGTATTTAGGACTTCTATAACATCTAGTTGTGCACCTCCCTTTTTGCTCATTACATAATTTCAGAAATGGTACTTTATTTGAAGCCTATAATAGATTTTAATGAAAAACTATATTAAAATATAATCCAAAACGTTTCAAATTTGGTATATAAGACTTTTATATTAATTGGAATAACATAGCAGATTTTGGTGAAAACAGGCTAACCGGAAGTGATATATTACCTGAAGTTGTTAACAGTTTTTCTTGAATAAAATGGTTTCATTTTGATTTTAGAAATAAATGCTTTAAGTAAGAGTTTTAGAGAATTAAATTCTACGTCTAGCACATCAAGTATTATTAAATTAGCCCTTTGTATAAGCGAGATATGTATATTTAAAACTTATATACTTTTTGGTTTTTGTAATGAAGCTTGCTATGGATTAGGACAAAAAATAACACAAAAATAAAAAATAGATGTTAATGTCAAATTACGTCAAATACGTGCAATTTTATATTTGGGTCCATACTTCATATTGGTCTTGCGTACAAGGAAGTCGTGTGGTGTCCACATCAGATTTTTATTAATCTAAATACATACCTACATATTTACTTATGTTGGAAACTGTATTGAATTCCTTTTCTATTGTTCTATTTACTTTTTAGTCTAATCTAATCCAAGTAACTACCTTTTTTTTAAATCCCTCAACAGGATTAAATCCCAATTACAGACATCTATGCCTTAGTGGGATTCGAACCCAGAGCCCCGAGGGCACTCATGACATGAGGCGTTGCTCTAACCATTGAGCCACCGGAACTATAGTAAAATGAAGATTATATTTTAAATACCGGGATAGAATAGAATTTACTAATCCAAAAATATTTTTGTGAATCGTTAATTTTTATTAATCTAAATACATACCTACATATTTACTTATGCTGGAAACTGTATTGAATTTCTTTTCTATTGTTCTATTTACTTTTTCCTTTTTAAAACGTTACTAATATTATTTTGAAATGATTAGTTCTTTGATAGTGACATTTATCTGTCTATTACATACATTTGAATAACTGCATTTTTTTTGTTTAAAGCTCTGGGATTGAAATTATAGATAATTTTATAAATTTATCCATAAAATATATAGAAAAAGCATTAAATAATCTTTAATTTCCGGTTATCCGATTTTCACCAAAATCTAATGGCTTTTTTCCAATAAAAAATACAATATTTCAAAATTTTCTGAATGATAGTATTTGAGTTAGAGTGGAGGATTCACACACACAGACATCATCGTGAAAATGTTAAATTTGGATTGTAGGGACCTTAAAACGTGGTCATTTACCAAAATCTCGATATGTGATTTTTAGCACGATCCCTATACCTCCCTTACCAAGGGTAGCGGGAGGTAAAAAGTCAAGATTTCTTTATCTTTCTGTTCCTATAACTAAGGAGTTAAGAAATCTAATTTTACAACACCAATGTAAAATCTACTTTCGGGATCGTCAGAAATATTCTTGTCTGTAACTGTTGTTTGTTTTGGTATTTCCTGTCGTTATTGTTTTCTGCTAAGAAATGACCAAAAGTCTTCAATCAGTTTTATATCGGGATTATACTTTCTGTTTTTTATATGATGTTGATTCTTTAAATATTATAAACGTCCAAAAAATCCCCGCACTCCGATAAGCTACGAAAATGAAGCAACCCTTTATCAGCATCTATATAAGACGGTCCACGCATATCCATTTACTTCTAAGTGTTCCGATCTTGTGTGTGTAACATCATTATATATGGATGATATCTTGGGAGATACAGACGTGCGTGAATGTGGAAATTTGGCGGCCAATTGTGGGCAGATCTTCTCAAAGGGCCCGCAAATAACAAAAGAAATGGTGGCCAAAGTTAGAAGAAATGATATTGGAAGCCAGAGGAATTTTATATGTGGGTACGAGTTCAAAAGTAGACATATTTGGGGTAAGTGGATTTTTTTTGTCAAGAAATTGATGTTGATAATTGACCGCGTTCAAAAGGACCTAGCGAATCTAGCGGCATGTGACGCCACAGTGTAGGGCCCAATTGACAACTGTCATATGTCATTTTAAAGATATTCCAAAGGCTTTTAGTGCACTGGGCATCTATTTTCTATGAATATACATGTTTAATTTTTGATTTTGTTGAATCCAAGATTGTTTTCTTATTCTTCGTATACCACTGGTCAAAATAAGCATTGTTCTAAATGTATTTAATGCATCTGGTGTGGCCAACACAATACCTCTCGTCATTTACCGCCCGAGTCACAAAAAAGATTAAGTTAATCCTTATTTTTGGATTACCGAATTTTACTCTAATTTTGGCAGTTTATTTCTTAAAATATAGTCTAGTCTAATCAAAGTAACTACCATTTTGATATTAAAATGAAGATTAAATTATGAATACCGGGATAAAATAGTATTCACTAATCCAAAAATGAGAATTAGCTTAAACTTTTTTGCGAATCATTAATTTTTATTAATCTAAATACATACCTAAATATTTACATATGCTTTTTTCTTTTTAAATTGTTACTATTATTAATTTGAAATGATAAGTTCTTTGACAGTGACATTTATCTGTCAGTTACATACATTTGAATAACTGCGCAACCAAGGAGTTTTGTTTGTTTAAAGCGTAGGCTCTGGGATTTAAATTATAGATCATTTTATAATCCATAAAATATATAGAAAAAGTATTAATGCAAATCTGTAGAAAATTTAATAATCTTTAATTTTTATAATAACATTAATCTCGAAAAAATATCATTTAAAGGTATTTTTCGAAGAAAAACTAGTAAAGTGCCATTTCCAATTATCCGATTTACCCCAAAATCTAAAGGGCTCTTACCATTACAGAAAAAGTTCGAAATACAAGGTTTAAAATTTTCTGAATGATAGTATTTGAGTTAAAGTGGAGGATCCACACATACATACACACACACACACACACACACACACACACACACACACACACACACACACACACACACACACACACCACATGCACACACACACACACACACACACACACACACCACATGCACACACACACACACACACACACACACACACACACCACATGCACACACACACACACACACACACACACACACACCACATGCACACACACACACACACACACACACACACACACACCACATGCACACACACACACACACACACACACACACACACACATACATACATACATACATACACACATACACACACATACACACAAACATCATCGTGAAAATGCTAAAATTGGATTCTAGGGACCTTAAAACGTGGTCATTTATCAAAATCTCGATATGCTTTTTGTAGCACGATCCCTATACCTCCCTTACCAAGAGTAGCGGGGGGTAAAAGTAATTATGCAATAATGCTATGAGGTAGGGGCTGATGCTTAAATTACTATAAAAAATTTCGGTCTAATTCGATTATAGATTCGAAATCAAGCCAGACTTTGTCATATAATTTATAGGCTATACTAATTAATTAATTTGCAATAACAATTAAAATGTTTACATGATTATTCTAGTTTATACAAGTATTTTTACATCGCTTATCTCTTTCCATTCATAATATTTTATTACTAAATTTTCCATCTGAAGCGAAAGTAGATTTAAGCAAATCTCTGTCTCTACATTTACCATGTACTTTGACTGTCATGAAAAACAACCCCTCAGTCCTGTGTCGTAGAAGCACATACATTACGTCATTCGCAGCCAATAGAAAAACAGTTTTTCCATCACCTACATTTTTTTTTTATTTAGATAAATAAACGTAGGTGATAGTTTGTCACATGTTAATAACAAACTTCTAATTTGACATTTGACGCTGACATTTTCCATTATAAATGAGGAATAATGGCTAATACAGAATACACTCAAGTCGGACAGTTTACCGAAAATCGAAAGCTGGATGATGGCTGAATTTATACCGCAGAAAACGAATGTTTTACTGTTGCCAAAATAAAGTGTGTTAATCTTTTGGCATATTTATAAATTGAATAGTAGGTTTATTCCTAGCGCATTTTTGCAACAAGGCACAATACGATACTGCAAATTGCTCATTTTATATTGAATTTGACACTTGTTTAACAATATATTTATCATAACACTTGTAACAAAACACAAAGAATTGACACTAAGGGACCAATTGGGGCCGATGAAGATGTATGTGTTGTGACGTCACATTCTGTTTCAAAATATCCAAATTTCAAAAATCGAATGTAAAATATCTAATGGATATTTGGTGATATTTTCAAATATGAGGCTATTTAAATAATGATATCTTTTTAAATGTAATACTGAGAAGGCATTTAAAAATTTTTGCGACAGCTCAACGATCATTGGGGAAATTATGGTGTCAATTACTGTACTTTATGATCTTTAAAATTTACTTGATCCATGAAAGAAATGTTAAATCTTGTTTAGAATTACATCTGAATTCTGAAAATCGTGCGTATATAACAGATAAAATTTAGAGCGACTGACGAAAATTAGATAACCCTACAACCTAGAAATCCGATGGTTCTATTCATTCTTTAGAAGCATTTATTTACTCTAATGTACATAAGTACGTCTTAACATTTGAGTATTTTCTTGGTATATACTTTGTTGTACTAAATTGGAGTACCAAGTTTTGTATGAATTTATTTTGTATTTTTACTTCCCGGTACCCTTGGTAAGGGAGGTATAGGGATCGTGCTAAAAATTGCATATCGAGATTTTGATAAATGACTACGTTTTAAGGTCCCTAGAATCCAATTTTATCATTTTCACAATAATGTATGTGTGGATTTTTCACTCTAACTCAAATACTATCTCTCTCAAAATTTTGAAACCTTATATTTCGATCTTTTTTACTTCCTTGTACGAAGTAAAGGAAGTATTGTAATCGCGAAAAATTTCGGTTTTGAGATTTCAACGGAAATATCCATTTTGACCATCCCTGAATCCATTTTGACTAATTTCGTCGTGACGTCTGTACGTACGTACGTACGTACGTACGTACGTACGAACGTACGTGCGTATGTATCTCGCATAACTCAAAAACGGTAAGCCGTAGAAAGTTGAAATTTTGTATTTAGGACTGCTATAACATCTAGTTGTGCACCTCCCTTTTTGGTCATTACATAATTTCTAGAAATGGTACTTTATTTGAAGCTTATAATAGATTTTGATGAAAAACTATCTTAAAATATAATCTAACACTTTACAAATTTGGTATATAAGACTTTTATGTCAAATGGAATAACATAGTGGATTTTGGTTAAAACAGGCTAACCGGAAGTGACATATTACCTGAAGTTATTAACAGTTTTTCTTCAATAAAATGGTTTCATTTTGATTTTAGAAATAAATGCTTCAAATAAAATTTTTAGAGAATTAAATTCTGTGTCTAGCACATCAAGTATTATTAAATTAGCCCTTCGTATAAGCGAGATATGTATATTTAAAACATATAATTTTTGGGCTTTTGTAATGAAGCTTGCTATGGATTAGGACAAAAAATAACAAAAAAATAAAAAATAGATGCTAATGTTAAATTACGTCAAATACGTGTAATTTGTAGTATATTCCGTAACTTAACCACAACCGTGGTTATGGTTCAAGTGGTTAGGTTATGGTCACTGAAAAGTGGTTGTGATACGGAACATCTTGGTTAATTTATGTCGGTAAAGCAGGGAACCACCGCGTCATTAGAAATAAGTGACAACATAACTTTTGTCTATCCTTATACTAACGTAAATATTATACATATCAGTATATAGTGTATAGTAATTGTATGTTTATACAATATTATTTATTATATTATAAGAAATAAGAATATGATCACAACAACCACAAAAAATTTGTGGTCGTCGTGGTCACGAAAAAGTAACCAAAACTTTCAGGAACCACATTCCGAAATTGAACCGCGATCCTGAAATTATGTTTTGGTTACATTACGGAACGCAAAACCAGAACCTTGGTCACCGCGGTTAAGTTACGGAATATACTATTTATACGTGTTTTATACTTGGGTCTATACTTCATATTGGTCTTGTGTACAAGGAAGTCGTGTGGTGTCCACATCAGATATTTTAATATACAAAGAGCCCATTAGATTTTGGTATAAATCGGATAACCGGAAATGGCACTTTATTTGAAGCTGAAAATAGTTTTTATCCGAAAAATACCTTTAAATGTTATTTATTTATTGTACATATGTATAAAATTTTGTATTTCATCTCTGTTTGAAACAAGTGAACGTAATGAAACAATCACACATTTATAAAAAAAAATTAGTGTATGATAATGTGGCGTGATATGTCTAGACACAGGGGTTATCTTTTAGTGACCTTATTATCATCTTCATTGATGCTCTGGCAAATCTTAAAAATTATATTGCAAATCATTCTAATCCGATAACCATTCGATAATACCTTGGGAACTTGGGAAATCTTATGTTTATAATTTGGTTAAATAATAACAATATATTTGTTTTCAGTTTTATCTGGCTTATGTATTCTATTTGTCACAAGCCTATTTAGTACTATATTACTTTGGTTTACAAGCTATTTCGATAGTGCAGTATTACAGGTAAGCGTTCTTAAATGGTACATGTAAGAAATAATAAGCGTTTTCGTTTATTTCAAAAAATTATTAATAAATTTAATGCGACACGCTCAAATTTAGGGTTGATTTATTAGTGTCCTACGGGTTAGCCGGATACGGCAACATGCTAGGATTGTTCCTTAGGGTTGCTATATTGAGTATTTAATGTGATACTCATTAGACAAAAAACAATACAACTTATAAAAAATTATTAATAAATTTAATGTGACATGCTCAAACTTAGGGTTGATTTATTAGTGTCCTACGGGTTAGCCGGATATGACAACATGCTAGGATTGTTCCTTAGGGTTGCTACATTGAGTATTTAATGTGATATTCATTAGACAAAAAAGAATACAACCTACAAAAAATTATTAATAAATTTAATGTGACATGCTCAAATTTAGGGTTGATTTATTAGTGTCCTACGGGTTAGCCGGATATGGCAACATGCTAGGATTGTTCCTTAGGGTTGCTATATTGAGTATTTAATAAAATATTCATTAGACAAAAAAAATACAACTTACAAAAAATTATTAATAAATTTAATGTGACACGCTCAAATTTAGGGTTGATTTATTAGTGTCCTACGGGTTAGCCGGATATGGCAACATGCTAGGATTGTTCATTAGGATTGCTATATTGAGTATTTAATGAGATATTCATTAGACAAAAAATAATACAACTTACAAAAAATTATTAATAAATTTAATGTGACACGCTCAAATTTAGGGTTGATTTATTAGTGTCCTACGGGTTAGCCGGATATGACAACGTGCTAGAATTGTTCCTTAGGGTTGCTATATTCAGTATTTGATGTGATATTCATTAGACAAAAAAGAATACAACTTACAAAAAATTATTAATAAATTTAATGTGACACGCTCAAATTTAGGGTTGATTTATTAGTGTCCTACGGGTTAGCCGGATATGACAACGTGCTAGAATTGTTCCTTAGGGTTGCTATATTCAGTATTTGATGTGATATTCATTAGACAAAAAAGAATACAACTTACAAAAAATTATTAATAAATTTAATGTGACACGCTCAAATTTAGGGTTGATTTATTAGTGTCCTACGGGTTAGCCGGATATGACAACGTGCTAGAATTGTTCCTTAGGGTTGCTATATTCAGTATTTGATGTGATATTCATTAGACAAAAAAGAATACAACTTACAAAAAATTATTAATAAATTTAATGTGACACGCTCAAATTTAGGGTTGATTTATTAGTGTCCTACGGGTTAGCCGGATATGGCAACATGCTAGGATTGTTCCTTAGGGTTGCTATATTGAGTATTTAATGTGATATTCATTAGACAAAAAAGAATACAACTTACAAAAAATTATTAATAAATTTAATGTGACATGCTCAAATTTAGGGTTGATTTATTAGTGTCCTACGGGTTAGCCGGATATGGCAACATGCTAGGATTCTTCCTTAGGGTTGCTATATTGAGTATTTAATGAGATATTCATTAGAGAAAGAAGAATACAACTTACAAAAAATTATTAATAAATTTAATGTGACACGCTCAAATTTAGGGTTGATTTATTAGTGTCCTACGGGTTAGCCGGATATGGCAACATGCTAGGATTGTTCCTTAGGGTTGCTATATTGAGTATTTAATATGATACTCATTAAACAAAAAAAGAATACAAATTACAAAGAATTATTAGTAAATTTAATGTGACACGCTCAAATTTAGGGTTGATTTATTAGTGTCCTACGGGTTAGCCGGATATGGCAACGTGCTAGGATTGTTCCTTAGGGTTGCTATATTCAGTATTTGATGTGATATTCATTAGACAAAAAAGAATACAACTTACAAAAAATTATTCATAAATTTAATGTGACACGCTCAAATTTAGGGTTGATTTATTAGTGTCCTACGGGTTAGCCGGATACGGCAACGTGCTAGGATTGTTCCTTAGGGTTGCTATATTCAGTATTTGATGTGATATTCATTAGACAAAAAAGAATACAACTTACAAAAAATTATTAATAAATTTAATGTGACATGCTCAAATTTAGGGTTGATTTATTAGTGTCCTACGGGTTAGCCGGATATGGCAACATGCTAGGATTGTTCCTTAGGGTTGCTATATTGAGTATTTAATATGATACTCATTAAACAAAAAAAGAATACAAATTACAAAGAATTATTAGTAAATTTAATGTGACACGCTCAAATTTAGGGTTGATTTATTAGTGTCCTACGGGTTAGCCGGATATGGCAACGTGCTAGGATTGTTCCTTAGGGTTGCTATATTCAGTATTTGATGTGATATTCATTAGACAAAAAAGAATACAACTTACAAAAAATTATTAATAAATTTAATGTGACATACTCAAATTTAGGGTTGATTTATTAGTGTCCTACGGGATAGCCGGATATAGCAACATGCTAGGATTGTTCCTTAGGGTTGCTATATTCAATATTTGATGTGATATTCATTACACAAAAAAGAATACAACTTACAAAAAATTATTAATAAATTTAATGTGACACGCTCAAATTTAGGGTTGATTTATTAGTGTCCTACGGGTTAGTCGGATATGGCAACATGCTAGGATTGTTCCTTAGGGTTGCTATATTGAGTATTTAATGAGATATTTATTAAACAAAAAAGATACAACTTACAAAAAATTATTAATAAATTTAATGTGACACGCTCAAATTTAGGGTTGATTTATTAGTGTCCTACGGGTTAGCCGGATATGGCAACGTGCTAGGATTGTTCCTTAGGGTTGCTATATTCAGTATTTGATGTGATATTCATTAGACAAAAAAGAATACAATTTACAAAAAATTATTAATAAATTTAATGTGACATGCTCAAATTTAGGGTTGATTTATTAGTGTCCTACGGGATAGCCGGATATAGCAACATGCTAGGATTGTTCCTTAGGGTTGCTATATTCAATATTTGATGTGATATTCATTACACAAAAAAGAATACAACTTACAAAAAATTATTAATAAATTTAATGTGACACGCTCAAATTTAGGGTTGATTTATTAGTGTCCTACGGGTTAGTCGGATATGGCAACATGCTAGGATTGTTCCTTAGGGTTGCTATATTGAGTATTTAATGAGATATTTATTAAACAAAAAAGATACAACTTACAAAAAATTATTAATAAATTTAATGTGACACGCTCAAATTTAGGGTTGATTTATTAGTGTCCTACGTGTTAGCCGGATACGGCAACGTGCTAGGATTGTTCCTTAGGGTTGCTATATTCAGTATTTAATGAGATATTCATTAGAGAAAAAAGAATACTACTTACAAAAAATTATTAATAAATTTAATGTGACACGCTCAAATTTAGGGTTGATTTATTAGTGTCCTACGGGTTAGTCGGATATGGCAACATGCTAGGATTGTTCCTTAGGGTTGCTATATTGAGTATTTAATGAGATATTTATTAAACAAAAAAGATACAACTTACAAAAAATTATTAATAAATTTAATGTGACACGCTCAAATTTAGGGTTGATTTATTAGTGTCCTACGGGTTAGTCGGATATGGCAACATGCTAGGATTGTTCCTTAGGGTTGCTATATTGAGTATTTAATGAGATATTTATTAAACAAAAAAGATACAACTTACAAAAAATTATTAATAAATTTAATGTGACACGCTCAAATTTAGGGTTGATTTATTAGTGTCCTACGGGTTAGCCGGATATTGCAACGTGCTAGGATTGTTCCTTAGGGTTGCTATATTGAGTATTTAATGAGATATTTATTAAACAAAAAAGATACAACTTACAAAAAATTATTAATAAATTTAATGTGACACGCTCAAATTTAGGGTTGATTTATTAGTGTCCTACGGGTTAGCCGGATACGGCAACATGCTAGGATTGTTCCTTAGGGTTGCTATATTCAGTATTTGATGTGATGTTCATTAGACAAAAAATAATACAACTTACAAAAATTATTAATAAATTTAATGTGACATGCTCAAATTTAGGGTTGATTTATTAGTGTCCTACGGGTTAGCCGGATACGGCAACGTTCTATTCTGAACAATCTGACAAATCTGACTACTCTTTCAGACAATAAACGAAAATGCCTAATGATACACTATTAAAATAACTACCTAATGCGGCAACTTTACAATATTTGTCTTTTATATTGTAGAACTTAATCTTGCAAAATGGTACGGATGCGTTTGAAAATTTCATGAAGCCTACTGCCTACCCTTACGTTGGCGTCCATATCTTCAATTATACAAACGTCGATCAATTTATGAAAGGAGAAGAAAATATATTACGTGTTAAAGATCTTGGTCCATATGTTTTCCAGTAAGTCAATTATTTTTTTTTTAATTTAAAAAAGAAAAGAAAAATATCATGCGACCTCATTAATTTCTTTTATTGTCGTTATTTTCCAGAGAGAAAATTGAACGCGTAAATCCAGTATTTGGAGAGGATGGTTCTTTGAGTTACCAAGAAAAGAGATCTTACAAATTTGTACCAGAAATGTCCAATGGGTTACGACAAAGTGATCAAATCTTCGTACCAAACTTACCATTACTTGTAAGTACATACAAAAAATCTGATGTGGTCAGCACATGACCTCTCGCGAATTCCATGTTTAAAATATATATTTTTCACGAAAATCTGTTCAGAGCTTCAAGTAAAGTATCACTTCTGGTTTATCAATTTTAGTCAAAATTTAATATGTTGTTCTACTTTATATAAAAGTCTTAAATACCAAATTTGGAAAGATTTGGAATATATCATAATATATTTTTCACGACAATCTGTTCACAGCTTCAAGTAAAGTATCACTTCCGGTTTATCAATTTTAGCCAAAATTTAATATGTTATTCCACTTCATATAAAAGTCTTAAATACCAAATTTGAATATATTTGGAATATATCATAATATATTTATCACGATAATATGTTTAGAGCTTCAAGTAAAGTATCACTTCCGGTTAATCAATTTTAGCCAAAATTTAATATGTTGTTCTACTTCAAATAAAAGTCTTAAATACCAAATTTGAAAAGATTTGGAATATATCATAATATATTTTTCACGATAATATGTTCAGAGCTTCAAGTAAAGTATCACTTCCGGTTTATCAATTTTAGCTAAAATTTAATATGTTGTTCTACTTCATATAAAAGTCTTAAATACTAAATTTTAAAAGATTTGGAGTATATCATAATATATTTTTCACGGCAATCTGTTCAGAGCTTCAAGTAAAGTATCACTTCCGGTTTATCAATTTTAGTCAAAATTTAATATGTTGTTTTAATTTATATAAAAGTCTTAAATACCAAATTTGAAAAGATTTGGAATATATGATAATATATTTTTCACGAAAATCTGTTCAGAGCTTCAAGTAAAGTATCACTTCCGGTTTATCAATTTTAGTCAAAATTTAGTATGTTATTCTACTTTATTTAAAAGTCTTAAATACCAAATTTGAAAAGATTTGGAATATATCATAATATATTTTTCAAGAAAATCTGTTCAGAACTTCAAGTAAAGTACCACTACAGGTTTATCAATTCCAGCCAAAATCTAATATGTTATTCCCTTTGATATAAAAGTCTTAAATACAAAAATTGAAAAGTTTTGGATTATATTTTAATATATTTTTTTATTAAAAACTGTTATGGGCTTCAAGTAAAGTGTCACTTCCGGTTGTCCAATTTTACCCAAAATCTAATCAACTCTTTATATGAATGTATAAAGCTTTAATACGGAAAATAGAAATTTTGGGATATTTGGTGTAAGATTTATCGTCGAGGAAATATCGTCACACAGACATCATCGTAAAAATCGTGCTTATTTACTGAAAACTCTCCATGGAATTTTTGGATAACATTACCTCCCTTACCTACGGTATGACTGGAGATAAAAAAATAGATTTTAAGGGTGGAGATGATATCAGATTTTGTTGATACTAAATTTTGTCTTCAAGTCTCAATGTTAAATTTATTGTATTTGTTATGGCATGTTACAGGGTAGTGTAGCTATGGTAAAAGACGCGTACTTTATGACCAGGCTGAGTTTGGCCACGGTGCTTCGAGGATTGAATGCAAAGCCGTTTCTAAAACTACCGGCACATCGTTTTATCTGGGGTTATGACGATAGCTTCTTCAGTCTCGTCAAAAGTGTTATGGCCTTTCAAAAAGAAATGCCATTTGAGAAATTTGGTTTGTTAGCTACGGTAAGTTGTTAACGTCTTACAGGATTCAAGGAGCGGCATACCCCAGGGTTACGGGGTGGGTGCAAAAATATTATTTAAATATTGCAATTTTGTGTTTAGAAAAATGGAACAGCTCAAGATAGAATTACAATCGATACTGGTCTAAACGATTTGAACCAATTGGGAACCATTTTGCGGTACAATGGGGTGAACAAGATGGCGCACTGGTCCACTGATGAGTGTAATAGGTAAACCACATTAATTTTACCAAATAATAATAATAATAATATTTATATGTGTGTTTAGAATTGATGGTACAGTTGGTGCATTCTTTTCTCCATTCACTATTCGGCAGAAAGGACCAGTGAGTTTGTACACCAAAGATTTGTGCCGGAAGTTAACGTGGTACTTCGAAAAGGAAGTTAAAGTTTTGGACAACAGATACACGGCCTATAGGTTCGTCGTTAATTTTATAAACTTCCTTGTATATATAATCATTAAATCTCCAATTCCATGTTTGAAATACTTTAAACAAAATCTAATTTGTTCCAATAAATAGAAAAATTTGTAATACCAAATTTTTGATTATATTTTATTATGTTTTTCCTCGAAAATCTGTAAAGAGCTTCAAATTAAGTACGACTTCCGGTTTATCATATATGTATAGTCAAAATCTAATGTTGTTTCAAATTATACACGTGTTTTAAATACCAAATTTGAGAAGTTTTCGATCATGCTTTAATATATTTTTTCAAGAAAATCTGTTTATAGCTTCCTGTAAATTAGTACTTCCGGTTTATCAATTTTATAAAACATCTAATATGTCGTTCTCATTAATATAAAAGTCTTAAATACCAAATTTGAAAAGTTTTGGATTGTATCAATATATTTTTCACGAAAATCTGTTCAGAGCTTCAAATAAAGTATCACTTCCGGTTTATCAATTATATCTAAAATTTAATATGTTGTTTCCCTTCATATAAAAGTCGTAAATACTAAATTTGACAAGTTTTGGAGTATATCATAATATATTTTTCGCGAGAATCTGTTCAGAGCTTCAAGTAAAGTATCACTTCTGGTTGATTAATTTTAGCCAAAATCTAATATGTTGTTTCCCATGATATAAAAGTCTTAAATACTAAATATGACAAGTTTTGAAATATATCATAATATATTTTTCACAAAAATCTGTTCAGAGCTTCAAGTAAAGTATCACTTCCGGTTTATCAATTGTATTCAAAATCTAATATGTTGTTCCCCTTCATATAAAAGTCGTAAATACTAAATTTGACAAGTTTCGGAGTATATCATAATATATTTTTTACGAGAATCTGTTCAGAGCTTCAAGTAAAGTATCACTTCTGGTTAATTAATTTTAGCCAAAATCTAATATGTTGTTTCCCATGATATAAAAGTCTTAAATACTAAAATTGAAAAGTTTTGGAATATATTTTAATATAGTTTTTCATTAAAAACTGTTATGAGCTTCAAGTAAACACTAACTTCCGGTTATCCAATTTTACCCAAAATCTAATCAACTCGTTATATGAATGCAGGAAGCTTAAATACGGAAAATAAAAACATTTGGAAGTTTGTTATAAGAGTTATCGTGGACGAAAAAATCGTCACACACACATACATCATCGTAAAAATAGTAAAAACGTGTTGTGGGCCCTAATTCATGCTTATTTACTGAAAACTCGCCATCGAATTTTGGCACGATTACATTACCTCCCTTGCCTAGGGTATGACGAGACCCCAATGTTGTTGTATGTTGCAGATATACCCCAATGAAGCATGCGTTTTCCCACCCCGACTTCGAGCCTTCAAACCAATGTTTCTGTGACATGGAAACCGGAGTCTGTCCACCACATGGAATCATCAACGCGACACCTTGTTCTTACGGTTAGAAACATTCAATATTGTATCGTTTTTATTTATTTGGGTGAACTGTAAATATTAGACAATTATTATTAAGTATTAAAACTAATTAACACTAACACTATTTATTTCCACTATTTATATCACTATTTATATCACGTTCAACTGTCCGCCTACCGACCTCCACAGCGTCTATATACTCAACTGACTCAACAGCGTCTGTATATTCAACTGCTCGGACAAAAATCACACCTTTCACCTCACTGTCTGTCTATTTATGTAACTAACTTTCTCTTTCCACTATCCGTATGTCACAATTCTTCAACACCAATGCCGAGTATCCACTCCAACTCGCTGTTACTTGTATACCTAGCGTCACAATACTCGTTAGCACTACCGAGTATTCTCTTTCACTCGACACTATACTGCATACCCTCACCACGATACTGTTGTGCTTCACTAACACTCTATGTGAATGTCTCTATATGTCTCTCCATGTAACTAACTAACTCTCGAGCATAGCTGCGTCCCTTTTATACAGCTGCCATTAACTTCTAGAAAGCTCTAGAATGTTCGACCGCTTGTTCAGCTTTACAATATATTTCCATGCCAGATAGAAACCACATGTATTTGTATGAATATGAATGATAAAAAATCTGGTGTGGCCAACACAATACCTCCCGCCATTTACAGCCCGTGTTACAAAAAAGATTTTTTGGATTAGCGAATTTTACTCTAATTTTGACAGTTTATTTCTTAAAATATAGTCTAATCTAATCCAAGTAACTACCTTTTTTAAAACCCCTCAATAGGATTAAATCACATTCACACACATCCATGCCTTAGTGGGATTCGAACCCAGAGCCCCGAGGGCACTCATGACATGAGGCGTTGCTCTAACCATTGAGCCACCGGAACTATAATAAATTGAAGATTAAATTTTAGATACCGGGATAGAATAGAATTCACTAATCCAAAAATGGGATTAGCTTAAATATTTTTGTATATCGTTAATTTTTATTAATCTAAATACATACCTACATATTTACTTATGCTGGAAACTGTATTGAATTCCTTATCTATTGCTCTATTTACTTTTTCCTTTTTAAAACGTTACTAATATTATTTTGAAATGATTAGTTCTTTGATAGTGATATTTATCTGTCTGTTACATACAATTGAATAACTGCATTTTGTTTGTTTAAAGCGTAAGCTCTGGGATTTAAATTATAGATAATTTTGACAGTTTCTTTCTTAAAATATAGACTAATCTAATCCAAGTAACTACCTTTTTTTTAAACCCCTCAACAGGATTAAATCCCAATTACAGACATCCATGCCTTAGTGGGATTCAAATCCAGAACCCCGAGGGCACTCATAACATGAGGCGTTGCTCTAACCATTGAGCCACCGGAACTATAATAAATTGAAGATTAAATTTTAGATACCGGGATAGAATAGAATTCACTAATCCAAAAATGGGATTAGCTTAAATATTTTTGTATATCGTTAATTTTTATTAATCTAAATACATACCTACATATTTACTTATGCTGGAAACTGTATTGAATTCCTTATCTATTGCTCTATTTACTTTTTCCTTTTTAAAACGTTACTAATATTATTTTGAAATGATTAGTTCTTTGATAGTGATATTTATCTGTCTGTTACATACAATTGAATAACTGCATTTTGTTTGTTTAAAGCGTAAGCTCTGGGATTTAAATTATAGATAATTTTGACAGTTTCTTTCTTAAAATATAGACTAATCTAATCCAAGTAACTACCTTTTTTTTAAACCCCTCAACAGGATTAAATCCCAATTACAGACATCCATGCCTTAGTGGGATTCAAATCCAGAACCCCGAGGGCACTCATAACATGAGGCGTTGCTCTAACCATTGAGCCACCGGAACTATAATAAAATGAAGATTATATTTTAAATACCTGGATAGAGTAGAATTCACTTATCCAAAAATGAGGATTAGCTTAAACATTTTTGTGAATCGTTAATTTTTATTAATCTAAATACATACCTACATATTTACTTATGCTGGAAACTGTATTGAATTCCTTATCTATTGTTCTATTTACTTTTTCCCTTTTAAAACGTTACTAATATTATTTGGAATGATTAGTTCTTTGATAGTGACATTTATTTGAATAACTGCGTTTTGTTTATTTAAAATCTATAGAAAATTCAATAATCTTAAATTTTTATAATAACATGAATCTCGAAAAAATAACATTTAAAGGTATTTTTCGAAACTATTTTGAACTTCTAGTAAAGTGTCATTTCCGGTTATCCGATACAAGATTTCAAAATTATCTGAATGATAGTATTTGAGTTAGAGTGGAGGATCCACACACACATACATACACATAGACATAAATAAATAAAATAAATAAATATATCATCACGGCATATTACCCATTGCTGGGTGTGCCAATCTGCTTTATATACAGAATTCGGTAATGATGATGACATATTTGTACCGTGCGGGCGTTTACCAGGTGTTACCTCACGGGCACTCATTGCTGGCGTAGAGATCGCACCACAGGGGTCAATTTTGTGCCATTTAAAATTTGAAATATTTGGCGTCGGTCAGGATCGAAACCGGTTCCCCAGATTCGCGACCAGACACTCTGGCACGCGGCCACGAGACCCCATACACAGACATCATCGTGAAAATGTGAAAATTGGATTTTAGGGACCTTAAAACGTGCTCATTTAATAAAATCTCAATATGCGATTTTTAGCACGATCCCTATACCTTCCTTACAAAGGGTAGCACATTACTAGAGATGGGTCAATTTCGGGAATTGACCCATCTCTAGCTCAGGCTAGATCGTTGTCTAAATGCTTACATTATTTCTTTTTAAAGGTCCTACCTATCTCTCGTACCCTCATTTCTTGCACGGAGACCCAAAGTTGTTCGAAAGGGTGAAAGGTTTGGAACCAAATGAAAAAAAACACACCTCATTTTTAGATATTCACCCTACGTTTGGTTATACCATGGCTGGTGCCACCCGACTTCAACTTAATATAGAGGTGTGACTTTTACTAATTTGATAACGTATGTCCCAAAAGTTTTGTCACAAAATACAACAAATAAATGACAGTTCAGTTACCGAAATCGATTGCGTTATAATGGCTTATAAATTAGTTCTTAGAAAAAGCGTTTATAATTTAGTTGGGCAGACGCCTAAAGATCAAATAGTCCGACTTTTTGAAAATCAAAATGTGTCGCGGAAAACCATATATCGTGCGATAGCAGAATATGGAAGACCTAAAGTGTTAACTGAACATAGAGCAAACCAGTTAGTCGAAAGTGCCAAGAATAAAATTGGACAGTCATTGAGAAGACTTTCACGGCGTTACGGTGTTTCCAAGAATACAATATCCAGAGAACTGAAAAGAGAGAAATGTCCTAAATATACGCCAAATCAGTTAGCTAGAATACCAAGATGTTGCTGTGCTTTAGACGCACTCATTTTGCAAATAATAAAGTCATCATCATAGATGATGAAAAGTACTTTACTCTAAGTATTCCGAAATTAAAGGAAACGACGGTTTTTACACGAACAATGTAGAAGAATGTCCAGACGATATAAAATACAAGCCAAAGGCCAAATTTGCTGATAAAGTTTTAGTTTGGTGCGCGATATCAATTGGTGGGATTTCTAGACCTTATATAGGGCGAGTTAGAGGCGAAGCTGTGGACAGTCAAAGTTATATTAACAATTGTTTAACAAAATTGATTAATTTTATCCACCAGAATCATGCTCAAGATGATATGTTTTGGCCGGACTTGGCTTCCTGCCATTATGCACGCGAAACTCAAAATTGGCTGAATGCTCACAACATACCTTTTGTGCCAAAAAACTACAACCCCCAAATTTACCGCATATGAAAGTATATGGCCTCCTTAATATTCAGTTAAAATTTGAAACAGAAACTATTTTAATAAATGTAGATAAAGATGAAAAATAACAGAACAGAAACTATTTAACTGAACTAAAAAATCTGATGTGGACACCACACGACTTCCTTGTACGCAAGACTAATATGAAGTATAGACTCAATTATAAAATTGCACGTATTTGACGTAATTTGACATTGACATCTATTTTTTATTTTTTTAATCCATAGCAAGCTTCATTACAAAAACCAAAAAGTATATAAGTTTTAAATTTACATATCTCGCTTATACAAAGGGCTAATTTAATAATACTTGATGTGCTAGACGCAGAATTTAATTCTCTAAAATTCTTATTTGAAGCATTTATTTCTAAAATCAAAATGAAACCATTTTATTCAAGAAAAACTATTAACAACTTCAGGAAATATATCACTTCCGGTTAGCCTGTTTTAACCAAAATCTGCTATGTTATTCCAATTGATATAAAAGTCTTATATACTAAATTTGAAACGTTTTGGAATATATTTTAATATAGTTTTTCATTAAAATCTATTATAGGCTTCAAATAAAGTACCATTTCTGGATATTATGTAATGACCAAAAAGGGAGGTGCACAACTAGATGTTATAGAAGTCCTAAATACAAAATTTCAACTTTCTACGGCTTACCGTTTTTGAGTTATGCGAGATACGTACGTACGTACAGACGTCACGACGAAATTAGTCAGAATGGATTCAGGGATGGTCAAAATGGATATTTCCGTTGAAATCTGGAAACCGAAATTTTTCGCGAATACAATACATTGTGCAAGGAAGTAAAAAATAATGTACTACTCCAATTGAAGATTTCTGGGCCAATTCGTCTCGAAAAGTGTATGATGAAGGTTGGGAAGCCAAAAACGAGCAACAATTAAGACGGCGGATTTTTAGACAAATTCGAGAGATTGAGGTTGCAACGGTCCAAGGCTTGATACGAGACTGCGTATTGTTGAAGACTATGGGCCTTTACATTTAATTTAAAATAAAAATTTTGTTGTTTATAAAACTGTTAATTATATCTGTTCTGAAAAATTGCAGTAAAACCATTATTACTTTTTAAAATAAATATATGACAAAACTTTTGGGACATACATTATAAAAATATGTCCACGTAAATTAACGAAAGTTGTATTGATGTTTTGCCCAGGTTAGAAAAGCTTACGGCATTCCCCAAGTTGACATGTTCGAAGACGAAACCATGTTACCAGTTGCGTGGTTTGACCAAGTAAGTAATTTCTAACTTTGAACGACTCTGATGATTTGATAAATTAATTCTGTAACCTTTTGAATTTGATTATTCTAGGGTCTCAAAGCAGAACAACTTCCCCGTAAAATCCAGGACATAATCGAGCGAACATCTAACACTATACCAGTTGTCGAAGAATGCCTCAAATGGGGCAGCGCCCTATTATGTCTCGTGAGTTTTGTAACAGCTATATTGATAATCCAGGGCCGATTGAGAAGCAAACGACCTATTAGAACTACTAGGATGCCAGCACCATTCCAAAGAAACATTTCAGGACTCGATGCCTTGATAAATTAGAAATTAGATGATAATTTTTACTGTTTTTCCCAAGGCTGTGCCTGGTATTCCGACAAAGTAACCGCAGTCTGGTCGCAACTATGCGTTAAGTTAGGGGATTGTGGTTTCGCGAAGATAAAACCGTCCCCAGAATGTTCTTCAATAAAATTAACCAATTTTGTTACATGTACCTTTGACTATCAAAGGGGCACTCTGCCTAAATAAGTCAATAAATACGTACTCTTTGTCGGAATTCTAAGAACAGCGCTGCCAAAAGTTCAATGTTTTATAAAAATAAAACTGTTAATTCTATGTAGAATTTATAAATATTAAATATTTTCGTTACTAAATATGTTTTCTTTCGGTCCATTTTTTACCTTCCGTCACCTTTAGATAAAGAAGATATTGTCTAATCAAAAAATTCGGTGGTTTTTGATGAATAAGCACGTTTTAGGGTCCCTAGAATACGATTTGTCTGTGTGTGTGTGTGTGTGTGTGTGTGTGTGTGTGTGTGTGTGTGTGTGTGTGTGTGTGTGTGTGTGTGTGTGTGTGTGTGTGTGTGTGTGCGTGTGTGTATGTATGTATGTATGTTGTATGAACGTGTGTGTGTGTGTGTGTGTGTGTGTGTGTGTGTGTGTGCGTGCGTGTGCGTGTGCGTGTGTGTGTGTGTGTATGTATGTATGTATGTTGTATGAATGCGTGTGTGTGTGTGTGTGTGTGTGTGTGTGTGTGTGTGTGTGTGTGTGTGTCTGTGTGTGTGTGTGTGTGTCTGTCTGTCTGTGTGTGTGTGTGTGTGTGTGTGTGTGTGTGTGTGTGTGTGTGTGTGTGTGTGCGCGTGTGTGTGTATGTATGTATGTTGTATGAATGCGTGTGTGTGTGTGTGTGTGTGTGTGTGTGTGTGTGTGTGTGTGTGTGTGTGTGTGTGTGGGTGTGTATGTGTGTGGTTGTGACAAATTTTTTTAATACGATAACTCTAATACTACAATTCCAAAAATTATAATTCTTTCGTATTCCTCTTCGTTACATCCATGTGAAGATCTGATTAGATTTTGGTTATAATTGGTCAACCGGAAGTACCTCATTTGAAGATTTTAACAGCCTTTCTTGAAAAAACGATGTTAGATATCATTTTTTCACATTTAATGTTATTGTAAATATTAAAGAATATTTTATTCTCTATACGATTTGAATGCATTTTATACTTCATATTAAATGGATATAGAGTTAAGATAAGATAAGAGCCAGCTATGCTATAACTCTGGAAACAGCTGCTATATTAAGAAAATTTGTATAAAATACATACAACTGCCTTAAGGTAATATACAAGAAATAGAATCTTTTGCAAGGAACTTTCTGTATGACATTTATACAAAATACATAGAACTGACGGAAGGTAATGTGCTGGCCACATCAGATTTATTACAAATTATAAAAAAGTGGCCAGCGCATAACCTCCCGTCAATTTCATGTTTAAAATAGCAATGAGTTTTAAATAAAGTATCACTTCCGATTGATCATTTATAAACAAAATCTAATTTCTCGTTTGATTTGATAAGTTTTGGATCATGTTTTAATATATTTTTTCAAGAAAATCTGTTTATAGCTTTCTGTAAACTTCCGGTTTATCAACTTTAGAAAAAAATCTAATATGTCGTTCTCATTAATATAAAAGTCTTAAATACTAAATTTGAAAAGTTTTGGATTGTATCAAAACATGGTAACAATTTATCGGACAATAAAAGATTGTAAAGAAGGAATACCCTTTGTTAATTTGCCCAAAAGTGATCTACAAAAAGTTTTGAGCCACATGAGAAAACAAAGATTAATTGCAGCCATTAAAGACAAAGTTGGAGTGTCACAACGAACTGTAGCCAGAAGATTCGACTGTTTTTAGAACACTTTCTCGAAATGACATGGTGTTTCGAAAAAGAAGAAAGGCACCAAAATATACCCTAGATGTTGTCGTGCGTTAAGGCGCATTCATTTTCTCAATAAACTTATTGTAATGGATGACGAGAAATATTTTACTCTGTCCCATTCAGAGATGAAAGAAAACGATGATTTTTATACAAGTCGTGTTTGAGGAGAAGCCTTAACTGCACAACTTTATATTCAAAGATGCCTCTCTAAATTGCTTCAATTTTTAAATACACATCACGCCAATGATGATATAATGTTTTGTCCTGATCTAGCTTCATGCCATATCGAAAACAACGTAGACTTTGTCCCAAAATTAGACAATCCTCCCAATGTACCTCAAACTCGACCAATAGAAGAATTTTGGTTAATATTGACCAGAAAAGTGTACGACAAACGATGGGAAGATGCAAATGAAGAACAATTACGACGTCGCATTTACCAAAAGATTCGAGAAATCAATCTAGATGTTGTCCAGAGAATGATGGGGCACAGAAGAAAATTAAGGGCCATTGAAGATAATGGTCTATTATCAATAATTTAAATGTTAAATATTAATTGTTATACTTATTTTTAATTTTGAAAGAAATAATAAAATAATATAATAAAACACTCATTGAGATTATTATTGTTTTTAAGATAAATATTCCTACCTTTACAGAATTAACAATTCTTCAAACTTTGGAACTGTACACAAACTGTTCACATACGATCCATAACAAATGCCAAATAAAATGCAACTAAAGTCAACGGTTTGAATTTGAACAAACTTGTCGCTACAAAACAATTGTCAACATATATAATCGAAACTAGGAAATGTAATTTTTCTCGGAAGTTATTACAGATACAAAAAATACTATAAAATTAAAAAACCAAGGGGGCCATCCCATTATAGAAGAAAATATTTTTTAAACCAGTGGTTCCCAATTGACAACACAAAGTTATATTGAAACTATATAAGAAAAAATAATAATTGAAACGAAAAAGTTTTTAAAAAATTGTTAGTTTTTTAAATATTGCTATCTTTCTCGCGCAAGCTACTGCAAAAACTGGTGCGAGAAAGATAGCTATAGATTTCGTTAAAAATCAAATGAAGTTACACTAAAAACAATTATGACTTTTTAATACTACGATTTGTTTCAAAATTAAACTTTCATTTAGAATAAAAGAAAAATAGAGAATAGACAAGCAAATAGAGACAACAATGTGTTGTGGCGACCATTTCGAATATTTGTTCTAATTAGTGCAATTTATATTTTCTTAAATAAATAATATATAATATAAATTAAAAACAAATTAATAATTAACATTATTTTGAAAAGTAAAAATAAGCTTTGATGTCCGCTGGTTTCGAACCCGGTCCTCCGCATTTTTTAATAATGAAATATAAATTATATGTTTTCCTCAATATCTCCTAAAATTCATAAGATACATTTCATTTATTTAATATTTTTTATAAATTCAATATTATTAAAAACATTTTATACATATCACATGTTTTCGTTATTTCGTATGAAGAAAAAATATAGTATTATGTAAAATTTATTTGTGAGTAACTTTCTTGTAATAAACTTTTTTCAAAAATGAGAAATAAAGGCGTTATTTAATAATTTATGAATCAATAATTCCAATATAATACTAGTATAGCCATCTGTTGACAATAATTATAAACAATCAATGATTGTTTAATTTCAAAAATTGTTATTTCAAACCTGAGGCATTAAATCGAAAAATGTTTCAAATATAATTTGCTCAAAATATACTATTTTAATTATTTAGGTAATGATTAAATTTAAAATTAAATAATAAAATGAGTTTGTTACGATTTTCTTTTAAAAAAATATATTATGATAATTTGGTATTATTCTTTAAATTTTTTTACAAAAATTAGTATACATATGTACTTTGACCCGAGGAATCGATTTTTGATAAAATTAAAACCGTACCTCCCGCCAATTAATGAGTGACTATTTGTTACCCAAAAATGGGTAGAGGTACAAATTTGTCGATAGCACCATTGGATTCGGCATACTTTCTTATATAAAAAACCTAATTTTCAAACTATTTACTTTACTGGTCTAATAGCTATGAATAAATTAGTAAAAGAATATTTGAGTATTAGCAAAGATCAATGAACTATGATTATTAAAAATAATTTATTTAAAAATGTACCTGCCAAAATATTTTAACAAAAATTTGTACACATATGTAATTTTACTCAAGGAATCCATTTTTAGCAAAATTAAAGTTGGTATTCAACCCTTAAATGGGTAGATACTCACCACCCAAAACTGGGTGAAGTTACACAATTTTGGACTTTACCATTGAATTCTCCATATTTTCTTATATATGTACACCAATTTTCATAATTTTTTGGTTAGGGGTTTCTACGTAAACACAATCTGAATTTACCGCAAATCCCTGATATTTTTTGTGCGCGATCGATGCGTCGCTCGCCGACTAAAATTCAGCAAGGATATTTGCTATATATCCTTTGGAGAAAAATTACAACAATTGGTATACATATGTATTTTGACCCAAGGAATCTATTTTTGATAAAATTAAAACCGTACCTCCCACCAATTAATGAGTGGTTATTTGTTTCCCAAAAATGGGTAGAGTTACAATTTTGTCGATAGCACTATTGGATTCTACATATTTTCTTATATAAATATCCCAATTTTCAAAATATTTATTCTATGCCGCGTGGACAAAAATAAATAATTTATTTGGTAAATTTTATATTAATTTTTATTCGAGAACCTAATGGACGTCATTTTAAAATTTCGTACAAGAAAAATATATGATATTATGTAACTTTTAATTGTGAGTAACTTTTTTCAAATAAACTTTTTTTAAAAACGTGTAATAAAGGCGTTATTCAGTAATTTATGATTCAAATAATTCTAATATAATACCGGTATAGCCACCTGTTGACAAAATTATAAACAATCGCTGATATTTGTTTAATATATATGATTGATTTTCAGAAATTATTATCTTAAAATTAAGGCATTAAATCGAAAAATGTTTCAAATATAATTTGCTCAGAATATTGTATTTTAATTATTTATATATTAATCTTAATCATATAGTAAATATATTTGGAGATATAAATGATTAGTTAAATAAATCATATTCTCAAAAACTGTAGGTAAATTAAATAAATTATTCATTAAAACATATTTAAAATTAAATAATAAATAGAGTTTGTTACAAAATTTATTTTGCAAAAAAATTATTTGTAATAAATAGAGAGATTTTAATTTTTATTCATTATCTCTGAAATTAAAACAATAATAAAAAAAAGTTTCAACAAAACTAACCTTTATTTTTAATTACAAATCTTTTTTCTTATGACAAACATAGTCGAAATATTTTTAGTTTAGCCAAAAAATGGATTTTCTCAAATTTGTTAATACCAAAACAATACAGCTAGTGTACTCTATGAAGAAAATCATGAACTATATTTTAATGGTGTGGTGTATATAAGTACGTTGTTGTATCGTGTAAATGGGAGAAAATCAATACTAACGATTTAACAATTGACCAATCAGATTTCAAGAAACTATTAAACAGGTGGCGACATCATGTGTCACAATAAACAAACAATAACAAGCAACAAATGTTTATTTTACAATATAATAAGCAATAAATCACGTATTAATCAATACTTTATCGATTAATATGTTTAAAACAAACAATTAAACATTTTTTTGTATGTATAGGCATTTAACATGGGAAATAAGAATAATTTGAATATGTGCCTCCCATTAAAACTTATTGCAGTAAAACTTTATACACATGTTTGGAAACACTTATTGCACCATATTAATAACAAATTGTTTAAAATTAAATAAGAATAATTAAGTAAAATAAGAAAATGTTATGGCAATTTTAATGTGATCATTATTATTTCTTATAAAAGATAATGTGACATGAGAGTGATCGTAGCATAATGGTAGCGTCCTAGCTCTTTGTCCCAAAGATTATGGGTTCGAACCCCCAGCACATTTTAATTTTTTTTAATTTTAATTTTTTCAATTTATTATTGTGTTTTTATTTATTTTATTATTTAAAATAAATAGAATAATAAAAGTTATTTTATTTTAGCCAATAAATTAATTTTCACGTTCTTTTTGAATTCCAAAACCTCCAAATTAATACTGCTAACGCCATCAATTGTGAAAATTATTAACTATATTTTTAAAGGACCCCCCCTATTTTTTTATTTTTAAATAAATTGTCTTATTAAATATTTAATAAAAGTTATATTATTTTTGCCAAAAAATTAATTTTCACGTTCTTTTTGAATTTCAAAACCTCCAAATTAATACTGCTAACGCCATCAGTTGTGAAAATTATTAACTATATTTTTAGAGGACCCCCCTATTTTTTTATTTTTAAATAAATTGTCTTATTAAATATTTAATAAAAGTTATATTATTTTTGCCAAAAAATTAATTTTCACGTTCTTTTTGAATTTCAAAATCTCCAAATTATTACTGCTAACGCCATCAGTTGTGAAAATTATTAACTATATTTTAAGAGGACCCCCCTATTTTTTTATTTTTAAATAAATTGTCTTATTAAATATTTAATAAAAGTTATTTTATTTTTGCCAAAAAATTAATTTTCACGTTCTTTTTGAATTTCAAAATCTCCAAATTATTACTGCTAACGCCATCAGTTGTGAAAATTATTAACTATATTTTTAGAGGACCCCCCTATTTTTTTATTTTTAAATAAATTGTCTTATTAAATATTTAATAAAAGTTATATTATTTTTGCCAAAAAATTAATTTTCACGTTCTTTTTGAATTTCAAAATCTCCAAATTATTACTGCTAACGCCATCAGTTGTGAAAATTATTAACTATATTTTTAGAGGACCCCCTATTTTTTTATTTTTAAATAAATTGTGTTATTAAATATTTAATAATAGTTATTTTATTTTTGCCAAAAAATTAATTTTCACGTTCTTTTTGAATTTCAAAACCTCCAAATTATTACTGCTAACGCCATCAGTTGTGAAAATTATTAACTATATTTTTAGAGGACCCCCCCTATTTTTTTATTTTTAAATAAATTGCCTTATTAAATATTTATTAAAAGTTATTTTATTTTTGCCAAAAAATTAATTTTCACGTACTTTTTGAATTTCAAAACCTCCAAATTATTACTGCTAACGCCATCAATTGTGAAAATTATTAACTATATTTTTAGAGGACCCCCCTATTTTTTTATTTTTAAATAAATTGTCTTATTAAATATTTAATAAAAGTTATTTTATTTTTGCCAAAAAATTAATTTTCACGTTCTTTTCGAATTTCAAAACCTCCAAATTAATACAGCTAACGCCATCAGTTGTGAAAATCATTAACTATATTTTTAGAGGACCCCCCTATTTTTTATTTTTAAATAAATTGTCTTATTAAATATTCAATAAAAGTTATTTTATTTTTTCCAAAAAATTAATTTTCACGTTCTTTTTGAATTCCAAAACCTAATATTTTTATCAACTTTATAAACAAATGTGTGTTAATGTATTTTATTTATTTTTTATATATTTATATTTATTAAACCTCTACAATACATATAAAAACAATATTTAATTGAAAAACTGTAGTATACAGTCAAATTTTTAAGAAATTCCATTGTTTTTTAATGGTATTTAAGCGCCAGCGCCTACTGTATATCCGCATACCATAAATATTTGTTATTAACAAACAAAACGTATTCAGGATATTTTGTAATACCCAATAATACATTATTTCGTCTTAAAGAAACATGTCTGATCATATATTTAGTATTATTTATAAATTGTAGCCTGAGCTTTGTTGAAATAAGTAAAAATTTTAGCCCAAAAGGCCGTTAAAAACTATTAAACAACAATAATTTTTAATTACGGTCCTGATTTATATGAAGGTTAAATGTTGCTATTAAACAGGTAGCGACATCATGTGTCACAATAAACAAACAACAACAATAACAAGCAACAAATGTTTATTTTACAATATAATAATCAATAAATCACGTATCAATCAATAGTTTATCGATTAATATGTATAAAACAAACAATTAAACATTTTTCTATGTCAAATTAACGAAATTTGAATGATATTTGTTTAAATCATTCCATATACGTTTCTGGAAATCTGATTGGTCAATTGTAAAATCGTTAGTATTGATTTTCTCCCATTTACACGATACAACAACGTACTTATATACACCACACCATTAAAATATAGTTCATGATTTTCTTCATAGAGTACACTAGCTGTATTGTTTTGGTATTAACAAATTTGAGAAAATCCATTTTTTGGCTAAACTAAAAATATTTCGACTATGTTTGTCATAAGAAAAAAGATTTGTAATTAAAAATAAAGGTTAGTTTTGTTGAAACTTTTTTTTATTATTGTTTTAATTTCAGAGATAATGAAAAAAATTAAAATCTCTCTATTTATTACAAATAATTTTTTTTCAAAATAAATTTTATAACAAACTCGATTTATTACTTAATTTTAAATATGTTTTAATGAATAATCTATTTAATTAATCTATAGTTTTTGAGAATATGATTTATTTAACTAATCATTTATATCTCCAAATATATTAACTATATGATTAAGATTAATATATAAATAATTAAAATATAACATTCTGAGCAAATTATATTTGAAACGTTTTTCGATTTAATGCCTTAATTTTAAGATAACAATTTCTGAAAATCAATAATATAATATTAAACAAATATCAGCGATTGTTAATAATTTTGTCAACAGGTGGCTATACCGGTATTATATTAGAATTCTTTGAATCATAAATTACTGAATAACGCCTTTATTACTCGTTTTTCAAAAAAGTTTATTTGAAAAAAGTTACTCACAATTAAAAGTTACATAATATCATATATTTTCCCTGTACGAAATTTTAAAATGACGTCCATTAGGTTCTCGAATAAAAATTAATATAAAATTTACCAAATAAATTATTTATTTTTGGCTATGCGGCATAGAATAAATATTTTGAAAATTGGGATATTTATATAAGAAAATATGTAGAATCCAATGGTGCTATCGACAAAATTGTATCTCTACCCATTTTTGGGTAACCAATATCTACTCATTAATTGGCGGGAGGTACGGTTTTAATTTTATCAGAAATCGATTCCTCGGGTCAAAATACATATGTATACCAATTTTTATAATTTTTCTCTAAAGGATATAAGGGATATCCTATTGCTGAATTTTAGTCGGCGAGCGACGCATCGATCGCGCACAAAAAATATCAGGGATTTGCGGTAAATTCAGATTGTGTTTACTTAGAAACCCCTATCCAAAAAATTATGAAAATTGGTATACATATATAAGAAAATAAGGAGAATCTAATGGTGAAGTCGAAAATTGTTTAACTCTCCCCAATTTTGGGTGGTGAATATCTACCCATTTAAGGGTTGAATACACAGCTTTAATTTTGCCAAAAATGGATTCCTTGATTAAAATTACATACGTGTACAAATTTTTGTTAAAATATTTTGACTGGTACATTTTTAAATAAATTATTTTTGATAATCATAGTTCAATGACCTTTGGAAATATTCAAATATTATTTTACTAATTTATTCATAGCTATTAGACCAGTAAAGTAAATAATTTGAAAATTGGGTTATTTATATAAGAAAGTACGTAGAATCCAATTGTGCTATCGACAAATTTATACCTCTACCCATTTTTGGGTAACAAATATCCACTCATTAATTGGCGGGAGGTGCGGTTTTAATTTTATCAAAAATCGATTCCTCGGGTCAAAATACATACGTAATAGCTAATTGTCTTAATATATATTGTTTAGGGCATCCAGTATTTATATAAACATCATTAAAATATAGTTCATAATTTTCTCCATAGATTACAGTAGCTGTATTGTTTTGGTATTTTAGAAATTGAAAAAATTCATTTTTTGGCTAAACTAAAAATATTTCGACTATGTTTGTCATAAGGAAAAAGATTTGTAATTAAAAATAAAGGTTAGTTTTGTTGAAACTTTTTTTTATTATTGTTTTAATTTCAGAGATAATGAATAAAAATTAAAATGTCTCTATTTACTACAAATAATTTTTTTTCAAAATAAATTTTGTAACAAACTCTATTTATTGTTTAATTTTAAATATGTTTTAATGAATAGTTTATTTAATTTACTTATAGTTTTTGAGAATATGATTTATTTAACTAATCATTTATATCTCCAAATATAGTAACTATATAATTTATATTAATACATAAATAAATAAAATATAATATTTTGAACATATTATATTTGAAACATTTTTCGATTTAACGCCTCAATTTTTAGATAATAATTTCTGTATATCAATAGTATAATATTCAACAAATGTCAGCGATTGTTTATAATTATTGTCAACAGATGGCTATACGAACATTATATTGGAATTATTGATTCATACATTATTGAATAACGCCTTTATTTCTCATTTTTCAAAAAAGTTTATTTGAAGAAAGTTACTCAGATGTAAATGTTACATAATATCGTATTTTTTCTTCATATGAAATAACGAAAACATTTATTTAATTTTGAATTTATAAAAAATATTAATATTGTGTTATGTACACAAACGCTGTGGAGGTCGGACAGTTGAATGTGATATAAATAAATAATGATATAAATTGCGTAAAAAATGAGTAAGTAGTCGTATTAATTGTTTAAATAAATAAAACGTTAGAATATTGTAACATAATAAATCTTTATTAACTAAAACGTTTTAATATATACAATAATTTACATTAAAATTATAATTAAGATATAAAAAATATCAGAATATTAAATATTATAATAATACAGCGTACACAAATATGCAATGTTATTTTTCAAGGGCTCATCGGTTTCATGTTCAGTCTTATACTTTAAGTACAACAAGAAATTACGAAATCTATACCCATTATTAGGTGTGTAGGAACTGTTTTACAATAGATATATTTTCCATTGCTGTCAAAAAATGGTCGTCTATATTTTATTTTTACAAAATATCATCTAAATGAATTGATAGACACCTACCTTGCCGGAATAGTGCTCTACCAACTATGCTATTAGCTGCTCGCCTCTTTTATTTTAAGTCTTAAAGCCGAATTATTTTCTTACATGTATTGAAAAACAGTTCCAAGTTTACATATGTTACCCCCGACTAAAATAACCTACTGTGCAGATAGGTTTTCGTCAATTCAGACGAATAGAATTAGAAATAATAATGAATGTTACTTTTATACTATCTCTTCTTCGTCGAGTTTTCTTTTTACTGCGCCCGAGTGGTTTTGCAATTCCTGTTTGAGTTTCAGATATGATCCTAAACGAGCTGCAGCATATTCCTATAAAAGTAAGATTTTATTATATTACATATATTTTAAAGAAATTAACAGGGCCGTACGAAATACAATTGAAGAAAGGGTAAAAAGTATGAATTAAAATCTGATATGGCAAACACATCTCATATTCCAGATTATTTCATTTTTTTAAATGTTACTTAATTGTACATTTTTAGCTAAAAATGTGAGATTAAAAATCGATGAATATCTCAATTTCTGTTAAAGATAGATTGTTTATTTTTGCAAAAATGAACATTACAGGGTTGATTTGTATATTTCCGGTATAATAATAGCTAAATTTCCGGTTAAAATTACCGAAAACTATTTAAAAATTGGTATATACATCGAAAAACATCGTAGAATTCAAATTTGGTAAAATGAATTAAGTATTTCCACCCATTTTTGGGTTACGATGCCCGAAACACACCCGATCCACCTGCAAACATTTCAAAAAAACCGCACTAAAATCGTGTTGACGGAAATTATTTCAAAGCGTCTAAAACTTAGTTAAAACTGCCGAAAACTATTTAAAAATCGGTGTGTACATTAAAGAAACTTCGTAGAATTCAAATTTGATAAAATAAATTAAGTATATCCACCCATTTTTGGGTTACGATGCCCGAAACACACTCAATCCACCTGCAAACATTTCAAAAAAACCGCACTAAAATCGTGTTGACGGAAATTATTTCAAAGCGTCTAAAATTTAGTTAAAACTACTGAAAACTATTTAAAAATTGGTATATACATCGAAAAAACATCGTAGAATTCAAATTTGGTAAAATGAATTAAGTATTTCCACCCATTTTTGGGTTACGATGCCCGAAACACACCCGATCCACCTGCAAACATTTCAAAAAAACCGCACTAAAATCGTGTTGACGGAAATTATTTCAAAGCGTCTAAAATTTAGTTAAAACTACTGAAAACTATTTAAAAATTGGTATATACATCGAAAAAACATCGTAGAATTCAAATTTGATAAAATGAATTAAGTATTTCCACCCATTTTTGGGTTACGATGCCCGAAACACACCCGATCCACCTGCAAACATTTCAAAAAAACCGCACTAAAATCGTGTTGACGGAAATTATTTCAAAGCGTCTAAAATTTAGTTAAAACTACTGAAAACTATTTAAAAATTGGTATATACATCGAAAAAACATCGTAGAATTCAAATTTGGTAAAATAAATTAAGTATTTCCACCCATTTTTGGGTTACGATGCCCGAAACACACCCAATCCACCTGCAAACATTTCAAAAAAACCGCACTAAAATCGTGTTGACGGAAATTATTTCAAAGCGTCTAAAATTTAGTTAAAACTACTGAAAACTATTTAAAAATTGGTATATACATCGAAAAAACATCGTAGAATTCAAATTTGGTAAAATGAATTAAGTATTTCCACCCATTTTTGGGTTACGATGCCCGAAACACACCCGATCCACCTGCAAACATTTCAAAAAAACCGCACTAAAATCGTGTTGACGGAAATTATTTCAAAGCGTCTAAAATTTAGTTAAAACTACTGAAAACTATTTAAAAATTGGTATATACATCGAAAAAACATCGTAGAATTCAAATTTGGTAAAATGAATTAAGTATTTCCACCCATTTTTGGGTTACGATGCCCGAAACACACCCGATCCACCTGCAAACATTTCAAAAAAACCGCACTAAAATCGTGTTGACGGAAATTATTTCAAAGCGTCTAAAATTTAGTTAAAACTACTGAAAACTATTTAAAAATTGGTATATACATCGAAAAAACATCGTAGAATTCAAATTTGATAAAATGAATTAAGTATTTCCACCCATTTTTGGGTTACGATGCCCGAAACACACCCGATCCACCTGCAAACATTTCAAAAAAACCGCACTAAAATCGTGTTGACGGAAATTATTTCAAAGCGTCTAAAATTTAGTTAAAACTACTGAAAACTATTTAAAAATTGGTATATACATCGAAAAAACATCGTAGAATTCAAATTTGGTAAAATAAATTAAGTATTTCCACCCATTTTTGGGTTACGATGCCCGAAACACACCCAATCCACCTGCAAACATTTCAAAAAAACCGCACTAAAATCGTGTTGACGGAAATTATTTCAAAGCGTCTAAAATTTAGTTAAAACTACTGAAAACTATTTAAAAATTGGTATATACATCGAAAAAACATCGTAGAATTCAAATTTGGTAAAATGAATTAAGTATTTCCACCCATTTTTGGGTTACGATGCCCGAAACACACCCGATCCACCTGCAAACATTTCAAAAAAACCGCACTAAAATCGTGTTGACGGAAATTATTTCAAAGCGTCTAAAATTTAGTTAAAACTACTGAAAACTATTTAAAAATTGGTATATACATCGAAAAAACATCGTAGAATTCAAATTTGATAAAATGAATTAAGTATTTCCACCCATTTTTGGGTTACGATGCCCGAAACACACCCGATCCACCTGCAAACATTTCAAAAAAACCGCACTAAAATCGTGTTGACGGAAATTATTTCAAAGCGTCTAAAATTTAGTTAAAACTACTGAAAACTATTTAAAAATTGGTATATACATCGAAAAAACATCGTAGAATTCAAATTTGGTAAAATAAATTAAGTATTTCCACCCATTTTTGGGTTACGATGCCCGAAACACACCCAATCCACCTGCAAACATTTCAAAAAAACCGCACTAAAATCGTGTTGACGGAAATTATTTCAAAGCGTCTAAAATTTAGTTAAAACTACTGAAAACTATTTAAAAATTGGTATATACATCGAAAAAACATCGTAGAATTCAAATTTGGTAAAATGAATTAAGTATTTCCACCCATTTTTGGGTTACGATGCCCGAAACACACCCGATCCACCTGCAAACATTTCAAAAAAACCGCACTAAAATCGTGTTGACGGAAATTATTTCAAAGCGTCTAAAATTTAGTTAAAACTACTGAAAACTATTTAAAAATTGGTATATACATCGAAAAAACATCGTAGAATTCAAATTTGATAAAATGAATTAAGTATTTCCACCCATTTTTGGGTTACGATGCCCGAAACACACCCGATCCACCTGCAAACATTTCAAAAAAACCGCACTAAAATCGTGTTGACGGAAATTATTTCAAAGCGTCTAAAATTTAGTTAAAACTACTGAAAACTATTTAAAAATTGGTATATACATCGAAAAAACATCGTAGAATTCAAATTTGGTAAAATAAATTAAGTATTTCCACCCATTTTTGGGTTACGATGCCCGAAACACACCCGATCCACCTGCAAACATTTCAAAAAAACCGCACTAAAATCGTGTTGACGGAAATTATTTCAAAGCGTCTAAAATTTAGTTAAAACTACTGAAAACTATTTAAAAATTGGTATATACATCGAAAAAACATCGTAGAATTCAAATTTGATAAAATGAATTAAGTATTTCCACCCATTTTTGGGTTACGATGCCCGAAACACACCCGATCCACCTGCAAACATTTCAAAAAAACCGCACTAAAATCGTGTTGACGGAAATTATTTCAAAGCGTCTAAAATTTAGTTAAAACTACTGAAAACTATTTAAAAATTGGTATATACATCGAAAAAACATCGTAGAATTCAAATTTGGTAAAATAAATTAAGTATTTCCACCCATTTTTGGGTTACGATGCCCGAAACACACCCAATCCACCTGCAAACATTTCAAAAAAACCGCACTAAAATCGTGTTGACGGAAATTATTTCAAAGCGTCTAAAATTTAGTTAAAACTACTGAAAACTATTTAAAAATTGGTATATACATCGAAAAAACATCGTAGAATTCAAATTTGGTAAAATGAATTAAGTATTTCCACCCATTTTTGGGTTACGATGCCCGAAACACACCCGATCCACCTGCAAACATTTCAAAAAAACCGCACTAAAATCGTGTTGACGGAAATTATTTCAAAGCGTCTAAAATTTAGTTAAAACTACTGAAAACTATTTAAAAATTGGTATATACATCGAAAAAACATCGTAGAATTCAAATTTGGTAAAATGAATTAAGTATTTCCACCCATTTTTGGGTTACGATGCCCGAAACACACCCGATCCACCTGCAAACATTTCAAAAAAACCGCACTAAAATCGTGTTGACGGAAATTATTTCAAAGCGTCTAAAATTTAGTTAAAACTACTGAAAACTATTTAAAAATTGGTATATACATCGAAAAAACATCGTAGAATTCAAATTTGATAAAATGAATTAAGTATTTCCACCCATTTTTGGGTTACGATGCCCGAAACACACCCGATCCACCTGCAAACATTTCAAAAAAACCGCACTAAAATCGTGTTGACGGAAATTATTTCAAAGCGTCTAAAATTTAGTTAAAACTACTGAAAACTATTTAAAAATTGGTATATACATCGAAAAAACATCGTAGAATTCAAATTTGGTAAAATAAATTAAGTATTTCCACCCATTTTTGGGTTACGATGCCCGAAACACACCCAATCCACCTGCAAACATTTCAAAAAAACCGCACTAAAATCGTGTTGACGGAAATTATTTCAAAGCGTCTAAAATTTAGTTAAAACTACTGAAAACTATTTAAAAATTGGTATATACATCGAAAAAACATCGTAGAATTCAAATTTGGTAAAATGAATTAAGTATTTCCACCCATTTTTGGGTTACGATGCCCGAAACACACCCGATCCACCTGCAAACATTTCAAAAAAACCGCACTAAAATCGTGTTGACGGAAATTATTTCAAAGCGTCTAAAATTTAGTTAAAACTACTGAAAACTATTTAAAAATTGGTATATACATCGAAAAAACATCGTAGAATTCAAATTTGGTAAAATAAATTAAGTATTTCCACCCATTTTTGGGTTACGATGCCCGAAACACACCCGATCCACCTGCAAACATTTCAAAAAAACCGCACTAAAATCGTGTTGACGGAAATTATTTCAAAGCGTCTAAAATTTAGTTAAAACTACTGAAAACTATTTAAAAATTGGTATATACATCGAAAAAACATCGTAGAATTCAAATTTGATAAAATGAATTAAGTATTTCCACCCATTTTTGGGTTACGATGCCCGAAACACACCCGATCCACCTGCAAACATTTCAAAAAACCGCACTAAAATCGTGTTGACGGAAATTATTTCAAAGCGTCTAAAATTTAGTTAAAACTACTGAAAACTATTTAAAAATTGGTATATACATCGAAAAAACATCGTAGAATTCAAATTTGGTAAAATGAATTAAGTATTTCCACCCATTTTTGGGTTACGATGCCCGAAACACACCCGATCCACCTGCAAACATTTCAAAAAAACCGCACTAAAATCGTGTTGACGGAAATTATTTCAAAGCGTCTAAAATTTAGTTAAAACTACTGAAAACTATTTAAAAATTGGTATATACATCGAAAAAACATCGTAGAATTCAAATTTGGTAAAATGAATTAAGTATTTCCACCCATTTTTGGGTTACGATGCCCGAAACACACCCGATCCACCTGCAAACATTTCAAAAAAACCGCACTAAAATCGTGTTGACGGAAATTATTTCAAAGCGTCTAAAATTTAGTTAAAACTACTGAAAACTATTTAAAAATTGGTATATACATCGAAAAAACATCGTAGAATTTTAATTTGGTAAAATAAATTAAGTATTTCCACCCATTTTTGGGTTACGATGCCCGAAACACACCCGATCCACCTGCAAACATTTTAAAAAACCGCACTAAAATCGTGTTGATGGAAATTATTTCAAAATAAACTTTACATGGTTGATTTGTATATTTCCGGTATAACAATGGCTAAATTTCCGGTTATAAACTTGTCAAACCCGGGTTCAAAAATTGTACAATTTTGGCTAAAATGTGAGTTTAAAAATTGGTGAATATCTCGATTTCGGTTAAAGATAAATTGTTTATTGTTGTAAAAACAAACTCTGGAGGTTTGATTTGATATATCACTATTTTAAAAGCGTCAAAAAGGCTTTAGGGATTGCGAAAAATAGGAGCGAAATTTTGAAAAAAAAATGTATTTTATTTTACTCGTAACTCCTTAACGGTTTAAATTATTTTCAAAATAACACTAAATTCGTGTTCTCCGGCGTTTAAAATATAAATTAACCCAATTCCAAATTTTAAAACCGTCTGGACAAAGTTTTATTCAAATATTTCTAAACAGACGTTCGTTGCGAATTATTTGCAATTCTTCCAAATCATCAAGACTTTTATTTGGTTATGAATCCGCCTGAAATTTACAGGAAGTATATAAAATCAACTGAAAATCATTTATTTATATTTAAAATTATTTAATTTACATTTAATTTGGTATATTGTGTAAACTATGTTCAAGATACGCGGTGTGGTTGTGGACGCAGCTTTACTAGTAGTCAAATGTTTTGATTAGTGTGTTGTGTATTTAACGAATTTTCATCTAAAACACAAATTTATTATTTATTTAATGAATAATACAATTAAATAGCTCAATATATTCGTGTTAGTTAATATGTTATAATTTTTAATTGTTGATACATTTTCTGTAGCGACAAGTTTGTTCGAATTTAAACCACTTTTGACTGTAGCTGTAGTTTGCGCGCGCTCGTCACTGGTTGTTGTTGTGTTTCAGTGTTTTTCGTTGATAAATATTAATATAAAATGGATTATTCATATATTTAAGTGGTAAATAATGTGTAAAAGATACTGATTGAACAATATATTAGTGCTGTGTGTTGTAATGAACATTTTCAAAGACATTCCAAGAAGGATGTTTGCAGATATGGCAAAGGTATCAGAGGTTACAAAGTTTGCGCGCGCTTATCATAGGTTCTTGTTGTCTTTCAGTGTTTTTCGTTGATAAATATTAATATAAAATGGATTATTCATATATTTAAGTGTTAAATAATGTGTAAAAGATACTGATTGAACAATATATTAGTGCTGTGTCGTAATGAACATTTTCAAAGACATTCCAAGAAGGGTGTTGCAAATATGGCGAAGGCATTTGCAGTTCAGAGGTTATAAAGACAACCAAGTCAACAATAAAGGTAAGAATTTTTATTTTTAAAATAATCTCAATGAGTGTATTACCATCATATTATGTTTATTTTAAAATTATAATTATACTGGTATATATATACCGGGTAGTGACAATTAGGTTAGAATTTTAATTTTATGACATTTCCTGTTCATTTTCCTAACTGTTTTTATATTTTAACCCCCCGCAGATAAGAGAGGTAATGTTTGCGGTACATCGATAGTGAGTTTTCAGTAAATAACCACAAATTATATAAAAAGTTGGTTAGATTTTAGGTAAAATTAGACAAACAGTAGTGATACTTTATTTGAAACCCATAACAGGTTTTAATAAAAAACTACATTAAAATATAATCCAAAACTTTTCAATTTTCGTATTTAAGACTTTTATATCAAAAGAGATAACATATTAGATTTTGGCTAAAATTGATAAACCAGTAGTGGTACTTTACTTGAAGCTCTGTACATATTTTCTTGGAAGACAACTTGCAATATTTTCTTTATTATTATAGTTACAAAAAAATATTATAGAACAAAGTTATAGGAGATTAAATGGGACATGCCATTAAAGAACAAAATATTTTTTTAAACCAGTGGTTCTCAAGTTACAACACAAAGTTATATTTTTTCAAATAGGATTATGGATATTTTTTATGTATTCGATAGCGTATTTTTTTCTGATTTCAACCATGTATTAGTTTTATATATTCGCATAATAAAAATATTAAAATTTATATAAATTTGTTTTTTATAGTTAGTTTTTAGTAGGCTATGTATGAAAAAACAATTGACATATAGCAGTTTTGTTTTTTATACATAGCCTACTGAAAAATAATTAAAAAATTAAATTTATTTAATTCCAATTCGATTTTTCTCAATATTTTTATTATGTAAGGAATTTTTTTTCTGTTTATTGAAACAAAAAATTATATTTTGTTTACACACGATCAACCGGAAGTAGGGGGGGGGGTTATGTGCAGGCCACATAGCCCAGTCTGCAATCTAAGCGTTTTGAAGGCAGTGTAAACTTATCTAGCATTTAAAAAAATTGAAATAATGGAAAGTTTGTAGTGTTTAGCCTCTTCAGTATTTGTTAATTTTTCCCAAAAAATGGTAGTGTAGAGCGAGCAAGAAATGGATCGAATACTTACATTCTGCAGTGTTACCACTACTCTATAATCAAAAAACACATAAAACATATCAAACAAAAACAAATGCATTAAATTAGCAATGATTGAAAATGAATATTGTGTCACCTCGCTTAGCGAAAACTAAAAAATATTATCATTTACTTGTATCAGAAAAGCGATGGTTTGCTGATGGACGCATCTGTGTATAACACAATAAATTTTAAATCTAAAAATTGTGACTAAAAATCACCATACCCAATATCCAAAAGTGATGTTGCTAGTATTTGCGTTGACTAAGGCCCATAGGCCCCAGAAAAGGTGGCTGGCTAACGAAAAGACTCTAATCTCTGGCAGAAGGTCCCTTGGATTTTGTGCACTCCCCATTTCTGCTAGGTAAGCAGTTAGAAACTGTATTTGCTGTTCTTGAGTCGGGTATGAAGTTGGGTCGTCCAGATAATAAGGCGGTGATGAAAAGGTGTAATCGTAGATCCATTCCACGAAGTGGTTTGCTAGGTCGAATCCTCTGTAGTTATAGGAACAATATTCAAAATCTGAAACACATATTTGTGCCGAAATTTAAGACATATAGGAGCGTGAGAAATATTCGTTTTCCGGGAATGGACTGTGTCATATACGTTTTGCCCGCAGTCATATGGGGCATCTTCTGGAGCAAGGGGGATAGTACTGTCTTAAACACGGTTACCCGACGTGTCAACCACGCTAGAGGCCGAGTTTAAGCAACAAGAGGGGGAGACTCAGTTTACAAGGTTACCCGACGTGTAAACCACGCTAGAGGCCAAATAAACCAAGTGATGAAAGGAAGGCCGAGAAGACAGTTATATACTAATCTAAAGATACGGTAGATGAGCTAATGAGGACTAATGGGAATCGAGTTCGAAATGCTAGATTGGGCGTGTTGGTTTCCACATGTGACTCAAGAAATAGCCATCATCCCGATTGATGTTATTAGGATGTTTCCAGATTTCTAAAGTTTCCCTGTATTTGCGTCTGTAAAACTCAGGGACAGGAGCTAAAATGTGGGAATTTTCAAATAAGATGTTATGTCCTGTGTTGTGTTGGTGTTCTGCGACCGCAGATGTTAATACCATACCATTACGCAGACAGCGTTTGTGTTCTGACAATCTAGTGTGAACACTCCTTCCTGTTTCACCTATGTATACTGTGCCGCAAGAACAAGGAGTACTATAAACACCGGGTGACGACAAGGGTTCGCGTTTATCTTTAGTTTGGGGGAGTATTTCTAAGATCTTTTGTGGAGGTTTAAAAAAGACCTTAATATTGTTTTTATTGAGAATTCTACCTATTTTATCCGAGAAACCTTTAATGTATGGTATTAAAATCTGCGGTCGCAGAACACCACCACAACACAGGACATAACATCTTATTTGAAAATTCCCGCATTTTAGCTCCTGTCCCTGAGTTTTACAGACGCAAATACAGTGAAATTTTAGAAATATGGAAACATCCGAATAACATCAATTGGGATAATGGCTATTTCTTGAGCCACATGTGGAAACCGGTGATTCTCGGAACACGTACGCCCAATCTACCATTACGAATTCGATTCCCATTGGTCCTCATTAGCTCTGCTCATCTACCGTATCTTTCGATTAGTATATAACTGTCTTCTCGGCCTTCCTTTCGTCACTTGGTTTATTTGGCCTCTAGCGTGGTTTACACGTCGAGTAACCTTGTAAACTGAGTCTCCCCCTTTTGTTGCATAAACTCGGCCTCTAGCGTGGTTGACACGTCGGGTAACCGTGTTTAAGACAGTACTATCCCCCTTGCTCCTGAAGATGCCCCATATGACTGCGGGCGATACGTTGAGCTCTGACTCAAAATATGACACAGTCCATTCCCGGAAAACGAATGTTTCTCATGACTCAGACTGTGGAAGCCTACGCAGTTATATAGGAGCGTATAATAAATATTAATAAATAAAATAATAATACCAACCAATAAGCACAATTTCTGGCTGAGAGGGAGTGCTGCATTCTTTGAGTAGTATATTTCCTTCTTGAAAATCGTTATGACAAAAGACAACTGGAGATGACGTACTAGCTACCAGTCGCTGTAGATGTTGCATTTCTAGGGCCCAATCTTGGGCCTGAAGCGCAATGGCGCATTCAGGCACTGATGTACTTGACAAAGCCTTTTCGGCCGATTTTCGCCAGCGTTGTAGAGTTTCCCATAACCAACGAGGTTCTTTGCTTAGGGGTACATCCATTCCATGTACCTACACATTTATTTTATTATTATTTATTGTTTAAGAGATGATTTTTTAAAAACATATTTAAAATAAAAGACCCCTATTTTTATCTCCCGCTACCCTTGGTAAGGGAGGTATAGGGATCGTGCTAAAAATCGCATATCGAGATTTTGGTAAATGACCACGTTTCAAGGCCCTAGAATCCAATTTTAACATTTTCACGATGATGTCTGTGTGTATGTGTGGATCCTCCACTCTAACTCAAATATTTGCATTAATACTTTTTCTATATATTTTATGGATAAATTTATAAAATTATCTATAATTTAAATCCCAGAGCCTACGCTTTAAACAGACAAAACGCAGTTATTCAAATGTATGTAACTGACAGATAAATGTCACTATCAAAGAACTAATCATTTCAAAATAATATTAGTAACGTTTTAAAAAGAAAAAAGTAAATATAACAATACAAAAGGAATTCAGTATAGTAAATATGTAGGAATGTATTTAGATTAATAAAAATTAACGATTCACAAAAATGTTTAAGCTAATCCTCATTTTTGGATTAGTGAATTCTATTCTATCCCGGTATTTAAAATTTAATCTTCATTTTATTATAGCTCCGATGGCTCAATGGTTAGAGCAACGCCTCATGTCATGAGTGCCCTCGGGGCTCTGGATTCGAATCCCACTAAGGCATGGATGTGTGTGAATGTGAACCCACTCTGTTATTGGGATTTAATCCTGTTGAGTGGTTTAAAGAAAAAGTAGTAGAAAATTAGAGTAAAATTCGCTAATCCAAAAAACTTAATCTTTTTTGTGACTCGAGCTGTAAATGGCGGGAGGTATTGTGTTAGCTATACCAGATTTTTTTAACTCTATATCCATTTAATATGAAGTATAAAATGCATTCAAATCGTATAGAGAATAAAATATTCTTAATATTTATAATATTAAATGTGAAAAAATGATATTTAACATCGTTTTTGCAAGAAAAACTGTTAAAATCTTCAAATGAGGGTACTTCCGGTTGACCAATTATAACCAGAATCTAATCAGCTCTTCACATGGATGTAACGAAGAGGAATACGAAAGAATTATAATTTTTGCAATTGTAGTATTAGAGTTATCGCATTAGAAAATTTTGACGCACACACACACACACACACACACACACAGATACATACATACATACACACACACATATACACACACGCACACAGACATCGTAAAAATAGTAAAATCATTGCGTAGGCTTCCACAGTCTGAGTCATGAGAAATATTCGTTTTCCGGGATTGGACTGTCATATTTTGAGTCAGAGTTCAACGTTTCGCCCGCAGTCGTATGGGGCATCTTCAGGAGCAAGGGGGATAGTACTGTTTTAAACAAGGTTACCCAACGTGTCAACCACGCTAGAGGCCGAGCTTAAGCAACAAGAGGGGGAGACTCAGTTTACACGTCGGGTAACCTTGTAAACTGAGTCTCCCCCTCTTGTTGCTTAAACTCAGTCTCTAGCGTGGTTGACACGTCGGGTAACCTTGTTTAAGACAGTACTATCCCCCTTGCTCCTGAAGATGCCCCATACGACTGCGGGCGAAACGTGGAGCTCTGACTCAAAATATGACAGTCTATTCCCGGAAAACGAATATTTCTCAATAGTAAAATCGTATGCTAGGGACCCTAAAACGTGCTTATTCATCAAAAACTCACCACCGAATTTTTTGACCAAAGACAATACCTTCCTCACTTAAAAATAACAGAAGGTAAAAACTAACCTGTGCCATTTTCCTGGCAATATGTTGTGTCAATGTCGGATCCCTCAATTCCGAAGTTCGAAGAGGTCTTGCGGGTATATATTCTTCGATACGACCTCCAGGAAATACCCCATGAAGTCTAGGGCCGAGTCCTCTTTCGCTCAAAAGCGTGAAGACTACGGACTCCGTGAGTAATGCTTCTAGGGCACGTTGGCCATCTCCTCCGTGAGTCTGACCGTATACTCTCACTAAGACTTGGTTTGGGACGGAGGAAGTCTTTTTGCCTGGAAGCCAGATGTGGTATAGCCAGTTCGATAAACCGCCACTGGAATATAAAATGGGATGTTAATTTAGTAACATATGTTCTAAAGGGTTTTTTAATAAGGACAGGTCGATGTTGAAATGCAATAAAACAAGATGTGTGTGAGGTATTAACGAAATTTTATTTGAAAGGCCCATGTATGCCATTATGTATAGAATATAATATCCTTCAAATGTCCGCCGCGGCTTCTCACGGTGGCACGGATCCGAGTGGTCCAATTTTCAATGACTCTGCCGCATAGATCCGGCTGAATTTGAGCGATGGCATTGGTAATGTTAACTTTAAGGGCATCCGTCGATTGCGGCTTATTGGCATAGACCTGCGACTTCAGGAAACCCCACAAGAAAAAGTCTAGTGGGGTCAAATCGCACGATCTTGGAGGCCAATTCACGTCACCTCTGCGAGAGATAACCGTACCCGCAAATCGTTCATGCACAAGGTCCATTGTGGCGTCCGCTGTGTGGCACGTAGTGCCGTCCTGCTGGAAAAACATGTCGTCTACCTCCATATCATCCAATTTGGGAAAAAAGAAATCTGTTATCATCGTTCTGTAGCGCTTGCCATTGACGTCGTTTTCAAAAAAGTACGGACCAATGACGCCGCCGGCCCAAAATCCGCACCAAACGGTAACTTTTTGTGGATGCATTCCGACCTGGTGAACCTCGTGTGGGTTGGTGTCGTCCCATATACGGCAATTGTGTTTATTAACATAGCCATTCATCCAAAAATGCGCCTCATCGCTAAAGATGATTTTTCGGCCAAAATTGGGGTCCTATTCCAAACACTCCGAAGCCCAGTCAGCGAACAAACGGCGTTGTGTATTGTCATTAACTTTGAGCTCCTGGGTCAGTTGGATCTTGTACGGGTGTAGGCCCAAGTCCCGACGCAAAATTCGCCAAGTTAAAGTCTGCGAAAGGCCGAGTTCTTGTGCACGGCGAGAAATTGCACACTTTCTCGGACCGCGGCAATGTTCTCGGCCGATCTGGCATTCCTTTGACGTACGGGTGTTGGCTGATTATTTACTGAACCGGTCGTCTCGAATTTGACCACCAAACGTTGGAGAGTCGACTTTGAAGGGCCACCGCGTCTGCCGTAAAATGAGCGCAACGCGCGCAACGTTTTCACTAACGAGCATTTATTTTGATAATACAGTTTTATCATTTGGAAGTGCTGCACAATCGTGTAACTTGCCATGGTGATTTGGCATCTGTGACAGAATAATAAACAACAGATTTGACAGACGCCACCAAAACAACATCGCCGCCACAGCCTGCCAACATCGACCCGCCCTTATTGAAAAACCCTTTACAAGTTTTGGCAACTTTCATCGGAAATTTTTCGAGGTAAAAGAGCCCAAAAACATGAACCTTTTGTGTTCATTGTTATTATGCGGTCGAACATTCCAGAGCTTTTCTAGAAGGCAATGGCAGCTGTATAAAAGGGACGCAGCTATGCTCGGAAGTTAGTTACATGGAGTGTTAGAGAGTAAAGTGTTAGTGAGAAGCACAGCAGTATCGTAGTGAGCGTATGCAGTTGGTGTCCAGTAGGTACTCGGAAAGTTACTGGTATATTGGGATAGCTGTGGACGTGAATACTCGGTAGTGTTGACGAGTATTGGGAAGCTGTAGTGTACAAGGACAGTAACGGCGAGTCGAGAAGTTACTGGTATACCCGGATAGCTGTTAAAGAGAATACTCAGTAGTGTTGAAGAGTATTGGGAAGCTAGGTATACGGGGACAGTAGCATACGGACATTCGGTGATATCGTATGTCCCAAAAGTTTTGTCACAAAATACAACTATATGAAAAAAAAATAAAAAATATCAAAATATCGGGTTGGCTTTGCAAACAAAAGTAATTCAATGATTTGTAATTTTAATGACAGTTCAGATACCGAAATCGATTGCGTTGTAAAGGCTTATAAATGAGATTTTAGAAAAAGCGTTTATAATTTAGTTGGGCAGATGCCTAAAGTTCAAATAGTCCGACTTTTTGAAAATCAAAATGTGTCGCGGAAAACCATATATCGTGCGATAGCAGAATGTGGAAGACCTAAAGTGTTAACTGAACATAGAGCAAACCAGTTAGTAGAAAGTGCCAAGAATAAAATTGGACAGTCATTGAGAAGACTTTCACGGCGTTACGGTGTTTCCAAGAATATCCAGAGAACTGAAGAGAGAAGGTATAGAATATCGCAAAAGAAAGAAATGTCCTAAATATACGCCAAATCAGTTAGCTAGAATACCAAGATGTTGCCGTGCTTTCAGACGCACTCATTTTGCAAATAATAAAGTCATCGTCATAGATGATGAAAAGTACTTTACTCTAAGTAATTTCGAAATTAAAGAAAACGACGGTTTTTACACGGACAATGTAGACGAATGTCCAGACGATATAAAATACAAGCCAAAGGCCAAATTTGCTGATAAAGTTTCAGTTTTGTGCGCGATATCAATTGGTGGGATTTCCAGACCTTATATAGGGCGAGTTAGAGGCGAAGCTGTGGACAGTCAAAGTTATATTAACAATTGCTTAACAAAATTGATTAATTTTATCCACCAAAATCATGCCGTTATGCACGCGAAACTCAAAATTGGCTGAATGCTCATAACATACCTTTTGTGCCACAAAACGACAACCCCCAAATTTACCGCAGGCTCGGCCAATTGAAGATTTCTGGGCCATTTTGTCTCGAAAAGTGTATGATGGAGGCTGGGAAGCCGAAAACGAACAACAATTAAGACGACGGATTTTTAGAAAAATTCGAGAGATTAATGTTGCAACGGTCCAAGGCTTGATGCGAGATGTTTCCAGAAGACTGCGTATTGTTGAAGACTATGGACCTTTACATTTAATTTAAAATAAAAATTTTGTTGTTTATAAAGCTGTTAATTATATCTGTTCTGAAAAATTGCAGTAATTATTAATTTTTAAAATGTTTTAATCAAATTTGTGACAAAACTTTTGGGACATCGGTACTGAGGCTGTGGAAGTTAGATAGATAGTTACGTAAATAGACAGATAGTGTTGTGAAAGAGGTGACTTCTGTCCGAGCAGTTGAATATATAGACGCTGTTGAGTCAGTTGAATATATAGACGCTGTAGGGGTCAGTAGGCGGACAGTTGAACGTGATATAAGTATATAGTGATATAAGTATATAGTGATATAAATATATAGTGATCTAAATATCGCGTAAACAGTCTACAAGAGTCTGCAACAGACCGGCAGTCTAAGATTTGAACGCGTAGTGAAATAAATAGTACTGTTAATTGGTTAAATAAATAAATAGTGTTAGTATTATCTAGTTAATATATAGTTTTAGTCTTAATTAGATTTAATAATTGTTTAATATTAGTAGTAGAATCATTTTCTTCATAGTTTAATAAACACTTATTTTAATAAATAATAATTGTCTACTATTTACACTTCACCGAAATAAATATACAAACGTTACAGTACGTTTTAGTCTCTTAACCAATTTTGAGTTTGTGTTGTATAGTAAGAAGACGCAAGGTCCTTGGCGTATTCTTCAATAAAATCATCCAATTTTTGCTCGAAACATGTCTAGAGAAGCTTGGTTAAGTGTGTATAATGGAGTGCTACTGCCTGCTTTTATGTATGGAAGCAAATGTTGGGCAAACATAAAAAGAGAGTGCCGTGGAAATGAATATTTAGACGGGATTGCGTTTCAAGCAAAATTTAAAGCAATAGTTCTGCTCCAGTCGTTTCGTAATTTATTTGCAATGAAAAATTATTGTTTCGTAACTATTATCGTGGTCCGGTTTCGGTATTTCGCTACCGAAAATCGGTCACTTTAATATATTAAAAGTGAGGAATATTTGTTAATGACGTCAGGTTAGTAAGGCCCAAAACCCAGTGCTATATTTGTTTATTGTTTTCAAAATGTATGTAAATTAAATAATTCGTTGTTTGTTTAACTTAGTATATTATTATAAGTTGTTTTGGTTGAAGTGAATATTAGAACGCACTTAAATAAAATAAATACTGTAAACAATGCTATTTACTAACATGTATATGACGTATAGAGATACATTCGCTAACTAAAAATGTTACGTAAAATCAGAAATCTATTTTCGTTCCGTATTATACGTTTTTAGAAATAATTTTCTTTAGTAAATGTCAAATGTAAATTGTATTTTCGCATGCAGAGAAATTTAATTTATTGTTAAAGAATTTTACAGATTTGCGTGACTAAAGATGTTTGCAAATATATAACCTTGAAAGGTTTAAAGGTTAAGGTTACTGCAGAAAAATTTTGCGCAGTGTAAATGGGTTTTTCTGGAATCATAGCATTTTTCAAGATTCTAAATTCCTATGGTCTAGTTATAGTAGGTAATTAGTAACAACTCATAATGCCCTTGGGCGGTATTTGTTTAACAACTCTGAAAGCAGGGTTGTTATGATAATAATATTATATGGTATGATTAGCGAATGAAAGTTGTTTAAATTATTTTATAGATGTGGTTTCTTTGGAATCCCTAGAGGGAGAAGAATAGAATTGTTCGAAATATACCCATTTAAATCCTGGACTAGAAAAGCACAGAAATACATTACTATGTCTGGTTGAAAATAGATGGCCGACTAGGGTAACTGAATATCAAAACAGGGGTGCGTTTAAAATATATTAAACATTTTACGTTTATATTGATTATAACAAAATATTTTGATCTTTATTTAATTTAGCAATTCTATGAAATAGGATTATTTTTAATTTCATCTAACAGTAATTCCGACTCGAGGGTTGCTTACATCTGCGACGAACGATCTAGAATTTGCGGTATTAAATTTTTTGAATACATCTTCTGTAACGGAATACATAAGGGTCATGGGGAAATGTTTTCGAAAGAAACCACATTAGTCATACTATACCAGTCGGATATTAAAAATAGAACAGAAAATTAAATACACGTGTTATCATAAACAAATACTGTTATTGTTTTGAATATTGTTTTGAGTTTTGACTTAACACATTACTCATCCAAGGCGCATTGTAAAATATTTTTCCAAGTAGTTATTTTTATCTTCAATAACATAATTGGAAAATATAAAATGACGTATTATTTTAGCATAAAAAACACAATATAACAAATTACATAGTGTGTTTGAGTATTTTAAAAATGATTATGTATACATTAATTTTAGTGGAATTTTTTTGTAGCAAGATTAAGACTGTAGACGCGTAGACCTTGGAATATTTTTAGAAAAATGTGTTACACTTTGCGTTGTAATTCAAGGTACTTTAGTATTTCGTTACATAAATATTGTTGGTTTACGGTATCTATTGATGAAAGAATGGATTGGCGCAAATTATGGCCCGTTGGCATTTAATATTACAAAGTAAACGGTCAATGATATGCCACTTTGTCATATTTATGATATTTCTACTTATATTACTGGATCTGACATAATAAGGAAAGTGTATCTATTTTAATATTCTGGAAAAAAATCATTGCAAAATAAACATATTATGTCCTTTACAAAAAATTAATGTCATGACATTTAATCCATTCTTCGAAGACAACAATTTACTTTAATTATTTTGTCAGAGATGATCTTCTCTTCAAGTTAGTGAGTTTGGAAGAAATTGTATTTGAAGGACCCCAAATCAAATGTAATAATTCTAATCTATCCAAAGAATTGGGGAAATCTCAATTCTGCCAGATTTCAAATTCTACTGGTCTGGAGCATTCCTATGGGGTCTCGTGGCCGCGTGCCTGAGTGTCAGGTCGCGAATCTGGGGAACCGGGTTCGATCCCGACCGACGCCAAATATTTCGAATTTTAAATGGCACAAATTGACCCCTGTGGTGCACTCTCCACGCCAGCAGTGAGTGCCCGTGAGGTGACGCCTGGTAAGCGCCCGCACGGTGCAAATATGTCATCATTACCGCATCTGTGTACAAAGCAGATTGTCACACCCAGCAATGGGTAATAAGCCGTGATGATATATTTATTTATTTATTTTATTTGGAGCAATTCCGACAAAATTGTGTATTGTAAACTTGTCTGCGCTTAGACCAATCAGAAAGCTGGAATCATAAGCCCTATCTTACTCCTAAGCCTGTTGTTATCTGAAGTACAATATATGTATTCACGCATTACTGTATTCTTTCAAAATTGACATACATAGATTATGAACCTCTTCACATTTTGTCTGATAACATCAAGTGACCTTTGGAAAATTTCCTTATGGAATGATATCAAATAATTGATTTTCTTCTATGAATTTGATTTGAAAACAAATCTCATATAGTATATAATTCGTTTAAAAAATAAGCTGCAGTAATTTTAAAACGAATTATAGATAACGGATGCCATCTTAGAAAAATTTGAAACTTTTAAAATATTAATATGTATATCAAATTGATCCTCCAGAATTTACAAAGAAATCTACCTTGCCATGAAACAAAAGACGAACGATAACAATTTTTTGTTGTCAGATATGTGTGTCACTTTTAAGTTCTTGTTATACAGCATTCAACTTCAAATTTAAGACAGTTTAGCGTAGAATTTTGGATTAAAAATGACCGAAACTGAATTGGGCAAGATGCCCCAAGTTATTTTAAAGTAAAATTTTGGTGTAAACTGTTTCTATGGAGAAGCGATTCGATCCAAAATCTGATCGATCACTTGAACTGTCTAAAATGACTTTTAAGTTCTTCTAAGACAGTTTAGCGTAGAATTTTGGGTTAAAAATGACCGAAACTGAATTGGGCAAGATGCCCCAAGTTATTTTAAAGTAAAATTTTGGTGTAAACAGTTTCTATGGAGAAGCGATTCGATCCAAAATCTGATCGATCACTTGAACCGCCTAAAATGACTTTTAAGTTCTTCTAAGACAGTTTAGCGTAGAATTTTGGGTTAAAAATGACCGAAACTAAATTGGGCAAGATGCCCCAATTTATTTTAAAGTAAAATTTTGGTGTAAACAGTTTCTATGGAGAATGGATTCGATCCAAAATCTGATCGATCACTTGAACCGCCTAAAATGACTTTTAAGTTCTTCTAAGACAGTTTAGCGTAGAATTTTGGATTAAAAATGACCGAAACTAAATTGGGCAAGATGCCTCAAGTTATTTTAAAGTAAAATTTTGGTGTAAACAGTTTCTATGGAGAATGGATTCGATCCAAAATCTGATCGATCACTTGAACCGCCTAAAATGACTTTTAAGTTCTTCTAAGACAGTTTAGCGTAGAATTTTGGGTTAAAAATGACCGAAACTAAATTGGGCAAGATGTCCTAAGTTATTTTAAAGTAAAATTTTGGTGTAAACAGTTTCTATGGAGAAAGGATTCGATCCAAAATCTGATAGATCACTTGAACCGCCTAAAATGAGTTAAGTTCTTCTAAGACAGTTTAGCGTAGAATTTTGGGTTAAAAATGACTGAAACTAAATTGGGCAAGATGTCCCAAGTTATTTTAAAGTAAAATTTTGGTGTAAACAGTTTCTATGAAGAAGGGATTCGATCCAAAATCTGATCGATCACTTGAACCGCCTAAAATGACTTTTAAGTTCTTCTAAGACAGTTTAGCGTAGAATTTTGGGTTAAAAATGACCGAAACTGAATTGGGCAAGATGCCCTAAGTTATTTTAAAGTAAAATTTTGGTGTAAACAGTTTGTATGGAGAAGGGATTCCATCCAAAATCTGGTCGACCCCTTGAAGCACAAACTGGAGAAAATGTTCAACAATTTGAAAAATTGAAGCTTACAGAGCGACCGTTGAAGGTTTCTGTTATTACCAAGGAACTGTCTTTATCTAAACTAGTGATTGGAAAAATTTTCTTGATGATTTGACCATGAGGAAGGTGTCTACGGTGGATCCCCAGATTGGTTCACAAAGATTTGAATTGAATTTTGACAGAATGGTAAAGTTGAAGAAACGTTGCAACGTAATTGCAATTATTATGATTATGATAGAAAAATATGTCTGGAATTTACGTCTCATACGAAGGTGAGATAAGAAACAATTGAAATTGGTTACTAACCTTAAAGTAACAATTAAGTTTCTGATAAACACTGTGTTATCATACGGTATGATAAGAAATGTTTACTAATATACTTATGTTTCATTTGTTTTACCATGGTGATAAGATGTTGATATATAAACTTTAAACATTTTATTTTCACCTTCGCCACCGAAAGTCTGTAAAATCGCATATCGAGATTTTGGTGAATGACCACTTTTAAGACCCCTATAATACACTTATTATACCGCTGAACCCCTGTAGTAACGTATGGTCCTAAAGTTTTGAGAAAACATTTAAATGATTGATTCTTCTGACTTGTCCCATCATCCTCTAGACAACATCTGGATTGATTTCTCGACTCTTTTGGTAAATGCGACATCGTAATTGTTCATTTGCAGCTTCCCATCCCTTGTCGTACACTTTTCTGGTCAATATTGACCAAAATTCTTTTATTGGTCGAGTTTGAGGTACATTGGGAGGATTGTCCAATTTCGGAACAAAGTCTACGTTGTTTTCTTTAATGGCATTATATCATCATTGGCGTGATGTGTATTTAAAAATTGAAGCAATTTAGAGAGGCATCTTTGAATATAAGGTGGTGCAGTTAAGGCTTCTCCTCAAACACGATTTGACATTGTCTGGTGTGTTTTCCTGAATGGGACAGAATAAAAATTTTCTCGTCGTCCATTACAATAAGTTTATTGAGAAAATGAATGCGCCTTAACACACGACAACATCTAGGATATATTTTGGTGCCTTCTTTTTCGAAACACCACGTCATTTCGAGAAAGTGTTCTAAAAACAGTGGAATCTTCTGGCTACAGTTCATTGTGACACTCCAACTTTGTCTTTAACGGCTACAATTAATCTTGGTTCTCTCATGTGGCTCAAAATTTTTGGTCGTCCGCTTTTGGACAAACTAACACAGATATTGTGCTCGCGATAAATTGCAACAACATCACACTTAGACATTCGCCCAAAAAGATTGTAAATTCCTTTACGAATATCTAGCTTACATGACACTTTGCTGTATCAAATCGAAAAAACTAAACAGTCAAAATGATAACAAGTTAATTGTGATATTTTGTTTCCAGCGACAATTTGATTAAACGTTATTTAGGACCATACGTTATTAGACACTTTATCCTATCATTCAGAAGTATACATCACCTACCTGATATGTTTAAAACCTATGTTTTGCGCTGTCACATTCTTCCATGGTCCATTGAGATAATCCTTACAGATTCTTGCTGCCAGATCCCTCATTTCAGAAGTATCACCGCATACCTGTTCACACAAAACACTAAGTGAGCTGCGAGTTACCTTTCTGTACATTGTCAAATATCACAATAATTGTCAACAGAAATTCGTCACAGATTGAAGATGTTAGTCATGCGACACTAGGAATTATATTTTAAATAAGTTTGGGTAATATTAACATTCAATAATGAGTGGAGAAAGACAATATGTTGACGGACCAGCGACGAATTGCGGAATAAGCCTGAGAAGTATTGTGGACTAGAATCAATATATTTGCGCATGGCTTACGGCAAAGCGATATGACGCTCCTACGTTTACGATTATTATAAGCAATTATTCATAATTTTAGAAAATGCAAAGCTCAAGAAAGGATTAGCAAATGGATCCTTCTTGATCATCTCTGTCAAAGGTCTCTGCGAGATGGGTGCCTCCATGACATACACCTATAAGTTTGTAGAATTGAAATTGTTAATAAAATTGTAACAGGGGATGAAACGTGGATTCATTTTTATGACCAAGAGTCGAAAGAAGAATCTGTGCAGTGGCACAAGAAGAGCACAGAGTACCCCCAAGAAGTTTAAAGTTTTGGAGTCAGCCGGAAAGATTATGGCAATAATGTTTTGGGATTCTCAAGGAATTCCCGCATTGCAAGCATCTGGATTTGACCTATACAGAACTGATCACTACTGGAAACAACCATTTTGAAGGCAAAGATAAAAGTTGTTGTTTTGAAGGTTTAGAAAAATCAGTTGATAGCTGTGATAAATGTATTGTAACGTGGAACGCCCGTTCATTGTTATTATGCGGTCGAACATTCTAGGGCTTTTCTAGAAGGCAGCTGTATAAAAGGGACGTAGCTATGCTCGAAAGTTATCTAGAGACATGGAGTGTTAGAGAGTAAAGTATTAGGAGAAGCACAGCAGTATCGTGATGAGCGTATGCAATAAAGTGTCGAGTGGAGTAGGTACTGAATACTCGGTAGTGTTGACGAGTATTGTGAAGCTAGGTATACAAGGCCAGTAACAGCGAGTTGGAGTGGATACTCGGCAATGATGTTGAAGAATTGTGGCATACAGATGGTGATACTGAGGCTGTGGAAGGAGAAAGTTAGTTATATAAATAGACAGACAGTGAGGTGAAAGGTGTGACATCTGTCCGAGCAGTTGAATATACAGACGCTGTTGAGTCAGTTGAATATATAGACGCTGTGGAGGTCGGTAGGCGGGCAGTTGAACATGATATAAGTATATAGTGATATAAATGCGTATGCAGTTAGTGTCGAGTAGGTACTCGGGAAGTTACTGGTATATTGGGATAGCTGTGGATGTGAATACTCGGTAGTGTTGACGAGTATTGGGAAGCTATAGTGTACAAGGACAGTAACGGCGAGTCGGGAAGTTACTGGTATACCCGGATAGCTGTTAAAAAGAATACTCGGTATTGTTGTAGAGTATTGGGAAGCTAGGTATACAGGGACAGTAACGGCAAGTTGTGGCATACTGAGAGTCGGTGATACGGAGGCTGTGGAAGTTAGACAGACAGTTACTAAATAGACAGATAGTGTTGTGAAAGAGGTGACTTCTGTCCGAGCAGTTGAATATACAGACGCTGTTGAGTCAGTTGAGTATATAGACGCTGTGGAGGTCGGTAGGCGGGCAGTTGAACATAATATAAGTATATAGTGATATAAATAAAGTGACAAATATCGCGTAAACAGTCTACAAGAATCTGCAACAGACCGACAGTCTAAGATTGGAACGTGCAGTGGAAATAAATAATATTAGTGTTTCATTATAGCTTAATAAACACTTAATTTTAATTGTCTAATATTTACACTTCACCCTAATAAACAAAAACGTTACAGTATTAAAGGGGATTATATAATTCTTAAATTGTTGTTATTTTATTTTTATAAGTTACTTGGTAAAACTTTTGATGACCTTAAGCCTTGGAAAAACCCAGAAAATTTGCAAACTTTTTCAAACCGGTTGGACCAGTTCGAGAACATTGCATTCTACGAACCCAATTCTATCAACTACTGTAAAGTACAGTTGTAATCATGCAATTTTAAACAAAACATCTTGAATGTAGTGACCACCGTTTTCTATGCCCAGATGCTACCGATTTCTGATTTGGGCTATTTTTTGCAAAAATAGATTCGTTAGCTGAATTAGGGTGGATAGGAGGTGTTTGTAAACCTCTAACAAAAATCACAAGGCGTTAAGAGTTGTCAAGGTTTAGTGAGATTAGATATTGATAGCCGTCAACTCTTTTGGGTCTATAACAAGCTAGCGCAATACTTTTTAATGTATTCGCTTTTAAAAGAAGGAAGGAACGAGTTAAAAAAAACTATAATGATGTAGATTCACGTCAAAACAATGAATGCGGTGCAATTTTTAGTTGACGTCAAGTTTCTGAATCAGCATTTTATTGTACATACCTTTTTTGCAGTCATCGTGTTACACTGCCTTTAATAAAAGTAAATAACACAAACTAAGTTAGTTGGAATAAAAATAAATCACAATCTTAAAAAATCACAGATCTTTTGTTACGTACTAAACGAAGACAGTGGAATGGACCGCGTGCCAAGTTAGCCGTTATATGAACTTAACTCTCCCCTCCAAGCTTATCACCATAGACGGAGAAGAGAGAATTAGAAAAGGCGCAACAATTAGAAAAAGAAAAAAGGATATGTTTTTTAGGTATCACCAATCTGTATTGAATCCCATAATTTGTCATCGAAACAATGGATCTGCCATCAAAATAAAATCACCAAATAATACTTAAAGCTGGCCAAATAGGAAACGTATTCTACGCTAGTGAAATAAACGGTGATGCTAGTAATATATGGGTGCAGTACAGACCTCTAGCGACGAAGTTGAAAAGCTTTCTGATCCCGCGAATATCGCATTCGTGTTGCTTTATGATACTAGATAAAGCGTGTTGCCAGGTCTTCTACATTTCAAATATGCTTCTTTTAATCTTAAATTATTTTAAATGGGGTCTCGTGGCCGCGTGCCAGAGTGTCTGGTCGCGAATCTGGGGAACCGGGTTCGATCCTGACCGACGCCAAATATTTCAAATTTTAAATGGCACAAAATTGACCCCTGTGGTGCGCTCTCCACGCCAGCAATGAATGCCCGTGAGGTGACGCCTGGTAAACGCCCGCACGGTACAAATATGTCATCATTACCGAATTCTGTGTACAAAGCAGATTGGCACACCCAGCAATGGGTAATATGCCGTGATGATATTATTATTATTTTAAATAAAAATTTGGTGTAAGTTAAAAAAAATCAAGAATTACAGTGAAAATGTATTACTAGCTTACTTTTTGGAAAAATCTAATGTAATGAAATCGTCTTCTCTTTGGTCCATTTATTCCATGCTAAAATCAACACTAGCAGTTAAGAACGATATTGATATCAGCAAATTCAAGAAACTAACTGCTTTTTTGAAACAAAAATCAGTTGGTTATAGACCAAAAAAATCTAAATCTTTAACAAGAAATAAATAAATTCCTGACTGAAGTCCCAGACGATCATTTCGTTATGATCAAAGTTGCTCTTATATTGGGTGTTGCTGGAACATGCCGACGCGACGAATTAGTTAGGATGACTGTAGATGTTATTGAGGATAATGGGTCCATTTTAATTGACTCAAAAACTAATGTGCATCGAACATTTACTGTTGATGATCATAATATTTTGTCAATGTACAGAAGATATATTGCTCTTCGACCCTCTAACATATAATCTCGGCGATTATTCATAAATTATAAGCATGGCAAATGTACCGCACAAGTTGTTGGAGTGAACACTATAGGAAAAATTCCATTTAACATTGCACCTGAACTTACCTGATTCGAAATCATTTACAGGCCATTGTTTCCGCAGATCCTCTGCTACATTACTAGTTAATTCCGGAACTGACATAACTCTAGAACATCATGGTGGCTGGCGTTCATCAGCTGTTGTAGAAGGTTATGTTGATGAAAGATCGAAAAATAAAATTGATACAGCGCATAAGATTTTAACAAGCAAGGAGAATCAAACTTCTGCCACTGCCACACTAACTGAATATTCTAGTGAGAATGTCACAGTCACAGAATCTAATTTATCCTCGTCAGCTGTTTCAAGGTCTGGAATAAATCAATGATTAATCCACTAAGTTTGTTAATTATGAAATATATTTATAGTTGTAATTAAATGTACATTCACCAACAGAATAAAAAAGATACAGGCCTTAGAAATTGTAAGACAAGATCTAAAAAGGATGACGGTCCAAGCGTCAGGGTAAAAAAAGATAAATGTTCGACAGCGATATGCGCAAATTATAATTTGGTCAGCCGATTTCTGTTCAGTAATCATACTGAACAGAAATTTGTTAAGCTAAGAGCGGTGTCAGTGGCTATCTGATGAGATTCCGTAACTCAATATTTAATAAAACCAAACAACGCAAAAAGTTTGGACGAGTGACTGATGTAGCGAAAAAGCTCCGACTGCAAAGTCGTGAAACTGGTGAATATTTTTCCTGCGAACATTTGAAATTTTCTATTAACCAACGTTTCAGAACCAATTCGGAAATAACACATTGTATAGTATATACCCTTTAATTGTTTGTGTTCATGTTAGATGTCGCTGTATTCAATATGGCGATAGCTGTCATTGTTTGTTCATTCAAATATTGTGTTTTTCATATATCGGTTTTATAGTTTTCGTACATTTAATTTGAAAGATATATGTATTCTATAAAAAATATACATATATTTAAATATTTGTGTTTATCGGATGTGTAGTATTATGTGTATTGTTCATTGTTGTGACATTCATTTGTTAACCTAGGTCAAGAAATCGATCTGTAACTAAGGTAAGTTTGTTTATTTATTGATCTAACTGATTGGTTGTTGTTTCAATTTGATTCCAAATATCCGATCTTGATTTTAAAAATTTTATCCGACCTGTCATATTTTTATATACCGAAATTCGTATAATGTATCAATCTGTACCGAATATTCGCACATTTGTATATCTTGTACATCTTCGAGATTATAATAGTACGGAGTGTCGCATATGATATGATAATTTTAAATAAGCAACAGTTATATCCATACCATGTGCAAAAAATGTTTTCTGTACATAACGAATGGTCGTAAAGTTTTGAGAAATTTTTTAAATACTGATAATATTTAACATTTAAATTATTGATAATGGACCCTTATCTTCAATGGCCCTTAATTTTCTTCTGACTTGCCCCATCTTCCTCTGGACAACATCTGGATCGAGTTCTCGAATCTTTTGGTAAATGCGACGTCGTAATTGTTCTTCATTTGCAGCTTCCAATCCCTTGTCGTACATTTTTCTTGTCAATATTGACCAAAATTCTTCTATTGGTCGAGTTTGAGGTACATTGGGAGAATTGTCCAATTTCGGAACAAAGTCTACGTTGTTTTCTTTAATGGCATTATATCATCATTGACGTGATGTATATATAAAAATTGAAGCAATTTAGAGAGGCATCTTTGAATATAAGGTGGTGCAGTTAAGGCTTCTCCTCAAACACGACTTGACATTGTCTGGTGTGTTTCCCATGTCATTAATATAAAAACCATCGTTTTCTTTCATCTCTGAATGAGACAGAGTAAAATATTTCTCGTCATCCATTACAATAAGTTTATTGAGAAAATGAATGCGCCTTAACGCACGACAACATCTAGGGTATATTTTGGTGCCTTTCTTCTTTTTCGAAACACCACGTCATTTCGAGAAAGTGTTCTAAAAACAGTCGAATCTTCTGGCTACAGTTCTTTGTGACACTCCAACTTTGTCTTTAACGGCTGCAATTAATCTTTGTTCTCTCATATGGCTCAAAATTTTTGGTCGACCATTTTTGGGCAAATTAACACAGGGTATATCTTCTTCACAATCTTATATTGTCCGATAAATTATTGCCACAGAGATATTGTGCTCGCGATAAACTGCAACAATATCACACTTAGGCATTCGCCCAACAAGATTGTAAATTCATTTACGAATATCTACCTTATATGACCAATCTGTGATCTGTGATTGCGACGCAAAGAGCTTTTCGGCGACGGTTCAACATTCCGCGAAATAATGCTGTACCTACTGCGAACACAATTCGATCCTGGATTCGGCAATTGGAGGAAACTGGTAGCACACTAAGAATAGGTATACATGTGGAGCTAGTGAGAGCAGCAGTCGAACAATCACCAAGACGTTCTGCTCGAAGGCACGCTATTGCATTGGGGGTTTCAGACCGCAGTTTGAGGAGGATTCTGCATTTACATTTCTCTTCAAAATAATGATGGTTCAGGAATTGAACCCAGCAGACTACGCCAACCGCCAAAATCTGTGCGAGGAAATTCTTGCAGCGATCCCTCCTGAGGCAGCATTCTTCAGCAGCGACGAGGCACATTTTCACCTAAGCGGGATTGTGAATAAACAAAATTTTCGCTACTGGGCTGAAAACATCCCCCAAATTGTTCACGAAAGACTGCTACATTCTCCGAAACTAACGGTGTGGTGTGCCGTATCACAATTTGGCGTTATAGGCCCGTACTTTTTTGAAGAGGGAGGCGTGATCGTGAATTCCGGGCGTTATGTTTCAATGTTGCAAAATTTTCTGTAGCCCCGATTGGAAGTGGTTGTGAAGAAGAGGGATTAGGCGACTTTTGGTTCCAACAGGATGGGGCTACAGCCCACACATTCTCTAAACGCTTTAAGAGAAATGTTGCCGGGACGTCTAGTGTTTTTGAGAGGTGACGTGGGGTGACCTGCGCGATCGCCCGATTTAAGCATATGCGACTTCTTTCTTTGGGAAAAAGTGTTTAAACGTCACCCCCAAAACCTGCTAGAGCTAAGGGAGCAGACTTTTGAAGAAAATTTGTTGGTATTTTTAATTATTAATATACAGGGTGTAAATGAAATAAGTGCATTAAATTTAACCAGTAATGTAACTCGATGAGAGGAACAATATTTCTTAATAACTTTTTTTCTAAGTCTTTTAGATTTTGAGTTAAAATTCTTTAAAGATTTGCTGCATATTTCGTTACCCGCTCATGGAGAACAAATGGCTGTTGCCGTATTCAAGTAAGATACAAACAGCTCAAAAATTGTCAGATCGGTTAAACTTACAGTCACAGTAATTAATAAACGAATCAAGGGAAATAACATTATTATTAATTAATACGTAATAGTACAATTTTTAAAATAAATAAATTTAAGTTTTGGATAACAAAATTATAAAGTTGTGTATTGAACCAGGCTTTTAATCACCTATGAATAGTGTGAATAGAGGAAGACAAGGAGGGACGAGGAAGAGCAAAAGCATAGTTGTTAGGTTATGAGATGATTATTTATCGTCGACAAATCATAATAGTTTAAATACGTTATTCAAAAAATGTAAGTACAAACTTTTGTCCATTTAAAAGAGGTACATGAGTACCAATAATTAGTCGTCCATTTATTGTTCCCGCCCAAAACATTTTTTAATGAAAATATTTCCAGCAGTTTCGTCTGTCGAGATGTGTATTGTGCATAATAAATACACCTTCCCAAGTAAATTCAGTCTCATTAATGAACATTATGAGCCATTCCCAAAATTAGAGTCTGTTATGTGCTGAAAACATAGAACTTTTTGCACATGTTGTGGATATAACTGTTGCTTTTTTAAAATTGTCATATGTGACACTCCGTATTGTGATGTGATAAACTACCCTGATACCCTGTATATAATATAAAGAATAGAACCTGTAATGCACAGAAAACAACATTGCACAGGACATTTAAAAAGAAGCATTATAAATCATATTATTTTCAAATCACTAGGATTTCGTTGATAATAATCCAGATTAGCTGCAAAATATACTTTTTACGATTGATATACTTGAATTCGCGCGCCTCCGCATTTGCAAAATCGCGAATTATACCACAGTTCACGGTCGATAGATGTCTCTAGTATCCTTTCGCAAGTCTGGCAGAATCTGCACGTATTATATGGCGTTATGGTGCTCTAAGTTCCACGTTATTTTCCTTCCCACCCTGTTTTGGGTGTGGATACATTCCTTGAACGCTTTCATAGTGATAGTGAGTGAGATGTTTCAGTGTTTATTGCAAAAACTTAGTTAAAATTATTTGTAAGTTGAGAGATATTGGTGGTGACCTAATTTCGATAAAGACGGGGTTATAATAGCCTGTAGCCAGGGTTGTTGTAGGGTGTATGATTTTGGAAAAGGATGCTAAATATATAAAGGTAAGAAACTATTCTTTTGTTAATTTTTTTTTTTGGTTATGCATTCAGGGAATAAATAGGACATTTTTCTCTTGAAAAAACGATAGGTGTGATGTATCTAAAGTTATTTGGGACACAATAAATCTGTCCAATTTAAAATAATATAATTTCATCAAAAACTTCTTAACAACCTAAATTTCATCTGGCACTATATACAAGAATGGTTTCTTAAAATTGGTTAGGAATTTCATTATATGTTTTATGCTTTTCACTGTTTTGCTAATTTATAAAAATAGATATTGTAATTTTTTAATTGTCTAGGGTTATTAACAACATCAAATTATTGTAAATATCTTCTAAAAATAAAAAATATGATGTGGCCAGCACATTAAATTCCGTCAGTTCTATGTGTTTTGTACAAATTCCACACAGAAAGTTTCTTGCAAAATATTCAATATTTCCACTTCATTTACATTACCTTTCGCCAGTTTTATGTATTTTGTACACATACACAAAGCATCTAGTAAAATAAATATATCATCACGGTATATTACCCATTGTTGGGTGTGCCAATCTGCTTTGTACGCAGATATCGCTAATGATGATGACATATTTGTACCGTGCGGGCGTTTACCAGGTGTCACCTCACGGGCACTCATTGCTGGCGTGGAGAGTGCACCACAGGGGTCAATTTTGTGCCATTTAAAATTCGAAATATCTAGTAAAGATCCTATATTTCCAGGAAAATTATAACACAAACATACAATATAATTATTACATTTGACACTGACATCTTCGACACTCATTGCTGGCTTGGAGAGTGCACCACAGGGGTATTTGTAATATTTGTAATAACAGTAAATGTGTTTCTTGCAAAATATTCCATATTTCCAGTACATTACTTTTAGTCAGTTCTATGTATTTTGTACAAATTCCACACATAAAGTTTCTTGCAAAATATTCAATATTTTCACTTCATTTACATTACGTTTTGCCAGTTGTATATATTTTGTACACATACACAAAGCATCTAGTAAAATAAATATATCATCACGGTATATTACCCATTGTTGGGTGTGCCAATCTGCTTTGTACACAGATATCAGTAATGATGATGACATATTTGTACCGTGCATTTACCAGGCGTCACCTTACAGTCACTCATTGCTGGCGTGGAGAGTGCACCACAGGGGTCAATTTTGTGCCATTTAAAATTCCAAATATCTAGTAAAGGATCCTATATTTCCAGTAAAATTATAACACAAACATACAATACAATTATTACATTTGACACTGACATCTTTGACACTCATTGCTGGCTTGGAGAGTGCACCACAGGGGTATTTGTAATATTTATAATAACATTAAATGTGTTTCTTGCAAAATATTCCATATTTTCAGTACATTACTTTTAGTCAGTTCTATGTATTTTGTACAAATTCCGTACAGTAAGTTAGTGTAACAGATTCAGAATTTTCTTAATATAGTAGATGTTTCTATTGTTATAGCACAGCTGGCTGCTTTATGAAATTTAATATCATTATAAATTCTCAACTCTATATTCTTTAATATTTATAACAGCGTTTTTCAAGAAAAACTATTAAAATTTTCAAGTTATTGTACTTCCAATTGACCAATTATAACTAAAATCTAATCAACCCTTCAATATACATAGATGTAACGAAGAGAAATACGAAATAATTCTAATTTTTGAAATTGTAGTACTAGAGTTATCCGTTGGGCAAGAGTAGTACATTATTTTTCATCTTTATGTACATTAATTTAAATAGTTTCTGTTTCAAATTTAAACAGAATATTAAGGAGGCCATATACTTTTATACCCAGTAAAAAAATTGGGGTGACAAGCCGTAGGGCAAGAGTAGCAAATTATTTACACATACACACACACGCATACACACACACACACACACACACACACACACACACACACACACACACATACATACATACATACATACATACATACACACATACATACATACATACATACATACATACATACATACATACATACATACATCGTAAAAATAGTAAAATCGTATTCTAGGGTCCCTAAAACGTGCTTATTCATTAAAAACTCTACTTGACCAAAGACAATACAAAGCAATATTTAAACAAAAATTAAATTTCCCACTGTACAAGTTCCAGTAAATCCATGTAACCGTTTTTGTGTCAGTTACATTTCAAAATCTACAAAAATTCCATCACTGTCTGTTAAAAACTAGTTACTAATTTTTCGATTTGAGTGAACAAGTTCTCATTTGTTAGTTGTGAGAAATGACCTCAATGCACCCCTGTACAGCACACGTGTTCAGGAAAAATAAAAATAGGAAAAACACGGCCCTTATAAATTCAGCAGACTGCATTCACAAGAATTGAACTCGGGACTTGTATTAAAAATTAGAAAAATTTGAGTATACAGCTGCAGATTTTGAATGGAAAAGGACGTTATTTAGTTTGCGATATTTTTGTTATGAAATATTGTTGCTTTGGTAACACACCGAAACAAAAGACATCTGAGTCCAGACTCAGTTCGACCGGCTTATAATATCAAAAAAAATCTGATGTGGCCAACACATAACCTCTCGCCAGATATTTTACCTGGTTGTACGCATAAAATGAAAAATATTTTTAAATACAAATACATATATTCATGTCTCACTACAAAATAATAATTTTAATATAAATTATATTCGTCATTTTTTCGCAAATTCCTTTTATATTCTTTTTTACGTATATTCTTTTGCGTTGTTGACTTTTTTTATTTTCATAATCTTCATAATAACGTACAAATATTTTTGACAGTGGCATACAAATATTTTTGACAGTGACATTTATGTGTCAATTACAAACATTTGAATTTCTTGCCTTGAAGTAGTTTGATCTAAGAATTTTTACATCAAATTATTTTATATGCATTTCTTTATCTCTAAATCCATAGAAGATATAATAATGAATTTATATTTATCGAATAAAGAATTTAACGTTCTTTAATATAAGTATTTACATAAATTTTCGATAAATAATATTTAGATGATTTTTTTCTTCTAACTACTACTTCCGGTTGTCCAATTGTTACCAAAACTGACTCGACTCTTCCCATTATTGTTAGATTGAGGAATCCGTAGTTAAAAATGTCTTAAGTCTTATAGTATTTGAGAAATCGTGGATCCAACATCCACACACACACACACACATCCACACACACACACACACACACACACACACACACACATCCATCCACACACACACACACACACACACACACACACACACACACACACACACACACACACACACACACACACACACACACACAAAATGTTATAATCGGATTCTAGGGACCTTAAAACGTGCTTTTTCACTAAAATCTGGATATGCGATTTTTAGCATGAATCCAATACCTCTCTTAGCGAGAGGTAAAAATCTGATATGGCCAACAATAAATAGAAAAGTCTGTAATACGAAATGTTGGATTATATTTATTGTTTTTCCTCGAAAATCTGTTAGGAGCTCAAAATAAGTTTTGGATCATGTTTTAATATATTTTTTCAAGAAAACCTTTTCATAGCTTTCTGTAAAGTACCACTTCTGGTTCATCAATTTTAGAAAAAAATCTAATACCTATGTCGTTCTCATTAATATAAAAGTCTCAAATACCAAATTTGAAAAGTATTGGATTGTATTGTATTCACGAAAATATGTTCGGAGCTTCAAATAAAGTATCACTTCCGGTTTATCAATTTTAGAAAATATCTAGTATGTTGCTTCCCTTCATATAAAAGTCTTAAATACCAAATTTGACAAGTTTTGGAATATGTAATATATTTTTCACGAAAATCTGTTCAGAGCTTCAAGTAAAACATCACTTCCGGTTTATCAATTTTACCCAAAATCTAATATGTTATTCCCTTTGATATGTAAGTCTTAAATACTAAAATTGATATGTTTTGGATTATATTTTAATATAATTTTTCATTAAAAACTGTTATGGGCTTCAAGTAAAGTATCACTTCCGGTATATCAATTTTAGAAAAAATCTAATATGTTGCTTTCCTTCATATAAAAGTCTTAAATACCAAATTTGACAAGTTTTGGAATATATCATAATATATTTTTCACGAAAATCTGTTCAGAGCTTCAAGTAAAGTATCACTTCCGGTTTATCAATTTTACCCAAAATCTAATATGTTATTCCCTTTGGTATGCAAGTCTTAAATACTAAAATTAAAATGTTTTGGATTATATTTTAATATAATTTTTCATTAAAAACTGTTATAGGCTTCAAGTAAAGTATCATTTCCGGTTGTCCATTTTTACCCAAAATCTAATCAACTCTTTATATGAATGTAAAAAGCTTAAATATGGAAAATATAAATTTTCGGAAGTTTGTAGTAAGAGTTATCGTGAAGCAAAAATCGTCACATACGCGCTTGGAAAAATTTACCCCAAAAAATAATTTTTTCTTGTTCATAACTGCTCATCGGTGGAAATTATTTTTAATTTAACACTAAATTCTTGTTCTACGGGGTTTAAAATATATATTAACTCAAATCCAAATTTTTAAACAATCTGGACAAAGTTTTGTTTAAATATTTCTAAAATGACGAAATAGCTGGTACCTATTATCGTTCATAATTGTCGCATTTTACCGGCTTATGGGCGAGTTCTCCATACTGTACCCCATGGAGTAAAGGCCCCTAATTGCCTCTAACACTATGATGGGCCGTTGGGCCAGTTTTTCTATTGGTCGCAATGCTTGCTGGCCTAGGATAGGCCAGCGGCAATTGTTTGACAAAACAGTAACCGTTCATGCTAGAAACTTACCCTCACCCCATGCAGTTATAGAAGGGTGTTTTCTCGTTTGTGCCCAAATTACCGAAGAAGGTCCAACAGAATTATTTTTTGAACAAACACAATACTTTCCTTGAAAAATATATGTTTAAAATAAAAATAAATGAATATTTTTATAATAAAAATAATACTATTACCCATTCCTGGGTGTGCCAATCGCAAAATATTTTTAAATTAATGCGGTTTAATGTAAAAACAACCAATGTCCCCATTTTGTAATTTTTGAACTAATATTTCAATAATTAATTTCATAAAATCGAAACATCTACTACCATCTTTGATTATTATGCAATATATTACATATATTTTCATTCATAAAATTGTTAGAAAATAGTGCAAAATCTCGCTGTTTCGCGTAGTAATTTTTGTGCATATTAATTAAATATATTTTCTACGCTAAGACAAGTAGATCCATATATTTCAACTTCAAACAAGTAACAATGTAAAAATAGAAATTTGGTTTGTACAAGTTTATTGTACCCTATAATGATAACAATGCTGAAAAGCATAATTTCACGATTTTATTGTATTTACAAAAATTGCGAATTTGAACACGTTGCTGCTGCCACCAAGCAACAAAAATTTATACTACTTAGCCTTATAGAATGTTTAAACATAATAATATTATTTAAAAATTTGTATAAATGGTTTTTAAGTAATTCTTGTGGTATTTTCTCCACTGTAGTTGAAGGTAACACCTGATAAACCTTCTCATACGATAATATATTACCTTTTTATAACAAAATATCTGATGTGGCCAGCACATTACATTCCATCAGGTCTATGTATTTTGTATAAATGTCATACAGAAAGTTTCTGCAAAAGATCTTATATTTCCAGTAAAATTATAACACAAACATACTGTCAACTGCACTTGACACTATAGCATAGCTGGCTAATATACCATATTTAATTTCTTTATAAGTTTTTAAGTCTATATCCATTTAATATGAAGTATAAAATGCATTCAAATCGTATAGAGAATAAAATATTCTTCAATATTTATATTAAATGTGCAAAAATGATATTTAACATCGTTTTTTCAAGAAAGACTGTTAAAATCTTCAAATGAGGGTACTTCCTGTTGATCAATTATAACCAGAATCTAATCAGCTCTTCATATGGGTGTAACGAAGAGGAATACAAAAGAATTATAATTTTTGGAATTGTAGTATTAGAGTTATCGCATTAGAAAATTTTGTCACACACACACACACACACACACACACACACACACACACACACACACACACACACACACACACACACATATACATACACACATACATACACACACATACACACACATACATATACACACACACACACACACACACACACACACACACACACACACACACACATACACACACACATATACATACATACATACATACATACATACATACATACGCATATAGACATCATCGTAAAAATAGTAAAATCGTATTCTAGGGACCCTAAAACGTGCTTATTCATCAAAATCACCACCGAATTTTGGCCAAAGACAATACCTTTCTTACCGAAAGGTGACGGAAGGTAATAAATAATATTTAACATCGTATATTTAAGAACGACTTAAAATTTTCAAATGAGGGTACTTCCGGTTGACCAATTATAACTAAAATCTAATCAGCTCTTCATATGGATGTAACGAAGAGGAATACGAAAGAATTATAATTTTTGGAATTGTAGTATTTGAGTTATCGCATTAGAAAATTTTATCACACACACACACACATACCTACATATCGTAAAAATAGTAAAATCGTATTCTAGGGACCCTAAAACGTGCTTATTCATCAAAATCACCACCGAATTTTGGCCAAAGACAATACCTTCCTTACCTAAAGGTGACGGATGGTAAAAATAAATTGTCAAGTGTCAAATGTAAACCGTATTTTGCTTCTGTCTCTTTCTATGAAGCACGTTTTGGGCACGTATGTCGATACTTAATTCACACATAGTTGATGTTATGTACGCCGTAATGGCGGGAAGAAAATATTGCAAAAGCTTAACATTTTTTTTTTCTGCAGTATTTTTTAAATTTTACAAAATATAAAAGTAAAAATGCTTTAAAATTAAAAATATTTTAACATCAAAAAATCAAAAATTATAAAACATATGATTGTCGCAACCTAACCACCGTCACCTGTAGTCTGTTCTGGTTGTAAGACGCTGCACATGCAGCCTCTAATCAATACGGGCGTCCCGGCGAGGCGCGTCGCGACGCCGATTCTGACCCAGGGCCAGGGACACACCAGTACACGTTGCGCCGTCTATAATACTATGGAAAAATCTGGTGTGGCCAACACAATACCTCCCGCCACTTACAGCCCGAGTCATAAAAAAGATTAAGTTAATCCTTATTTTGGAGCGAATTTTACTCTAATTTTGACAGTTTATATCTTAAAATATAGTCTAATCTAATCCAAGTAACTACCTTTTTTAAACCCCTCAACAGGATTAAATCCCAATTACAGACTGGGTTCACATTCACACACATCCATGCCTTAGTGGGATTCGAACCCAGAGCCCCGAGGGCACTCATGACATGAGGCATTACTCTAACCATTGAGGCACCGGAGCTATAATAAAATGAAGATTAAATTTTAAATACCGGGATAGAATAGAATTCACTAATCTAAAAATGAGGATTAGCTTAAACATTTTTGTGAATCGTTAATTTTTATTAATCTATATACATATTACATATTTACTTATGCTGGAAACTGTATTGAATTCTTTTTCTATTGTTCTATTTACTTTTTTCTTTTTAAAACATTACTAACATTATTTTGAAATGATTAGTTCTTTGATAGTGACATTTATCTGTCAGTTACATACATTTGAATAACTGCGTTTTGTTTGTTTAATTTTAAATTATAGATATTTTTTTAAATTTATCCATAAAATATATAGAAAAAGTATTAATTCAAATCTATAGAAAATTTAGTAATCTTTAATTTTTATAATAACATTAATCTCGATAAATAACATTTAAAGGTATTTTTCGAAGAAAAACTATTTTGAGCTTCTATAAAGTGCCATTTCCGGTTATCCGATTTTCACCAAAATCTAATGGGCTCTTTCCATTACAAAAAAAGTTCGAAATACAAGGTTTCAAAATTTTCTGAATACATATACACAGACATCATCGTGAAAATGTTAAAATTGGATTCTAGGGACCTTAAAACATGGTCATTTACCGAAATCTCGATATGAGACTTTTAGCATGATCCCTATACCTCCCTTACCAAGGGTAGCGGGAGGTAAAAAATTTATAGAGCGATAGTGGCAATAAGTTTGGAGTTTGCAAACTTTCATCGGTGCTGTTGCTACCGCTACCCTTGGTAAGGGAGGTATAGGGATCATGCTAAAAATCGCATATCGAGATTTTGGTAAATGAGCACGTTTTAAGGTCCCTAGAATCCGATTTTAATATTTTCACGATAATATCTAATTCAAATAATATAATTCGTAAAATTTTGAAACCCTATATTTCGACCTTGTTCTAATATGGAAAGAACCCATTAGATTTTGGTGTATATCGGATAATCGGAAAAGGCACTTTACTTGAAGCTCAAAATATTTATTCTTCGAAAAATATATTTAAATGTTATTTTTTCGAGATTTATGTTATTATAAAAATTAAAGATTATTAAATTTTCTACAGGTTTGCATTAATACTAAAAATGAACAAGCAGAAGACGCACGTCATCAATAAATATTACTAGATAATGACGTCACTTATTACTACGTTTACATGGGGTACTAGTTTATCCTAGAAAATGCAATGCGTGTTTCAACTTACTGTATATAATACATGTAGATGAATTGTCGTGTAAGACTTATTAAAACAAACCAATAATACTCAGGGTCTGGTTTAGGTCGTCTTAGCTTTAACCAAATCAAAGCGCCCAAAAAAATATAGTAAAATGAGAAAATTGTGCGCCCCCAAAATCTGTGCGCCTTAGGCTGCAGCCTGCAGTAATTCTGTAGCAAAAGACACAACTCACAAATATTATATTGGTATATTGACAGCAAATTGACAGTTCTATATATTTTTTACAAAACAATAATAAGTAACTACTTTGATATTTACAATTATTTATATTAATTCAAGTCACTTGTGCCTGGATAATTTGACAATCACTGACAATCAAGTGACAGAGACAGGATCGATATTTGGTCAGTTTTAAATTCAATATAAACATTCTCAGTAGTGCTACCGTTATGATACGAAAACAACAATTTTTCATTGTGAACGGAAATAATTTTTACTATAAATTTATTGTTTCTGTAATGTGATGTGCCGGCCACATCATCTCCGAAGCAGCAATCGCAGTAACATCGGCAGTCTGGCGGGAGTCTGCGGCGTAAGGTCACTGCCCTCCCTAGGTTCAACTCTCGGCTAGTCTGCTCGCCAAAGCATCGCGAAACCATCTGCCCCATGCGAAATGAACGCTTGTGCTTAGGATTTTTCAAATCAAAGGGCCACACTGCCATTAAACGATGTAGCAATTATCAGTCGTTGTTACCTGACATTAAGGCCCTTTATTAGTTTATGTGGTAGAATGGATCATTTATATTATAAAACTGGTTATTAAGATGGTCTGTTAGAAAAGTACCCGACCTTATTTTTTCGCGAAAACCTGATGGATTTGAACCTTTGAGGGCATGCGTGAATTTTTTCCCGCCTGTCGATAGCATCTTTGCTGGCAAGCAGCATTTGAGTGAGGTAGCGTGTAGTGCTCTCGTTTTTCATTGCAAGGAAAATGACGGAACGACTGGAGCAGCGCTATGCATCAAATTTTGCCTGAAACTGGGCGACAGCCAGGTGGAAACCATTCGGAAGTTTCAGACGGCTTTCGGTGACGATGCTATGGGCATCACACAGATTAAGGACTAGTACAACCGGTTTAAAGAAGGCCTGCCAAGTGCGCAGCAACATCAAAGTGATGCTGACTGCTTTCTTTGACTCCCCGAGTATGCACCACAGAGTCAAACAACCACCAAAGAGAACTACACTACTACTACTACTACTGATTTAGATTTTTTGGCGAAGAACAAGACTCCTGTGGTTCAACAGGCTCCGTACTCACCTGATATGGCACCGTGCGACTTCTGGCTGTTCCCCAAACACAAGAGGCCATTGAAAAGAACGCGATTTCAGACGGACATTATGGCTGCAACGACAACCAAGCTAAACTCCATTCCGAAAGAGGCTTCAGACCTCGCATATCTTTGTTCATATGGTTTTAAGATTTGGAACGGAGTTAATTTATATTTTAAACCTCGTAGAATACGAATTTGGTGTTCATTTGAAAATAATTTAAACCGTTGATGAGTTGAGAGCAAAATAATATATATTTCTTTGTGGCAAATTTTTCCCAATTTATCCAAAATTTCGACCGTATTTTCCGGAATCCCTAAGGCCATTTTGACACTTTAAAAATATTAATATATCAAATCGACCCTCCAGAGTCCGATTTTGCAATTCTATCTTCAACCGGTTCCCCAGATTCGCGACCTGACAGGCATGCGGCCACGAGACCCCAAATTATTAGACGTAAATTGAAACAATCGATCGAAGAGTACATGTAAAAATTTAGACGATAAATACTGTCATATGTAACATTTGGCATATCAATGTCAACGATGACAAATTATGAATGTCGTATAGGTTCAATGCTAAATATAAATAAATATAATATTACGTGGGCAGTTTGGATGGGCATGTTGCGTGGGCAGTTAGGGTGGGCATGTTGCGTGGTCAGTTTGAGTGGGCATGTTGCGTGGGCAGTTTGGGTAGGCATGTTGCGTGGGCATCATAAGACACTATCGGCGGAGCCCTAAGGAATCTTCAACCGTATTAGAAATATTGACCGATTTTTAACCACATTTTTAGCGAAAAATGCATAATTTGGCGTAGAACAAGACTCATGTGGTTCAACAGGATTCTTACTCTCCTGATATGGCCCCGTGCGACTTCTGGCTGTTCCCCAAACTCAAGATGCCATTGAAAGGATCGCGATTTCAGAGAAGAAAGGATAACAAGCTTAACATTAAAAATACCAGGCCTAAAATTTCAATTAAAATAACTTCTAGTTTTCCGATTTACACCAAAATCTAAAAGCTTCTTTCCATATTAAAATAAATTAGAAATACATACTTTTCAAAGTTTTCTGAATGATATTATTTAAGTTAACAGGATCCATACACCAACACACATCGTGAAAATGTTAAAAACGGATTCTAAGCCATACAGAATTTTTACAGACAATGTCTCGCGTGCCCTTGGCCTTTGAGACTTGAGACACAAGAAGGGTCTTGTCTGAAAAAACGGAGACCCCATACCCTGTCTGTCTTCTGTCTAGACTTCATCCAAGTTTTGGTGTTTTGAAAAGAATGCAAAAAATATGCAACGAGCGTCATTTTGGAATTATTTGAATAAAACTTTATCCAGACGGTTTTAAAATTTGAAATTGAGATAGTTTATATTTTAAACTTCGTAGAACACGAATTTAGTGTAAATTTGAAAATAAGTTAAACCGTTAAGGATTTGTGAGCAAAAAAATGTACAACTCGGATCCGAGAAAACAGGCATTCTTCAGGCATAATTGTTAAATTGTTTGAAATATTTTCAAATTACCACTTAAGGAGTATCAATAAAAAATTGATCAATACCCTTCGATTAATAAAACTAGAAATTAAATTCAATCCGTCCCTGAATCTGTTGGCATTCAGATGCATTTGCACAAAGGATCAATATACTTCCATTCGGTTATTTTCGCCAACCATCGGCATGTCTCGTTGCAATACCACAATACATCAAATGCACATTTATTCCTGAAAAAATCTCCTTACATTTATTAATAAATACTGAAAAGAAATCTGCATAAAAATAATCCGAAATTCGTTAATTTTTCCCTGTAAATGTCAGTGGGGTTCCCCGTTTAGCCGACAGTAGCGCTGCTGGGGACTTATTGATCTCAGACGTACGTCGACCGTTGCAACTGCATTTCCTAAACAGAGTGGAACGTATGTCTGAACTTGGTGCATAAACACTGCAAAATGTCTACGGTTACGGTGAATACGTATGGAAGTTGTCTGTGCAAAAATGTCACAATTTTTAAGGAATTAATTGTTATTTAGTGCTTTGAAGTGAATTTAGTGTATTTTTAGTGATAAGTGCGTGTTTTTTAGTGACTTAGTGCCCATATATTGCATATTTTGGATAAAAAATTAAATGGTAATGTACTGAAAATTATTTCATGATTATTTTTAATCTTATTTTGTACAACACAAATATTAAGGTGGTTCTACACCATAACAGTCTCATAAAAAAGTTGTACCAAGTAATTCATAGAAATAGATATTCTAAATTAAAAATAAAAATATTCAACATAACTGTGCCGTTCGGCCATAAAAATAATTCTGATTCAAACCTTCTTCCCCTAAGATTTTTTTTCATATTTTTAAATAAAAAGAAGTCACTAGGTGCTAAATCAGAGCTATAAGGTGGATGGCGTAGTTCTGTAAAAGCTTTGTGAACCAGTTTTGTATCCACTGTGAAAATACCATCTACATTCCCAAATCATCAAGAAAAATTTTCCAATCACTAGTTTTAGATAAAGACAGTTCCTTGACAATAACAGAAATCTTCAATCGGCGATCTGTAAGCTTCAATTTTTAAACTTGTTGAACATTTTCTGCAGTTCGTGTTCGAAGTGGTCGACCAGATTTTGGATCGAATACCTTCTCCATAGAAACTGTTTACACTAAAATTTTACTTTAAAATAACTTGGGGCATCTTGCCCAATTTAGTTTCGCCCATTTTTAACCCATAATTCTACGCTAAACTGTCTTAGAAGAACTTAAAAGTCATTTTAGGCAGTTCAAGTGATCGATCAGATTTTGGATCGAATCCTTTCTCCATAGAAACTGTTTACACCATAATTTTACTTTAAAATAACTTGGGGCATCTTGCCCAATTTAGTTTCGCCCATTTTTAATCCAAAATTCTACGCTAAACTGATGTTTCAGCTTGGTGATCAAGTGTTTTTTGGGCATTGTAAATTTGATCTGGACACAACTGCATTTCTGCTATTCAATGATTGTTTTATGCTTCGAAGAACGCATACCGTGTTGTACGAGGTCGAGGATCGTGCAATGCGAATACAATACCCACAGTTGATATGCACGACTTCTGAGACTGATAAGGTGATATCGTCATTCTCTTATCACATGTCACTAAACTATTATCAGTTCCATGATATTTGGTATAAAAATAGCGAACTTTTTATTTACTTCATTGTTTTATTTTTGTGCCAAAAGTAATGGGTTTGGTAGAAGCCAAGGCTGGACTAGAAGATGACCCTTAAAATGTCGGTCGAAATATACCCGTCATTTGGTCCAGAGTTTTTTTTAAAGTATATTTAAAGTAGCCGACAGAATTTTGTAAAAATTTCTAACCATATTTGTACGTTTGTAGATCCGCAGATAATAGTTATTTATGTATTGTAATGCTCGACGCGTAGCGGAGAGCTTTGATTTTCCCAAGTGATACACTTGAGTTTCCCTAGGGCTCCGCCGATAGTGTTTTATGGTGCCCACGCAACATGCCCACCCAAACTGCCCACGCAACATGCCCACCCAAACTGCCCACGCAACATGCCCATCCAAACTGCCCACGCAACATGCCCACTCAAACTGCCCACGCAACATGCCTACCCAAACTGCCCACGCAACATGCTCACTAAACTGCCCACGCAACATGCCCATCCAAACTTTCCACGCAACATATTTATTTATATTTAGCATTGAACCCATACGACATTCATAATTTGTCATCGTTGACATTGATATGCCAAATGTTACACATGACAGTGTTTATCGTCTAAATTTTTACATGTACTCTTCGATCGATTGTTTCAATTTACGTTTAATAATTTTTTATGCATGACTCCTGAGACTGATAAGGTGGTATCGTCATTCTCTTATCACAAGTCAGTAAACTGTTATCATCTCCATGATATTTAGTATAAAAACTAGCGTAACCTCGACTTCGCCGAGTTTTCCCTAGGGCTCCGCCGATAGTGTTTTATGGTGCCCACGCAACATACCTACCCAAACTGCCCACGCAACATGCCCACTCAAACTGACCACGCAACATGCCTACCCAAACTGCCCACGCAACATGCCCATCCAAACTGCCCACGCAACATTAAATTTATTTATGTTTAGCATTGAACCCATACGACATTCATAATTTGTCATCGTTGACATTGATATGCCAAATGTTACACATGACAGTGTTTATTGTCTAAATTTTTACATGTACACTTCGATCGATTGTTTCAATTTACGTTTAATAATTTTTTTTTGCATGACTCCTGAGACTGATTAGGTGATATCGTCATTCTCTTATCACAAGTCAGTAAACTGTTATCATCTCCATAATATTTTCCCTAGGGCTCCGCCGATAGTGTTTTATGGTGCCCACGCAACATGCCTACCCAAACTGCCCACGCAAGATGCCCACCCAAACTGTCCACGCAACATGCCCACCCAAACTGCCCACGCAACATGCCCATCCAAACTGCCCACGCAACATATTTATATTATATATATATATATATATATATATATATATATATATATATATATATATATATATATATATATATATATATATATATATATATATTTAGACAAGGCTACAGCTTAAACGGTGCGACCAATTTTCGTAAAATTTATAGAAATTAATTCCTTCAGAGCCCTTCTAATGGGATGAATTTCTGTAGGATGCATAGTTATCTGGTATTAAACGTAAATTGAAACAATCGATCGAAGAGTACATGTAAAAATTTAGACGATAAACACTGTCATGTGTAACATTTGGCATATCAATGTCAACGATGACAAATTATGAATGTCGTATGGGTTCAATGCTAAATATAAATAAATATGTTGCGTGGGCAGTTTGGGTGGGCATGTTGCGTAGGCAGTTTGGGTGGGCATGTTGCGTGGACAGTTTGGGTGGGCATGTTGCGTGGGCAGTTTGGCTAGGCATGTTGCGTGGGCACCATAAAACACTATCGGCGGAGCCCTAGGGAAAATATGGAGATGATAACAGTTTACTGACTTGTGATAAGAGAATGACGATATCACCTTATCAGTCTCAGGAGTCATGCATAAAAAATTATTAAACGTAAATTGAAACAATCGATCGAAGAGTACATGTAAAAATTTAGACGATAAACACTGTCATATGTTAGTATTAGGATAGCGAACTTTTTATTTAGCTCATTGTTTTATTTTTATGTACCAAAAGTAATTGGTTAAGTTTTAAATGTATATTTAAAGTAACCGACAAAATTTTGTAAAAATTTCTAATCATATTTGTAGGGGCATAAATATTGAAATGCTCGACGTGTAGTGGAAATCTTTGATTTTTCCGATTGATAAACTTGGGTTCTCGTGACCGCATGCCTGAGTGTCAGGTCGCGAATCTGGGGAACCGGTTTCGATCCCGATTGACGCCAAATATTTCCAATATAAGTGGCACAAAATTGATGCTTGTGGTGCACTCTCCACGCCAGCAATGAGTGCCCGTGAGGTGACGCCTGGTAAGCGCCCGCACGGTGCAAATATTTTATCATTACCGATATCTGTGTACAAAGCAGATAATCACAAACCCAACATAGCTGTGAACAGAATACCCGTACTCTGTACTATAAGGTAGTGAATTACAGATTGGACTAGAACTGGTTTGGTCGTGCGGCCTTACGGCCAACGGTCTTCCGATATCACACATGGCGTCTGACACACGTGCACGAACCAAACCGCTTAGGGAATGTCGCTAATTGTACCTCCCGCCTACTATAATCAACAAATCGTGTTATTGAAAACAGTGATATTTTTAAACACATAACTTCCTTTTTTACCTCCCGCTTCGTAAGAGAGGTATACGAGGGTACCCTTTTATATTTCGGGATTAAAGAACAAAAACAAATACTAATCATCGAAAATAGCTTTATTGTTTTTCAAAATATTCCCCATTAAGATCTATACACTTTTGCATGCGTTTGAACCAATTGTCGAAGCACTTTTGCCACTCTGATTGAGGTATCTCCAAAACATGCATTCTGAACGCATCAACCGCTTCTTCAGGTGTCGAAAAACGTTGACCTCTCATTTTATTTTTTACGTACGGGAAGAAAAAGAAGTCATTCGGTGCCAAGTCAGGACTATACGGCGGATGACTCATCAAATCGATGTTTTGAGTGCTCAAAAATGCAGTTGTTTGAGCCGATGTGTGAGAGCTCGCATTGTCGTGGTGAAGAGTGATCCGTCTTCGGCGGTTGGTTTTCCTGATTTCTTGGAAGACAACTGGCAAACAAATGGTTGTGTATCACTCAGAATTGACTGTTCTGCGTTGTTCTAGTGGTACGGTTGCGACATGTCCAGTTTTTCCGAAAAAACAGGCGACCATTTACTTGGAAGTGCTTCGTGCGCGAACAACTTTTGTGGGATTTGGCTTATCTTGAAACACCCATACAGTCGACTGCTGTTTACTTTCGGGCTCATACGCGTAAATCCACGATTCATCACCTGTCACGATGTCATAGACGTGTTTCGAAGCACCGCGATCGTATTTTTTGAGCATTTCTTTCGACCAATCGACACGAGCCTTTTTTTGAGCGATTGACAAATTGTGTGGGATCCAACGCGAACAAATTTTTTTGACAGTCAAATGTTCATGCAATATTGAATGTATGCTGGTCCCACTAATGCCTAAGGTTGCCTCAATCTCACGATAGGTCACATGACGATATTGCAATATCAGTTCGCGCACAGCATCAATGGTTTCCGGAACAACAACTGATTTTGGACGACCTTCACGAAATTCGTCTTGGAGTGAACTACGACCTCGGTTGAATTCACCATACCATCGATAAACACTGGTCCTTGATGGAGCTTCATCGCCAAAAATTGAATTAAGTTCATCGATGCACTGTTGTTGACTTAATCCACGTCGAAAGTTGTAAAAAATAATCGCACGAAAATGTTTAACGATTTAATTCCATTTTTTGGCCGAGATGAATCTTTTAAGTTACTGTAAACAACACAAATAGCGCTCGTATGTCAAAACGTTCTGAGTACGTATAACCTCAAAAATGTCAAACTTTACGATAGAGCTGTCAGTTGCCAGATTGCAACACTAGGGTTGTCCAATCCCGAAATATAAAAGGCAACCCTCGTAGGGATCGTGCTAAAATCGTATATCGAGATTTTGGTAAATGGCCACGTTTTAAGGTCTCTAGAATCCAATTTTAACATTTTCACGATGATGTCTGTATGTGTGGATCCTCCACTCTAACTCAAATACTATCATTCAGAAAATTTTGAAACCTTGCATTTCGAACTGTAATGGAAAGAGCCTATTAGATTTTTGTGAAAATCGGATAACCGGAAATGGCACTTCACTAGAAGCTCAAAATAGTTCGAAAATACCTTTAAATGTTATTTTTTTGAGGTTAATGTTATTATATATTATCATTGTTGCAATGAGTGCCCGTGAGGTGACGCCTGGTAAATGCCTGCACGGTATAAATATGTCATCATCATTACCGATATCTGCGTACAAAGCAGATTTGCACACCCAGCAATGGGTAATATGCCGTGATGATATATATAAAAATTAAAGATTATTAAATTATTTAATTTTCTATATATTTTATGGATAAATTTATAAAATCTATAATTTAAATCCCAGAGTCTACGTTTTAAACAAACAAAACGCAGTTATTCACATATATGTAACGGACAGATAAATGTCACTATCAAAGAACTAATCATTTCAAAATAATATTAGTAACGTTTTAAAAAGAAAAAAGTAAACAGAATAGAAAAGGAATTCAATACAGTTTCCAGCATAAGTAAATATGTTTACGATTCACAAAAATGTTTAAGCTAATCCTCATTTTTGGATTAGTGAATTCTATTCTATCCCGGTATTTAAAATTTAATCTTCATTTTATTATAACTCCGGTGGCTCAATGGTTAGAGCAACGCCTCATGTCATGAGTGCCCTCGGGGCTCTGGGTTTGAATCTCACAAAGGCATGGATGTGTCTGTAATTGGGATTTAATCCTGTTGAGAGGTTTTAAAAAAGGCAGTTACTTGAATTATACTAAAAATAAGGATTAACTTAATCTTTTTTGTGCCTGCAAATGGCGGGAGGTATTGTGTTGGCCACACCAGATTTTTTTAAGGCAAATAACATAAATTTCAAATTTTAAATCATGTAGTTTTAAACAGAACATCTTGAAGGTAGTGGCCACTGTTCTCTCTACACCTTCCAACATTCGGGCTATGTTCTGCCGATTCTTCAGATGAAACAGGGTTGTAAAGCGGTGTTTTAAACCCCTGTATACAAACAAGCAGTGTTACTATAGTAGTTAGAAATGGTGGAACTTTTCTATTGTCCACGCTACGCTGGGAGTTTTAAATAGAGCCCCACCCCTAACTAGCTTCGATGGTTCACCCCACCATTTTTCTTTTCCTGGTCCATCACCCTTAAAGGAAATCAACCAATAACATTCAGACAAGCATGGTCTAGCCTAGATACTAGAACAAGCCAACAGCATTGGCTAAGTAGGTAATCTCGGACAAGATGTACATTTCGACTGCAAAGCAATCATCTTCATTATCAGATATAGTGAAACTAATACAGGGTTTTCAATGAGCCTGTTCCATATTTTTCAAAAAGTATTTTAAATGAAAGTTTATTCAATATTTTTCTTATTAATAATTATTTTTTAAATATTTTGTTGGTATTTTCGTAAATAAATAAAAAGATTGGCGCCAAGAATAGTTATGAAAAACAACCCCCCACTCCTGTGTCGTACATACATTACATCATTCACAACCAATAGAAAAACAGTTTTTCCATCACCTACGTTTATTTTTATTATTTAGATAAATAAAAGTAGGCGTTAGTTTGTCACATGTTAATAACTAACTTCTAATTTGACATTTGACGTTGACATTTTCCATTATAAATGGGTAATAAAGTAATAATGGCTAATACAGAATATAATACTCAATTTAAGTCGGACAGTTTACCGAAAGTCGAAAGCTGGATGATGGCTGAATTTATATCAGAAAACGACTGTTTCAAACAATTTTCTTCGCATATTTTGGCATATTTATAAATTCAATAGTAGGTTTGTTCCTAGCGCATTTTTGCAAGAAGGCACAATACTGTAAATTACTCATTTTATATTGAATTTTGTATCATCTAACACGAACCCAACTAAAAAATTTGACACTACTTGTTTGACAACTTTGACAATATATTTATCATAACACTTGTAACAAAACACAGAATAGGGGATTATAGCTCAATCGAATTTAGAGAAATTAGTAAAAGTAGTAGTAGTTTTAGCAGCTCGTCACTCATATGAACTTCATATATATTATTTTGATTGGCGACCAAAGACCACCTATAAATATATAACGAATACCGAGTTAGGGGCGGAGCCTACTACCAATGGAAGTAGAGAAATTCAAATAGCGGAGGCGTGGCTATCAGTCCAGTAGTGCAATTCTCAAACAGTTTTTATTTGAATATAGATATTTTGCATTAAACTTAATAATTTAAATACATTTCCAATTATATATCATGCCGACTTGTACAGTATAAAAATATTCATTTAGGTCCACGAAGAAAATAGTTTCATATACAAACTTATATACGTGACGTCACATCTATATTTTCAATATTCTTTTTTACGTATATTCTTTTGCGTTGTTGACTTTTTTTTATTTTCATAATCTTCATAATAATATACAAATATTTTTGACAGAGGCATACAAATATTTTTGACAGTGACATTTATGTGTCAATTACAAACATTTGAATTTCTTGCCTTGTAGTAGTTTGATCTGAGATTTTTTACATCAAATTATTTTATATGCCTTTCTTTATCTCTAAATCTATAGAAGATATAATAATGAATTTATATTTATCGAATAAAGAATTTAACGTTCTTTAATATAAGTATTTACATAAATTTTCGATAAATAATATTTAGACGATTTTTTTCTTGTAACTACTACTTCCGGTTGTCCAATTGTTACCAAAACTGACTCGACTCTTCCCATTATTGTTAAATTGAGGAATCCGTAGTTAAAAATGTCTTAAGTCTTATAGTATTTGAGATATAGTGAATCCAACATCCACACACACACACACACACACACACACACACACACACACACATCCACACACACATCCACACACACATCCACACACACATCCACACACACATACGGACATCATCGTAAAAATGTTATAATCGGATTCTAGAGACCTTAAAACGTGCTTATTCATTAAAATCTGGATATGCGATTTTTAGCATGAATACAATACCTCTCTTAGCGAGAGGTAAAAATGGTGGAATCCCCTATTGACACTATATAGGGACCAATAGGAACCGATGAAGATGTATGTGTTGTGACGTCACATTCTGTTTCAAATCATGTGACTTTTTCAGATTATCCAAATTTCAAAAATTAATTATAAAATACCTAATGAATATTTGGTGATATTTTCAAATATGGGGCTATTTAAATAATGATATCTTTCTAAATTTAATACTTATAAGGCATATAAAAATTCTTGCAACAGCCCTATTTACAAATACATGTTATAAGGAGTACATTTGAACGAAGACGCTTTGACTTCTGTGTCTGTTTGGTTTCGTTGTTGTTGTTGCCTAGCCGCCTACACTCCAAATGTTTTAACGAGAGTGAAATTCAGGCGTCCTTGAATCCTTGAAACAGTTGCCAGTGCTACGCGACGCCATCAGGACAGGCATCGCGCAACTACGCTGTTTGAATCAGTGGTTACATGACAAAAGAAGATATGTCAATTTTGAACATATGTAATGAAACTCCCATCAACGTACTGTCAATTGCTCTTGACACTGACACCTTTCAATCAGAATTTTCTTAGTATAGCAACTGTTTCCAGAGTTATAGCATAGCTGGCTAATATGACATTCAATATCTTTATAATTTTTTAACTTTATATCCATTTAATATGAAGTATAAAATGCATTCAAATCGTATAGAGAATAAAATATTCTTCAATATTTATAATAACATTAAATGTGCAAAAATGATATTTAACATCGTTTTTTAAGAGAAACTGATAAATCTTCAAATTAGGGTACTTCCGGTTGACCAATTATAACCAAAATCTAATCAGCTCTTCATATGGATGTAACGAAGAAGAATATGAAAGAATTATAATTTTAGGAATTGTAGTATTAGATATATCGCAGGCGAAAATTTTGTCACACACACACACACACACACATACATATATATATATATATATATATATATATATATATATATATATATATATATATATATATATATATATATATATGCCGTCTGTTTTAAGCAAAAACGCGTCAAATAAAAGTTTTAGGGCATAAAATTCTGCATCTAAACCAATAAACAGATTTACCTTTACATGCTTTGTAACGACAGAAATGAAATATGAAAATTTAGAAAATTACGTTGAAAATATCGACAGCCATGGAATTGAAGAAAAAATAAATGAATGATCGACGTTTTATCAAATTGTCAGAAATGTCAAATAAGTTAACTTACGTTGTGACAGATAAAACGTCAAGCATTTATTTATTTTTTGTTCAATTCCATGATGGCTGTCGATATTTTCAACGTAATTTTCGACATTTTCATGATTACATTCTGTCGATACAAAGCATGTAAAGGTAATTATGTTTATTGATTTAGATGCAGAATTTTATGCCCTAAAACTTTTATTTGATGCGTTTTTGCTTAAAATAATTATATATATATATATATATATATATATATATATATATATATATATATACAGGCTGTCTCAAAACTCATGCCCCAGAGCGAATGAGGAAACACGAGACTGCACTCGGATGTGTAATTTCGAAGAAAAAAATCTAGCTTAAAAGATATTCTAGAAAAGACGTCTTAAAATTGACCAATCAGAGACCTACACCTTTAATGTGTGTTTGCCGTAATTTTACGTTACTAAGGTTTTATACAAATCAAATCTTCTTTAAAATGAGTGGGCGACTGTAGTTTTCAAAAAATGTCAGTGTCAAATTAAATTTGACAAGGTGAATTAAAAAAAGGTAATAATGGACACCTTCGCTAACCTAAATTTGTTGACGGTGAATAGTCAACTCTAAAGTGTCAAAATTACAGTCAAACAAATTTTGTAACTCACTAGTAGTATTTTGAAAACCTAGCAACCAGTTTTATTTTGTAATAATATCATCACACCTCAAGATATCCTTCCGGGATTGGTGGATTAAAAAGTCTTGTAACTCCGTTATGCAAGCAGCCGCAAATTATTTTCTACTATTTGTTGGCAATCTATTGTCGTCGGCAAGTGTCAGTTTCGTCTGGGGCGCGAGTTACACACACACACACACACACACTCACACACACACACACACACACACACACACACACACACACACACACACACACACACACACACACACACACACACACACACACAGACATCATCGTAAAAATAGTAAATCGTATTCTAGGGCCCTAAAACGTGCTTATTATACCAAATTTTTTGACTGAAGACAATACCTTCCTTACTTAAAAGCGACGGAAGGTAAAAAGTTTAAAAATCATTATTTTTACCTTCTACCTTTTTAGGTAAGGAAGGTTTTGTTTTTGGTCAAAAAATTGGGTAGTGAGTTTTTGTTTCGGAATTAGATCGTCACATTATTGCGCGTATATTGATGTTAGAAGGAGCTTCATTCTTAAACGATTTTAAAAAACATTTGAGGATCCCATTGACTAATAATTATGATAAAAAGCATCTTGAGTATCTTTGTCTTTCTGATGAAATAATAACAAAGATTTCATACATACAAGTCTCAAGATCAAAATACGAAATGAAATAAAAAGAATTTATTTTTACTGTTGTTTCCAGGCAGCGTGGAAGCGTATTGGGTACGTGATTTATCAATTGATACGTGTATTTTATTGTTTTATTATTGTGTTTGGAAATAAATGTTTTTCTTAATGTATGTATACAATTATATGTTATTTAAATAAGCCGGTACTAAATGATTTTTCTAAATTTCCAAGCGTCCAATAGTATATTGATTGACATGTATTACAAATGAATATATATCAATTCATCACCCAACTTTAGACAAGGCTACAGCTTAAACGGTGCGACCGATTTTCGTGAAATTTGTACCAAGTTGTAAGAAATTAATTCCTTCAGGGCCCTTCTAATGGGACGAAATTCTGTAGGACGCATAGTTTTCAGGTAAAAAATTATATAACGTAAATTGAAACAATCGATCGAAGAGTACATGTAAAAATTTATACGATAAACACTGTCATGTGTAACGTTTGGCATATAAATGTCAACAAATGGGTTCAATGCTAAATATAAATAATTATAATGTTGTGTGGGCAGTTTGGATGGGCATGTTGCGTGGGCAGTTTGGGTGGGCATGTTGCGTGGGCAGTTTGGGTGGGCATGATGTCGTGGGCAGTTTGGGTGGGCATGTTGCGTGGGCAGTTTCGATGGGCATGTTGCGTGGGCAGTTTGGGTGGGCATGTTGCGTGGGCACCATAAAACACTATCGGCGGAGCCCTAGGGAAAACTCGGCGAAGTCGAGGTTACGCTAGTTTTTATACTAAATATCATGGAGATGATAACAGTTTACTGACTTGTGATAAGAGAATGACGATACCACCTTATCAGTCTCAGGAGTCATGCATAAAAAATTATTAAACGTAAATTGAAACAATCGATCGAAGAGTACATGTAAAAATTTATACGATAAACACTGTCATGTGTAACATTTGGCATATCAATGTCAACGATGACAAATTATGAATGTCGTATGGGTTCAATGCTAATGCGTGGGCAGTTTGGGTGGGCATGTTGCGTGGGCAGTTTAGGTGGGCATGTTGCGTGAGCAGTTTGGGTGGGCATGTTGCGTGGGCACCATAAAACACTATCGGCGGAGCCCTAGGGAAAACTCGGCGAAGTCGAGGTTACGCTAGTTTTTATACTAAATATCATAGAGATGATAACAGTTTACTGACTTGTGATAAGAGAATGACGATACCACCTTATCAGTCTCAGGAGTCATGCATAAAAAATTATTAAACGTAAATTGAAACAATCGATCGAAGAGTACATGTAAAAATTTATACGATAAACATTGTCATGTGTAACATTTGGCATATCAACGTCAACGATGACAAATTATGAATTTCGTATGGGTTCAATACTAAATATAAATAAATATAATGTTGCGTGGGCAGTTTGGGTGGGCATGTTGCGTGGGCACCATAAAACACTATCGGCGGAGCCCTAGGGAAAACTCGGCGAAGTCGAGGTTACGCTAGTTTTTATACTAAATATCATGGAGATGATAACAGTTTACTGACTTGTGATAAGAGAATGACGATACCACCTTATCAGTCTCAGGAGTCATGCATAAAAAATTATTAAACGTAAATTGAAACAATCGATCGAAGAGTACATGTAAAAATTTAGACGATAAACACTGTCATGTGTAACATTTGGCATATCAATGTCAACGATGACAAATTATGAATGTCGTATGGGTTCAATGCTAAATATAAATAAATATAATGTTACGTGGGCTGTTTGGGTGGGCATGTTGCGTGGGTAGTTTGGGTGGGCATGTTGTTTGGGCAGTTTGAGTGGGCATGTTGCGTGGGCAGTTTGGGTGGGCATGTTGCGTGGGCACCATAAAACACTATCAACAGGAAATTGGCGCCTCCATCACGACATTTCTCGCACTTGATTCAGACTTTTTTGGCGAAGAACAAGACTCCTGTGCTCCAGCACCTTGCGACTTCTGCCTGTTCCCCACACTTAAAAAGCCATTGAAAGGAACGCGATTTCAGACGAGAGGACATTATGGGTGCAACGACAAATCGAAATCGTCATATAGAATCATTATTGACACCATAATTTGGGGGTATTTGGAGATCATAATTTAAAATGTAAACATGCGTTTTCATAATTCCTGAAAGATCGGATCGAGGGTCGGATACTTTTCGAACAGACCTCGTATATATTGTTTAAATACGAATTTTATTTATACACGTATTAATATATTTTTTTTTTTGTTTGCAGGTTCCTCCCTTTGGATTACGGGTTATCAACTGCACAATTATTAAGTAAGTACTTTTAAAAATATCATTTAAAATAGTAGTTTTAATATGTATTCGATGTTAAGTTTGAACTAAAATTTCTAACCATTTATGTATGTGTTATAACTTATTGAAAATTGAAAACCTTTCGAATTATTATGAAAAAATTCAACATCGCTACATCAACGAAGGTTTGACAATCTGTCTGCGTTATACAATTCATTTAATTTCATCTGTACTTTACGAAATTCTCAGTGCATAGCATCGCAATTGTCAGCTGCATTATCATAAAAAATGCACTATTTATATCTCGTTGGCCTTGGTCCGGCGGCCATATTGTCTGCAGGCGGAGCCAGTCTTAGCTCCGCCTCTTAGTTTAGTGTTGTGGTTTGCCACCAGGTGACAGCACTTGGCGGGAGAGCACACGCATGCGCATTGGAAACAATGTCTATTTACCGACAAAGTGCTATATCGACAAAGAAAAGATATATACCGGGTGTAATACAAGAAGCGGGCAATAGGTGTACAAGGAAAACAGTTTTTGCTTGCATTCTAATTTTAATATTTTTTAATTTTATTTATTCCAAAATTGTAGTGCTTTTTATAAGAGTAACAACACAATACGTGGTTTTTTGAGTGAGGTAGCGTAGTGCTCTCGCCGGTTTTTCATGACGGAAAGACTGGAGCAGCGCTATTCATTAAATTTGTCTGAAACTGGGCGACAGCCGGGTGGAAACTATTCGGAAGATTCAGCCGGTTTTCGGTGACGATGCTATGGGTATCACACAGATTAAGGAGTGGTACAACGGGTACAGCAAAGTCAAAATGATGCTGACTGCTTTTTTTAAACATTTGCGCCTCCATTACGACTTTTTTTTGGCGACGAACAAGATTCCTGTGGTGCAACAGGCTCCTTACTCTCCTGATATGGCCCCGTGCGACTTCTGGCTGTTCCCCAAACTCAAGAGGCCATTGAAAGAACGCGATTTCAGACGGAAATTATGGCTGCAACGACAGTCGAACTAAACTCCAATCCGAAAGAGGCTTCAGACCTCGTATTTCTTTATCCAGACGATTTTAAAATTTGGAATTGAGTTAATTTATATTTTAAACCTCGTACAATACGAATTTGGTGTTAATTTGAAAATAATTTAAACCGTTGATGAGTTGAAATCAAAATAATATATATTTCTTTGGGGTCAAATTTTTCCCAATTTTTCCAAAATTTCAACTCTATTTTCTGGAATTCCTAAGGCCTTTTTGACACTTTTAAAATATTAATATATCAAATCGTCCCTCCAGAGTTCGATTTTGCAAGAACAAACATTCTATCTTCCACCGTATTCGAAATATTGACCGATATTTAACCTCAAATTTTAGCCAAAAATGCACAATTTTTGAACCAATTTTTGAACAAGGAACTTTAGACAAGGCTACACCTTAAACGGTGTGACCGATTTTTGTGAAATTTGTACCAAGTTGTAAAAAATTAATTCCTTCAGGGCCCTTCTAATGGGACGAATTTCTGTAGGATGCATACTTTTCAGGTAAAAAAATATTAAACGTAAATTGAAGCAATCGATCGAAGAGTACATGTAAAAATTTAGACGATAAACACTGTCATGTGTAACATTTGGCATATCAATGTCAACGATGACAAATTATGAATGTCGTATGGGTTCAATGCTAATGCGTGGGCAGTTTGGGTGGGCATGTTGCGTGGGCAGTTTGGGTGGGCATGTTGCGTGGGCACCATAAAACACTATCGGCGGAGCCCTAGGGAAAACTCGGCGAAGTCGAGGTTACTCTAGTTTTTATACTAAAGAGGCTTCAGACCTCGTATATCTTTATCCAGACGGTCTTAACATTTGAAATTGAGATAATTTATATTTTAAACCCCGTACAACACGATATTGGTGTTAATTTGAAAATAATTTAAACCGTTGATGAGTTGAAATCAAAATAATATATATATTTCTTTAGGGTCAAATTTTTCCCAATTTTTCCAAAATTTCAACCCTATTTTCCGGCATTCCTAAGGCCTTTTTGACACTTTTAAAATATAAATATATCAAATCGACCCTCCAGAGTTCGATTTTGCAAGAATAAACATTCTATCTTCAACCGTATTCGAAATATTGACCGATTTTTAACCTCAAATTTTAGCCAAAAATGCACAATGTTTGAACCAATTTTTGAACAGTTTTTACTGGAAATTTAACCCCTTTTATAACAGAAATATACAAATTATCTGTCTAAAGTTAATTTTTTCTAAAATAAACACTATTGAAATCATGATATACAACCGTTATTGACGCTACATTTTGGGGGTTTTTGGGAGATCATAACAAATATGTAAACATGCATTTTCATACTTCCTAAATTTGTACTAGCGTCCCTTTTGCTTTTATTTAGTAGTAGGGATTTGTCGACAATTTTTTTGTCGATGTATCTTTTGTCGGTTTTGCGCACAGCTCTCTTCGACATCTATTCGTCGGCAGCGTCGACAGACAACTGGGGTTAGTGTGCGTTGAGTTCTTGTGGAGGACGTTGCTCTTTTGTTTTGGCAGTGGCGTACTAAGATACTGTGAACGATGAGTGTAAGTTTGGAGTCTTCAAATATGGAATTAATGAAAAATACATGTATTTATGTGTGTACGATGTTAAATTAGTAAAATAAATAGTGATTTTCGTAAGTATTAAAAAAAATACAGTGAATTTGATATAAATTATTGTGAAATTTGTGTCTGGAGGATTTGAAAATTCTTTAAGCTTTGTTGTGTTTTAAGTGTGTTTGTGTTTTTAATTCAGTGTGTTCGAACCTTGGAAGTAACAGTGTACACAATACAATGGATTATAGTCTATTTTTATGTAAGTTGTTTGTTGTTTATGTTTGTTGTTTACCTAAAAAATAGTGCGGCTTTATCATGGAAATATTCTTAGTTTCTTGCAAAAGATTCCATATTTCCAATACATTACCTTTAGCCAGTTCTATATATTTTGTACAAATTCCATACAGAAAGTTTCTTGTAAGAGATTCTCCAGTAAAATTCCGGAATAGTGCTCTACCAACTAAGCTACTGGCTGCCCTCCTCTCATGTGACGATTAATAATATCTTCAGCAACATTAAATGTAAAAAAATCTGGTGTGGCCAACACAATACCTCCCGCCATTTACAGCCACAAAAGAGATAAAGTTTTTTGGATTAGCGAATTCTACTCTAATTTTGACAGTTTATTTCTTAAAATATAGTCTAATCCAAGTAACTACGTTTTTTTAAACCCCTCAACAGGATTAAATCCCAATTACAAAGTGGGTTCACATTTACACACATCCATGCCTTAGTGGGATTCGAACCCAGAGCCCCGAGGGCACTCATGACATGAGGCGTTGCTCTAACCATTGAGCCACCGGAAAATATAAATTTATCCATAAAATATATAGAAAAAGTATTAATGCAAAACTATAGAAAATTTAATAATCTTTAATTTTTATAATAACATTAATCTCGAAAAAATAACATTTAACGGTATTTTTCGACGAAAAAACCTATTTTGAGCTACTGGTAAAGGGCCATTTCCGGTTATCTGATTTTCACCAAAATCTAATGGGCTCTTTCCAATACAAAAAAGTTCGAAATACATACACACATACATACACACAGATATCATCGTGAAAGTGTTAAAATTGGATTCTAGGGACCTTAAAACGTCGTCATTTACCAAAATCTCGATATGCGATATTTAGCACGATCCCTATACCTCCCTTACCAAGGGTAGCGGGAGTTAAAAATGATATTTAACGTTTTTCAAGATAAACTGTTAAAATCTTAAAATTAGGGTACTTCCGGTCGATCAATTATAACCAAAATCTAATCAGCTCTTCTTATGGATATAAAGAAAAGAAATACGCAAAATTTATAATTTTTGAAAAGACGTGATCTGAAAAAATCGTCACAAACATACATCCATCCATATAGACATCATCGTGAAAATAGTAAAATCGTATTCTACGGACCCTAAAACGTGCTTATTCATTAAAAACTGTAAAAGGTGACGGAGGGCAAAAACAATAATTTAAGAAAAATATATAAATGTTTTAATAAATGCAAAATAAGTATAAAAGTAGCTGGTAACTGGACTTTTTTTACAAGTATATAAACTGTCACGTGAATAAGGTATTTTTTTGTTCCAATCTGTCGTTTATTATGTTACTACGAAAAAACCGCCCTTGTGGCAGACTATTCTTATATTGCCAATGTATGTAAACCTTTTTAAAATTTCCATACTAGAATTTCATTGAAAATGTCGTAAATGTTTAATGATTTTTGTGTTATTATTTTTTATCTGGCCTACATTATCTAAATTTGCAATAAGTCAATAAACCTATATGAGTGTTCTGCGATTGATTTATGTATATTGTGTTTCTTTGAATCGTCCGTAGATGTTCCTAAGGAATTCTACCTGAAACTTTTTTACCTATGTTTAAAACTAACGGTACCCGACTACACTATTAATAATATGGGCGAACGATAACTTATACAGGGTGTTAAAGAAATGTATAGTCAAATTTTTCTTAGAATGACATTCCATGTGTTTTTAGCAATGTGTTTGTCTACATGTGACAATTAAGAATTGAGCGGTAAAAAATTATCGAAACACTTTAAAGACAAAAGATTTTTCAATAAGGGCGGGTCGATGTTGAAATGGAATAAAACAAGATGTGTGTGAGGTATTAACGAAATTCTTTTTTTATTTGAAAGGCCCATGTATGCCATTATGTATGGAATATCCTTCAAATGTCCGCCGCGGCTTCTCACGGTGGCACGGATCCGAGTGGTCCAATTTTCAATGACTCTGCCGCATAGATCCGGTTGAATTTGAGCGATGGCATTGGTAATGTTAACTTTAAGGGCATCCGTCGATTGCGGCTTATTGGCATAGACCTGCGACTTCAGGAAACCCCACAAGAAAAAGTCTTATGGGGTCAAATCGCACGATCTTGGTGGCCAATTCACGTCACCTCTGCGAGAGATAACCGTACCCTCAAATCATTCATGCAGAAGGTCCATTGTGGCGTCCGCTGTGTCGTCTACCTCCATATCATCCAATTTGGGAAAAAAGAAATCTGTTATCATCGTTCTGTAGCGCTCGCCATTGACGGTGATGGCCTCACCAACGTCGTTTTCAAAAAAGTACGGACCAATGACGCCGCCGGCCCAAAATCCGCACCAAACGGTAACTTTTTGTGGATGCATTCCGACCTGGTGAACCTCGTGTGGGTTGGTGTCGTCCCATATACGGCAATTGTGTTTATTAACATAGCCATTCATCAAGAAATGCGCCTCATCGCTAAAGATGATTTTTCGGCCAAAATTGGGGTCCTCTTCTAAACGCTCCGAAGCCCAGTCAGCGAACAAATGGCGTTGTCTATTGTCATTAACTTTGAGCTCCTGGGTCAGTTGGATCTTGTACGGGTGTAGGCCCAAGTCCCGACGCAAAATTCGCCAAGTTGAAGTCTGCGAAAGGCCGAGTTCTTGTGCACGGCGAGGAATTGATTGCCTCGGGTTCTCCTGCACACTTTCTCGGACCGCGGCAATGTTCTCGGCCGATCTGGCGTTCCTTTGACGTACGGGTCTTGGCTGATTATTTACCGAACCGGTCGTCTCGAATTTGGCCACCAAACGTTGGAGAGTCGACTTTGAAAGGCCACCGCGTCTGCCGTAAAATGGGTGCAACGCGCGCAACGTTTTCACTAACGAGCATTTATTTTGATAATACAGTTTTATCATGTGGAAGTGCTGCTCAATCGTGTAACTTGCCATGGTGATTTGGCATTTGTGGCAAAATAATAAACAACAGATTTGACAGACGCCACCAAAACAACATCGCCGCCACAGCCTGCCAACATCGACCCGCCCTTATTGAAAAACCCTTTATTATTTTAAATGCTTTGGATAACTTGAGGAAGACAAACGTATAAAAGTTGCCCTGATTATTCCATTCCCGTCTGTAGATATGTAGTGTAAAACAGTCTTTATAAATATTTTAATTGTTGACGAACGTACGTTCGTATTATCAGTTGGGAGCGGCTTATCATTAAATGTCGCGTCCGCTGTAATGTCTGACGCAGTTAGGTTAGGTTAGGTACATTTCAAGATTGCAAGGTCACGTTCCTTATACAGGGTGTATTTAGTTACCCGCCTATGGTCCAATGGAAAACATCGCTGCTTCCTTCTGCTGTCTGAATTCAAGTTCGATACACACAGCACAAAAATTGTCGGCTAGTGGTTGCATTCTTGCAGACAGTAATTGATAAACGATCAACGGAAAACCTATTTATTAATAAATTCGTAAGTTCCCTTTCCAAATTTCCAAACAGATAGTAATCACTGGGGGCCACATCTGGACTGTAAGGAGGGTGATCAATTTGTTCAAAACCGCAGTCACGAATCGCAGCTTGCGCAATTGTAGCAGTGCGCACGTCCCTGGTTAGTTTACCACGTCTTATTTCCCGAATATTTTGTCGCAATTTATGCAGAGTGTTGCATAATATGCCCCATTGACTGTCGTGTTACGTTCTTTAAAGTCTATAAGAAGAATGCCCTCACAGTCCCAAAGTAGCCATCACCTTTTTTATCGACTGGCAGACCCTGACCTTTCTTGGCGGTGTTTCTCCTTTTCGCCTCCATGCCATCGACTCCCTTTTGGATAAAGGATCATAGTAGATTCTTTAAAATCTATAAGAAAAATGCCCTCACAATCCCAAAGTAGCCATAATCTTTTTTGTCGACTGGCAGACCCTAAACTTTCTTGGTGGTGTTTCTCCTTTTCGCCTCCATTCCATCGACTCCCTTTTGGATAAAGGATCATAGTATAGAACCATAGTTTCATCCCCTGTGACAATTGTCTTCAACACCTCCGTTGGGTTTACATCACATCAAAAAGTTTTGAGCACATTCAACACGACGTTGGCGCTGAACTGCTGAGAGATGTTTGGAGACCTTGCACTAACTTTATTCATGCCTAAATGATCGTGGATGATTCGACGAATGCTTGTATCAGGAAGCCCCGTATTTGAGATATTTTTTCACCTTCAAGCGTCGGTAGCCTAATACTAGATTTTCAAAAAGGGCAATATTGTCGTCCGCCGTCATGTTCTGACGTCGTCTTCCAAGGATTCCTGCCCAAATTCCAACGACTCTCTTTTGGATAAAGGATCATAGTAGAGAACCATAGTTTCATCCCCTGTGACAATTGTCTCTAACACCTCTGTTGGGTTTACATCACATAGCTTAAAAAAGTGTTGAGCACATTCAACACGACATTGGCGCTGAACTGCTGAGAGATGTTTGGAGACCTTGCCCTAACGTTATTCATGCCCAAATGATCGTGGATGATTCGACGAATGCTTGTATCAGAAAGCCCCGTCATTTGAGATATTTATTTTACCTACCAGCGTCGGTCGCCTAATACTAGATTTTCAATAAGGGCAATATTGTCGTCCGTCACCACGTCCGCTGTCCTTCCTGTTCTGACGTCATCTTCCAAGGATTCCTGCCCAAATTCCATCGACTCCCTTTTGGATAAAGGATCATAGTATAGAACCATAGTTTCATCTCCTGTAACAATTGTCTTCAGCACCTCCGTTGGGTTTACATCACATAAAAGTTTCGAGCACATTCAACACAACATTGACGCTGAACTGCTGAGAGATGTTTGGAGACCTTGCACTAACTTTATTCATGCCTAAATGATCGTGGATGATTCGACGAATGCTTGTATCAGAAAGCCCCGTCATTTGAGATATTTCTTTCACATTAGATTTTCAATAAGGGCAATATTGTCGTCCGTCACCACGTCCGCCGTCCTTCCTGTTCTGACGTCATATTCTAAGGATTCCTGCCCAAATCGAAACCGTTTCGAGCAATCTTTTACAACGCTATGTCATTTTCTACATATTCATAATCTGGAATCCTGTATTACGTACAATGCAGAACTGACTAGACGTGAAGTAGACGGCTGGCCAGGGCTGCACGACTTTCTCCTCAATGAGCGCCTTGACCTCCAGACAGCGTATGGCCCCGGACGAGTGGAGCATGCAAGTATACCTAAGCAAACATAACCAATACTTTAAAACTTTCTATCTTCGTTTTGTTTTAATTTTTTCATTGTTTTTGATTTTGGCGTTTTCCTTTAGACCTTTGGTCTTTGGAAATTGCTTAACAGAATTTCTCAGTAAAATATAACCTATAAACGTATGCCCTATAAGTTTTGGCACAAATTTCAATGATTTCTTTTCTAATAATTAATAAGTTTAGGGCAATATTTACAACGATTTCTCGAAAATTTCAACGTAAACTTTTCAACATAAAAGAGCCCGAAAATCTTCTATGGGCTATGGGATGAGCCTGAAGAAGGTTAGGGATGATTCGTTCTTAGGGCTTTTCCTCATTCGGTCCACATAAGACCTGGATACACCCCTTGCGGAATCCCTTATGTGCGAATTTGTTTTACCTCCCGCTACCCTTGGTAAGGGAGGTATAGGGATCGTGCTAAAAGTCGCATATCAAGATTTTGGTAAATGACCACGTTTTAAGGTCCCTAGAATTCAATTTTAACATCCCGATGATGTCTGTGTGTCAGAAAATTTTGAAACCTTGTATTTCGAACTTTTTCTGTAATGGAAAGAGCCCATTAGAATCGGATAACCATGGCACTTTACTAGAAGCTCAAAATAGTTTTTCTTCGAAAAATACCTTTAAATGTTATAAAAATTAATGATTATTAAATTTTCTACAGATTTGCAATAATACTTTTTCTACATATTATATGGATAATTTATAAAATTACCTATAATTTAAATCCCGGAGCCTACACTTTACACAAACAATACTCCTTGGCAGTTATTCAAATGTATGTAACTGACAGATAAATGTCACTGTAAAAGAACTAATCCTTTGAAATTAATAATAGTAACGTTTTAAAAAGAAAAATGTAAATAGAACAATAGGAAAGGAAATCAATACAGTTTCCAGCATATGTAAATATGTGTTTAGATTAATAAAAATTAACGATTCACCAAAAAGTTTAAGCTGATTCTCATTTTTGGATTAGTAAATTCTATTTTATCCAGGTATTTAAAATTTAATTTTCATTTTATTATCAAAAATGTAGTTACTATATTTTAAGTAATAAACTGCCAAAAATAAGCAATCTGCTTTGTACACAGATATCGGTAGTGATGAAATATTTGCACCGTATGGGCGCTTACCAGGCGTCACCTCACGGGCACTCGTTTCTAGGGTGGAGAGTGCACCACAGGGGTCAATTTTGTGCCATTTAAAATTGGTAATATTTGGCGTTGGTCGGGATTGAATCCGGTTCCACAGATTCGCGACCTGACACTCAGGCACGCGGCTACGAGACCCCATGGGGTCTCAAAAATAAAGATTAGCTTAATCTTTTTTGGGACTCGAGCGGTACATGGCGGGAGGTACTTTTTTAAATCATTTCCCTTAATTTTCGAGTGACTCAGGGTAAAGTGCACAACTGAATTTGTTATTTTAGTCATAGCTTAATCACACAGCGTTTAGCCATCGTCCAGTGACCGGCATTTGTTCTGTAACATTTTGCGGTTGGCCACGCTCTTACACAATACTGTCTAGTCAATTGTCGGTCAGTCCGTTGCCTTAGCAACAGGTGTTGACACTAAATATTAAAGATTTAAACACCTTAGGAAAAGTTGCATGACAAGAGAAAATAACTCATTGCATAATTGGCAATAATTTTTTGTTTCATATTAAAATATATAGTTATTTATTACTTAGACGTCGCGAATGCAAGTCTGGTCTAAGTATGCCATGGTCGCAACCTTCATTTGTTCAGACATTATTGTTTTTCATCAGGGTCAACCATGATTTTTGCAATATTCATTATTATTGTACATTCTTCATTAAAATCAAAGAGATTAATCATTAAATTCGAATATCACTAGGTGGCTTAAAAGTGTTGCCCCTTCTTTTTCCATCTATCATTATCAGATTATTTAAAAAGGTATTTAAAGAATCTGTTATAGTAAAATGCATATTACAAGAACATTTTGTCGTAAAACGATTTAGCAATTGCATCTATAAACCAACAATGGGGTCCTTTAGTTTGCGGTCACATAGCCCTAATACGAGTACATCATACCAACAGGCAAGGACAGGGTCGGTCCCTATACATTAAGAATTATTTGAAAGAAAATATTTCACGATATTTTTATATAAGATTTAAATGTTATTACAAAAACAAGTACAACAAACGATAAATTTTAAAATTTATGCAGTACAGTGGAATGTTTATCTTTATTTTAGTAAAGACAAACATTGTGATTCAGTACTTAAAAAACAGCTGAAGCAACCGATTTGCCATAGTACTGTATGGAAAATTGTACAAAGATGAGTTACTGGAAGTGGTGAAAACGAAACCTACTTGTAAAAGATACGTTTGTGATGAACTAGCTGCAACTTTACCCCCATATTATTGTATCTTTAATCCTATTGAACTAAATTGGGGGCATATAAAAGCAAATATTAGAAGAAACAATGTGTCACCATCAAATTGCCCCATAGTGTTATATCCTTGATTAAACGAGAAATAGAAAACATAAGTGAAGAAAGATGGACGAAATGTATTCGACATGTTATTGATATTGAAGATCAATATATTAATATAAATAATATTAATGACGAGTTCATTATTAATCTTAATGAATGTGGTAGTAGTTCTGAAAGTGAGTTAGATTTTTGTAATGACAGTGACATATAGGTTCATAGTAGATTGATAATTCTAAAATTGTGTTATTTTTATGTTGATTTTTAACATTCTTTATAAAATATTATATATATATATATATATATATATATATATATATATATATATATATATATATATATATATATATATATATATATATACCGTGTGTCTATCTTAAAGGTGTACATAGGAGATTAACATGGGAAATCAGTTTTTTGCAATTTCCTGCTCGCCTAATTATTTTAAGCAAAATCGCGTCAAATAAAAGTTTTAGGGAATAAAATTCTGCATCTAAATCAATAAACAGAATTACCTTTGCATGCTTTGTAACGACAGAAATTAAATATGAAAATGTCGAAAATTACGTTGAAAATATCAACAGCCATGGAATTGAACAAAAAATAAATAAATGCTTGACGTTTTATCAAATTGTCAGAAACGTCAAATGGGTTAACTTACGTTGTGACAGATAAAACGTCAAGCATTTATTTATTTTTTGTTCAATTCCATGGCTGTCGATATTTTCAACGTAATTTTCGACATTTTCATAATTAATTTCTGTCGTTACATAGCATGTAAAGGTAATCATGTTTATTGATTTAGATGCAGAATTTTATGCCCTAAAACTTTTATTTGACGCGTTTTTGCTTAAAATAATTAGGCGAGCAGGAAATTGCAAAGAACTGATTTCCCATGTTAATCTCCTATGTACACCTTTAAAACAGACACACGGTATATGACAGTGACGTACATGCAATAGCAAATAAATAATTCTTAGATTGTTATTTTTATATCGACTTTTAACTTTGTTAATAAAAAAAAATACGTGGTATAATTCTTAATGTAAAGGTTCCGACCCTGTCCTTGCCTCTGTGTATGATGTATTAGGGCTATGTGACCGCAAACTAAAGGTTCCCATTGTTGGTTTATAGATGCAATTGCTAAATTGTTTTACGACAAAGTGTTCTTGTAATATGCATTTTACTATAGCAGTTTCTGTTAGCCTCTGTCACACGAACCCAAATCGAACGTAGCATTGCGAAGCTCTGAGATGTGAAACCACTATTCGCACGTCGATTTGGCAACAACGCGGTCGACGACCTGTTGGCAACCTTGCTCCGCGGGGCAACGATCGTCCTTATTCTATATCTCAGAGACAGCGAAAATGAACAAACGTAGGAACGAATGCAGACGTAGACCTTCACCAAAAAATAAACTGTAATTATTGGCGACGTTTACATGCCCGATTTCTGTATATTTTACATTGGGCTTAACATCTTCTATCGGAAACTTTTCGATTCCAAAAATCTTGATCGGTTAGCCAATTTTGAGTTTGTCTTACATAGTTCATAGCCTGATTTTTCCAATAAAATTAACCACTTTTGTTAGATGTCCCTATGACTATCCAGGGATTAGGAGGCCATATATATTTATTTCCAGAATACAAATTTTACAAGAGTCATATTGTACCGGCGCCTCCATCGGCACAGGCCCACTTTATTCTTTGTATTTATCATTGTTATTGTTATGTTATATGTTATTTGTTTACGTTGTTATGTATTATATTATTTTGGAGTGGTATTGTATCCATCATTGTGAGCAGTCGCATTTGTATTTGTTCTTAACATCATTACAACCTTTTCGAAATTATTTAAACCTGTGTTTACGTTTATTGTTTCTCTTATACAGTTTAACTTATTATAGTAATTTTTACCTTGGCGTGGCAGCAGAATGGTCTGCCCGCCCCTTTTTGTGTGTGCCCATAGCTAGTACAATATATTATTTTTCATCTTTATATATACTTAGTTAAATACTTTCTATTTCATATTTGAACTGAATATTTAGGAGACCATATACTTCTCTTTCCAGAATAATTTGACTGACAAGCAGTCACATATAACGTTTGGTCCTTTGAGACAACAATTAATTAATATAACAATATTTAAATTATTGATAATGGATTATTATCTTCAATGGCCCTTAATTTTCTTCTGACTTTTCCCATCATTCTCTGGACAACATCTGGATAGATTTCTCGAATCTTTTGATAAATGCGACGTCGTACTTGTTCATTTGCAGCTTCCCATTCCTTGTCGTACAGTTTTCTGGTCAATATTGACCAAAATTCTTCTATCGGTCGAGTTTGAGGTACATTGGGAGGATTGGCCAATTTCGGGACAAAGTCTACGTTGTTTTGGCATGAAGCTAGATCAGGCCAAAACATTATATCATCATTGGCGTGATGTGTATTTAAAAATTGAAGCAATTTAGAGAGGCATCTTTGAATATAAAGTTGTGCAGTTAAGGCACGAACACGGCTTGACATTGTCATTAGTATAAAAACCATAGTTTACTTTCATCTCTGAATGGGCCAAAGTAAAATATATTTCGTCATCCATTACAATAATTTTATTGAGAAAATGAATGCGGCTTAACGCACGACAACATCTAGGGATTCTTTCTAATTGGGCCAAGTATATTTTGGTGCCTTCTTTTTCGAAACACCACATCATTTCGAGAAAGTGTTCTAAAAAGAGTCGAATCTTCTGGCTACAGTTCGTTGTGACACTTCAAAGTTGTGCAGTTAAGACTTCTCCTCGAACACGACTGGTGTGTTTTCCATGTCATTAGTATCAAAACCATCGTTTTCTTTCATCTCTGAATGGGACAGAGTAAAATATTTCTCGTCATCCATTACAATAAGTTTATTGAGAAAATTAATATGCCTTAACGCACGACAACATCTAGGGTATATTTTGGTGCCTTTCTTCTTTTTCGAAACACCATGTCATTTCGAGAAAGTGTTCTAAAAACAGTCGAATCTTCTGGCTACAGTTCGTTGTGACACTTCAAAGTTGTGCAGTTAAGACTTTTCGAACACGACTGGTGTGTTTTCCATGTCATTAGTATCAAAACCATCGTTTTCTTTCATCTCTGAATGGGACAGAGTAAAATATTTCTCGTCATCCATTACAATAAGTTTATTGAGAAAATGAATATGCCTTAACGCACGACAACATCTAGGGTATATTTTGGTGCCTTTCTTCTTTTTCGAAACACCATGTCATTTCGAGAAAGTGTTCTAAAAACAGTCGAATCTTCTGGCTACAGTTCGTTGTGACACTTCAAAGTTGTGCAGTTAAGACTTCTCCTCGAACACGACTGGTGTGTTTTCCATGTCATTAGTATCAAAACCATCGTTTTCTTTCATCTCTGAATGGGACAGAGTAAAATATTTCTCGTCATCCATTACAATAAGTTTATTGAGAAAATGAATATGCCTTAACGCACGACAACATCTAGCGTATATTTTGGTGCCTTTCTTCTTTTTCGAAACACCACATCATTTCGAGAAAGTGTTCTAAAAACAGTCGAATCTTCTGGCTACAGTTCGTTGTGACACTCCAACTTTGTCTTTAACGGCTGCAATTAATCTTTGTTCTCTCATGTGGCTCAAAATTTTTGCTCGACCACTTTTGGGTAAATTAACACAGGGTATATCTTCTTCGCAATCTTATATTGTCCGATAAATTGTTGCCACAGAGATATTGTGCTCGCGATAAACTGCAACAATATCACACTTAGGCCCAACAAGATTGTAAATTCCTTTTTGGACTCCTAAAGTGTAAACATAACAATCACACATCGTTGGCGTCCATGGTAGTTGCGATTTTACACATGCCATGACTTTGCCACACCGAATAAAGTAATACACACCCATATTTTTAAATTTTAAGAGGCCATTAATAAAGAAATCTACTTTGTAATAATAAAGAGTGCCTACAAAAACGCTAGCTACCGCAATTTTCGTTCAATAATAGTAAATAAATAAATAAATAAATAAAACTGAATCTGTGCATAATTCTTAGTCGGCAATGTCAATATGTCAAAATTTTCAAATGATAAAATTTGTGGAATGATTGATGAGAATTATTTATTTTATTTCAAATGTTTGAAATTAATTTTAATGAAGAATGTGTAAAAGGGTAGGTAACATTAGAATCATTCATGTAGATTGTTTAGGAACTACGTATGTATGTAGGAACTAGTCTGCCTAACTTTATTTTCCTTCCAGCATAGCAGCATAGAAAATAGACATCCCTAATAAATAAAATAATCAAAGTGCAAATTCTTGGTCTTGTCCCAACCCAACCTCTCAATTGTTGACTTTTTTTTCGTCACACCACCGTACGAAAACTTAATAATATCTCTCGTAACGGGCTTTTGATTTTTTAGGGAATAATTCCGATGAAACATTTTTTTTGCTTGTTCACGTAACTGAACGGAATAGATGTTATAGATTCGTCACTGTCTGACATTTTTCTTTTTGATACTGATCGGGATAGAAATCAAGAAATACAATTTTTTGATTATTTTGACGTTTCATTGTTTTTCAAAGCGCCTTGATGCTGAGCCTACAATAAATTGTTTTGATAGCAGCTCGCTTGATGACAACAATGGTTTAATGTTAACAAGCAAAATTTATAGAAAATACATATTTTAATAGATATCTCGGCCAAAAAATTTAATACATAATGTGTGCGTTAGGTATTTGTACAACGCTCGGTTTTATTGCAGCACTCCGCTGCGCGTCGTGCTTCAATATAAAACCTCGCGTTGTAAAATAAAACCTACCGCACGTATAATGTAAATAACTATTACGAATATCTAGCTTATATGACATTTTGCTGCATCAAATCGAAAAAACTAAACTGTCAAAATGAAAACAAGTTAATTGGGATATTTTGTATCCAGCGACATTTTGATTAAACATTGTCAAATCTTCGTTGATTTAGTAATGTTAATCCATATACGAGGGTTGCCTTTTATATTTCGGGATTGGACAACCCTAGTGTTGCAATCTGGCAACTGACAGCTCTATCGTAAAGTTTGACATTTTTGAGGTTATACGTACTCAGAACGTTTTGACATACGAGCGCTATTTGTGTTGTTTACAGTAACTTAAAAGATTCATCTCGGCCAAAAAATGGAATTTAATCGTTAAACATTTTCGTGCGATTATTTTTTACAACTTTCGACGTGGATTAAGTCAACAACAGTGCATCGATGAACTTAATTCAATTTTTGGCGATGAAGCTCCATCAAGGACCAGTGTTTATCGATGGTATGGTGAATTCAACCGAGGTCGTAGTTCACTCCAAGACGAATTTCGTGAAGGTCGTCCAAAATCAGTTGTTGTTCCGGAAACCATTGATGCTGTGCGCGAACTGATATTGCAATATCGTCATGTGACCTATCGTGAGATTGAGGCAACCTTAGGCATTAGTGGGACCAGCATACATTCAATATTGCATGAACATTTGACTGTCAAAAAAATTTGTTCGCGTTGGATCCCACACAATTTGTCAATCGCTCAAAAAAAGGCTCGTGTCGATTGGTCGAAAGAAATGCTCAAAAAATACGATCGCGGTGCTTCGAAACACGTCTATGACATCGTGACAGGTGATGAATCGTGGATTTACGCGTATGAGCCCGAAAGTAAACAGCAGTCGACTGTATGGGTGTTTCAAGATGAGCCAAATCCCACAAAAGTTGTTCGCGCACGAAGCACTTCCAAGCAAATGGTCGCCTGTTTTTTCGGAAAAACTGGACATGTCGCAACCGTACCACTAGAACAACGCAGAACAGTCAATTCTGAGTGATACACAACCATTTGTTTGCCAGTTGTCTTCCAAGAAATCAGGAAAACCAACCGCCGAAGACGGATCACTCTTCACCACGACAATGCGAGCTCTCACACATCGGCTCAAACAACTGCATTTTTGAGCACTCAAAACATCGATTTGATGAGTCATCCGCCGTATAGTCCTGACTTGGCACCGAATGACTTCTTTTTATTCCCGTACGTAAAAAATAAAATGAGAGGTCAACGTTTTTCGACACCTGAAGAAGCGGTTGATGCGTTCAGAATGCATGTTTTGGAGATACCTCAATCAGAGTGGCAAAAGTGCTTCGACAATTGGTTCAAACGCATGCAAAAGTGTATAGATCTTAATGGGGAATATTTTGAAAAACAATAAAGCTATTTTCGATGATTAGTATTTGTTTTTGTTCTTTAATCCCGAAATATAAAAGGGTACCCTCGTATATGCTTTGTTTCATCGTTATCGTTTCGTGTCTTTATGCATCGCTTCGTAATCGTAGGACAATGTGCCAGTGAGTGTGGTAGGCTGCAGCCTACAGAAGCCGCACTTGCTAGAAAAGGACAGGTGTTCGTGTTAGAGAGAGACAGTTGTCACGTGGACGCAGCAGACTCGCCCCAGACTCAACAAGTGACGAACGACAGAGACCACGCACTTCGATGCACACAAATATCGAACGGCAAACGGTCCTTTATAGCTAAAAGTGCAGTCGTCCAGTAATTTTTAGTCTTCGAAAAATTTCAACCTTTTTTTAAATCACTTCATCGTCATACCCAATAATGGGTGTGCGGTACACCTTCATCGACCTCACCAGTAAATTCCTCGTATCAAAAAACATATGTATACCAATTTTCATCAAAATATTCCAACGGATACATTTATTATTAAACTTTCTTTAAAATCATCAATAACTGCGATTTTTTCAGTTTTCCATTTTTGGGCCATATCTCAAAAACGGTCATTTATACACTCCTAGCGATATCACCATTAGATTCTACGAGCAAAATTACATAAGCGTATCAATTGTCATAATGTTTGAACAACTATTACAATCTCCAGAAGGAAAAGTCTTACCCTTACGATTTTTTCAGTTTTCAGACTTTTCCTTCTGAAGGTTGTAATAGTTGTTCAAACATTATGAAAATTGGTATGCATATGTAATTTTGCTCGTAGAATCTAATGGTGATATCGCTAGGCGTGTATAAATGACCATTTTTGGGATATGGGCTAAATATGGGAAACTGAAAAAATTATAAAATTTCGGCTCAAAAAAAATAATTTAGATTTTAATACATATTTATTCTCCTCAACATGGACATTCCAAATTTTGAAACCGCAGGTCGATATCTCTTTTCGTTTCTGAGATATTCGTCCTCAAAATTTTGCTCAAAAATGGCCATTTTTGGCCCATATCCCAAAAATGGTCATTTATACACCCCTAGCGATATCACCATTAGATTCTACGAGCAAAATTACATAAGTATACCAATTTTCATAATTTTTGAACAACTATTACAAGCACTAGAAAGAAAAGTCTAAAAATGGCCAAAAACTGAAAAAATCGTAAGGGGTACCCCTTACGATTTTTTCAGTTTTTGGTCATTTTCGGACTTTTCCTTCTGGAGATTGTAATATTTGTTCAAACATTATGAAAATTGGTATACTTATGTAATTTTGCTCGTAGAATCTAATGGTGATATCGCTAGGCGTGTATAAATGACCATTTTTGGGATATGGTCTAAATATGGGAAACTGAAAAAAATATAAAATTTCGGCTCAAAAAAAATAATTCAGATTTTAATGCATATTTATTCTCCTCAACATGGACATTCCAAATTTTGAAACCGCAGGTCGATATCTCTTTTCGTTTCTGAGATATTCGTCCTCAAAATTTTGCTCAAAAATGGCCATTTTTGGCCCATATCCCAAAAATGGTCATTTATACACCCCTAGCGATATCACCATTAGATTCTACGAGCAAAATTACATAAGTATACCAATTTTCATAATTTTTGAACAACTATTACAAGCACCAGAAAGAAAAGTCTAAAAATGGCCAAAAACTGAAAAAATCGTAAGGGGTACCCCTTTGGATTTTTTCAGTTTTTGGCCATTTTCAGGCTTTTCCTTCTGGAGATTGTAATATTTGTTCAAACATTATGAAAATTGGTATACTTATGTAATTTTGCTCGTAGAATCTAATGGTGATATCGCTAGGGGTGTATAAATGACCATTTTTGGGATATGGACCAAAAATGGCCATTTTTGAGCAAATTTTTGAGGACGAATATCTCGGAAACGAAAAGAGATATCTACCTGCGGTTTCAAAATTTGGAATGTCCATGTTGAGGAGAATAAATATGTATTAAAATCTGAATTATTTTTTTTGAGCCGAAATTTCATGATTTTTTCAGGTTTTGGCCATTTTCAGACTTTTCCTTCTGGAGATTGTAATAGTTGTTCAAACATTATGAAAATTGGTATGCTTATTTAATTTTGCTCGTAGAAACTAATGGTGATATCGCCAGGGGTATATAAATGACCATTTTTGGGATATGGCCCACAAATGGGCAATTTTGAGTGAAATTTTGAAGACGAATATTTCGGAAACGAAAAGAGATATCGACCTGCGGTTTCAAAATTTGGAATGTACAATAAATATATATCAAAATCTCAATTATATTTTGAGCGGAATTTTGATAATTTTGGTGTGTTTTTTAGATTTTTTTACTGTCAACATAAATGCTATTTTTGCTATCTCATTCATTAGCGTACGTGTTACAGAGGGGTATATTCTCCTCAAATGCTTTTAACATTACGCCATTTTGCCCCCGTAACTCTACGCCTATGGTTGTCAAGGGCAACGACCTGATTCGCGTCTGTCTATACTCAGACGTAGAAAGAGACGATAATAAGCTAGTACATAGGTGCAACAAGGATGGCGATATTGTCTACCAGTCTATAGACAGTAACAAAGAGAGAACATACAAAACGATAGAAGGGAGACAGAGACAGGAGATAAAAAATTAAAAGTGTGTGAAGGTGATGTACCTGGCACATAGCGGGAGTCAGAACTAAACATCGTCGTATGAACTTTAAAAAAACTATGCCCTAGTGCTTACATATGTACAGAATTAAGACAGTTATATTTAGCTACGTTATTATTATATTTCAGCCAAGCCGTATCATAGCAAAGCAATTGTTTTAATAACACCGTGTGTGTGAAGTTAGGTCAGTACGTGGAATGTATCATGGCTGCCAACATTAAAACATTTGTTGCCAAGATAAAGTTTGCCAACAAAAATTTACCTTGTCCACATATTTTTATTCTGCGATAAATATTGGACGAATGAATGAAAGATTAACAGATTGCAGCACAAATATGTTACACTTGTTTTTATTTAACACCCTGTATTTATTGAAAACAGGTACAACTGTTCAAAACATTTCTGAAAACCATTTTCTGAAAGTGCCTTCAACTGCCTCATCGAATTGTCTTTCACCTCTAGTGGATTAGCAAAACGTTATCCCATCAATTTAATTTTCAGCCTAGGGAACATGTAAACAACGGCTGGTGCCAGGGCGGGAGAGTAGGAGGGGTGTTCCAGAGTGGTGGCATCGTTTTTAGCAAAATTCCTTGCTGTTCTAGCGAAATTTTTGCTTGTCAGTCGATTTTTTAGCATCTAAAGTGTTTTTTATTTATTTAGATAAAAAAGTTAACTGTAACATCTATAATATGTATCATCGGCACCGACTGCACATGTATCCACAACGATAGTTTTTTTTTGTAGGTTGGCAACGGTCTAGACAGACGAAACGCCACTGTTGCACTTGAATCGATTTGGCAACGTCGCCAAACGCAACAGAGCCCATGACAGACTACTCACAAAAATAGGTAATGTACGATTATAGCTATCTCGAAAACTATAAGAGCTACGGGGAAAGATAAATGGACAAACAATTTCTATTTTATAAGATTAACATAAGTTTGAAACTCTATAACTACGGAAGAAAATGAGATATCGATTTGAAATTTTTATGTCTTGCAGACTAAGAGTTGAAAAGTATTTCTACCATATTTCAAACATTTATATAGAAAAACAAGTGAATAGCGATTTTTTAAATTTGCCATGTAGAGTACACAATAAAAGTAGGCAATTATTAAAAAAATGCAACTGTCAGTCACATTTCGGGTTCGTTGTTGACGAGATTCATGAGATTTAGGCCCAGTTGCATAAAACATAAATAATTTAAATATACATATGAACACGGCGTATTACCCATTGCTGGGTGTGCCAATCTGCTTTGTACGCAGATATCGGTAATGATGATGACATATTTGTACCGTGCGGGCGTTTACCAGGCGTCACCTCACGGGCACTCATTGCTGGCGTGGAGAGTGCATCAGGGGTCAATTTATCCATTTAAAATTCGAAATTTTTATTTTTAATGAAAACTTACAATATTTTTTGACTGGCGGTCTGTAGCTAATAAACAGTAAATGCTAGAGGCACGGGGCTTAGACCATTCGATTCTATGGACGTTTCTACATATGCCTAACATATTTCTAATTTTTGTTTTCGGCTGATACTGTATTACAATGCAAAAAACTAAAAATTGTACCTACAAATATTCGGTAGTCTACTAAAAATTAAACCACTCTGTATATAAATGAAAATTATTATTTTCCCCTAACACAGATCCGGTGGTTACGGGAAAAATAATGAAAAAATTCCCTGGAATTTAGAATCCAAAATAATTTTTTTTATTGTTAATGAAAACTTACAATATTATTTGATTTTGGCGGTCTGTAGCTAATGAACAGTAAATGCTAGAGGCACGGGGCTAAGGCCATTCGATTCTATGGACGTTTCTACATATGCCTAACATATTTCTAATTTTTGTTTTCGGCTGATACTGTATTACAATGCAAAAAACTAAAAAATTGTACCTACAAATATTCAGTAGTCTACTAAAAATTAAACCACCCTGTATATAAATGAAAATTATCATTTTCCCCTAACACAGATCCGCTGGTTACGGGAAAAATAATGAAAAAATTCCCTGAAGCTTAGAATCCAAAATAGAAATTTTTATTTTTAATGAAAACTTACAATATTTTTTGACTTTGGCGGTCTGTAGCTAATGAACAGTAAATGCTAGAGGCACGGGGCTTAGGCCAATCGATTCTATGGACGTTTCTACATATGCCTAACATATTTCTAATTTTTGTTTTCGGCTGATACTGTATTACAATGCAAAAAACTAAAAAATTGTACCTACAAATATTCAGTAGTCTACTAAAAATTAAACCACCCTGTATATAAATGAAAATTATCATTTTCCCCTAACCCAGATCCGCTGGTTACGGGAAAAATAATGAAAAAATTCCCTGGAGCTTAGAATCCAAAATAGAAATTTTTATATTTAATGAAAACTTACAATATTTTTTGACTTTGGCGGTCTGTAGCTAATAAACAGTAAATGCTAGAGGCACGGGGCTTAAGCCATTCGATTCTATGGACGTTTCTACATATGCCTAACATATTTCTAATTTTTGTTTTCGGCTGAAACTGTATTACAATGCAAAAAACTAAAAAATTGTACCTACAAATATTCAGTAGTCTACTAAAAATTAAACCACCCTGTATATAAATGAAAATTATCATTTTCCCCTAATCCGGATCCGCTGGTTACGGGAAAAATAATGAAAAAAATTCCCTGGGGCTTAGAATCCAAAATAGAAATTTTTGGTTTTAATGAAAACTTACAATATTTTTTGACTTTGGCGGTCTGTAGCTAATGAACAGTAAATGCTAGAGGCACGGGGCTTAGGCCATTCGATTCTATGGACGTTTCTACATATGCCTAACATATTTCTAATTTTTGTTTTCGGCTGATACTGTATTACAATGCAAAAAACTAAAAATTGTACCTACAAATATTCAGTAGTCTACTAAAAATTAAACCACCCTGTATATAAATGAAAATTATCATTTTCCCCTAACACAGATCCGCTGGTTACGGGAAAAATAATGAAAAAATTCCCTGGAGCTTAGAATCCAAAATAGAAATTTTTATTTTTAATGAAAACTTACAATATTTTTTGACTTTGGCGGTCTGTAGCTAATAAACAGTAAATGCTAGAGGCACGGGGCTTAAGCCATTCGATTCTATGGACGTTTCTACATATGCCTAACATATTTCTAATTTTTGTTTTCGGCTGATACTGTATTACAATGCAAAAAACTAAAAAATTGTATCTACAAGTATTCAGTAGTCTACTAAAAATTAAACCACCCTGTATATAAATGAAAATTATCATTTTCCCCTAACACAGATCCGCTGGTTACGGGAAAAATAATGAAAAAATTCCCTGGAGTTTAGAATCCAAAAATAGAAATTTTTATTTTTAATGAAAACTTACAATATTTTTTGACTTTGGCGGTCTGTAGCTAATGAACAGTAAATCTTAGAGGCACGGGGCTTAAGCCATTCGATTCTATGGACGTTTCTACATATGTCTAACATATTTCTAATTTTTGTTTTCGGCTGATACTGTATTACAATGCAAAAAACTAAAAAATTGTACCTACAAATATTCAGTAGTCTACTAAAAATTAAACCACCCTGTATATAAATGAAAATTATCATTTTCCCCTAACACAGATCCGCTGGTTACGGGAAAAATAATGAAAAAATTCCCTGAAGCTTAGAATCCAAAATAGAAATTTTTATTTTTAATTAAAACTTACAATATTTTTGACTTTGGCGGTCTGTAGCTAATGAACAGTAAATGCTAGAGGCACGGGGCTTAGGCCATTCGATTCTATGGACGTTTCTATATATGCCTAACATATTTCTAATTTTTGTTTTCGGCTGATACTGTATTACAATGCAAAAAACTAAAAAATTGTACCTACAAATATTCAGAAGTCTAATAAAAATTAAACCACCCTGTATATAAATAAAAATTATCATTTTTCCCTAACCCAGATCCGCTGGTTACGGGAAAAATAATGAAAAAATTCCCTGGAGCTTAGAATCCAAAATAGAAATTTTTATTTTTAATGAAAACTTACAATATTTTTTGACTTTGGCGGTCTGTAGCTAATGAACAGTAAATGCTAGAGGCACGGGGCTTGAGCCATTCGATTCTATGGACGTTTCTACATATGCGTAACATATTTCTAATTTTTGTTTTCGGCTGATACTGTATTACAATGCAAAATACTATAAAATTGTACCTACAAATATTCAGTAGACTACTAAAAATTTAACCAGCCTGTATATAAATGAAAATTATCATTTTCCCCTAACACCGATCCTCTGGTTACGGGAAAAATAATGAAAAAATTCCCTGGAGCTTAGAATCCAAAATAGAAATTTTTGGTTTTAATGAAAACTTACAATATTTTTTGACTTTGGCGGTCTGTAGCTAATGAACAGTAAATGCTAGAGGCACGGGGCTTAAGCCATTCGATTCTATGGACGTTTCTACATATGCCTAACATATTTCTAATTTTTATTTTCGGCTGATACTGTATTACAATGCAAAAAACTAAAAAAATGTACCTACAAATATTCAGAAGTCTAATAAAAATTAAACCAGCCTGTATATAAATAAAAATTATCATTTTCGCCTAACACAGATCCGCTGGTTACGCGAAAAATAATGAAAAAATTCCCTGGAGCTCAGAATCCAAAATAGAAATTTTTATTTTTAATGAAAACTTACAATATTTTTTTGACTTTGGCGGTCTGTAGATATTAAACAGTGAATGCTAGAGGCACGGGGCTTAGACCATTCGATTCTATGAACGTTTCTACATATGCCTAACATATTTCTAATTTTTGTTTTCGGCTGATACTGTATTACAATGCAAAAAACTAAAAATTGTACCTACAAATGTTCAGTGGACTACTAAAAATGAAACCAGTCTGTATATAAATAAAATGTGTCATTTTCCCCTAACACAGATCCGCTGGTTACGGGAAAAATAATGAAAAAATTCTCTAGGGCTGAGAATCCAAAATCTTCTGTTGCGGTAACCTATTTACGGACGCGTGAGGGACTATCAACGACATACGTTATTCGGTTTGCACCAAGCATTTTAATTTCTAATAATTATCTTACTTTTCTGATCTATTGTGCGCCTTGTGCTGTCACCCTCTCCGCAAACTTTTCAGGCTCACCATACATGACATTGCTTGTTTAAAGAAACCCGTAGAACCGAACTTGTGTGGTTAGTTTCACAAGCTCGACTTTACGGAACTCTTTAGGCAAGCCTAACAACGAGGGATGCTTATACATACACCTGTGGATTCTTCGTGGAGCAACGGCAGAATATTGGCTTGGCTGGCTGAGGTAGTAGGTTGTATAGTAAGCATTACACCCTCACGGAGTACTGTACAGCCTGCTAACTTTCCTAGCTGGGCCAAATACATCAAAGAACGACTGAGCTGAGTCAACGTCAAGATTATGTACTTCCATAAATATTTATTGTTATTCGTTTCAGAGTTGTTATAAAGGGTTTTTCAATAAGGGCGGGTCGATGTTGAAATGGAATAAAACAAGATGTGTGTGAGGTATTAACGAAATTTTTATTTGAAAGGCCCATGTATGCCATTATGTATGGAATATCCTTCAAATGTCCGCCGCGGCTTCTCACGGTGGCACGGATCCGAGTGGTCCAATTTTCAATGACTCTAAATTTGAGCGATGGCATTGGTAATGTTAACTTTAAGGGCATCCGTCGATTGCGGCTTATTGGCATAGACCTGCGACTTCAGGAAACCCCACAAGAAAAAGTCTAGTGGGGTCAAATCGCACGATCTTGCTGGCCAATTCACGTCACCTCTGCGAGAGATAACCGTACCCTCAAATCGTTCATGCAGAAGGTCCATTGTGGCGCCCGCTGTGTGGCACGTAGCGTCGTTCTGCTGGAAAAACGTCTTGCGGGTATATATTCTTCGATACGACCTCCAGGAAATACCCCATGAAGTCTAGGGCCGAGTCCTCTTTCGCTCAAAAGCGTGAAGACTACGGACTCCGTGAGTAATGCTTCTAGGGCACGTTGGCCATCTCCTCCGTGAGTCTGACCGTATACTCTCACTAAGACTTGGTTTGGGACGCAGGAAGTCTTTTTGCCTGGAAGCCAGATGTGGTATAGCCAGTTCGATAAACCGCCACTGGAATATAAAATGGGATGTTAATTTAGTAACATATGTTCTAAAGGGTTTTTCAATAAGGGCAGGTCGATGTTGAAATGCAATAAAACAAGATGTGTGTGAGGTATTAACGAAATTTTATTTGAAAGGCCCATGTATGCCATTATGTATAGAATATAATATCCTTCAAATGTCCGCCGCGGCTTCCCACGGTGGCACGGATCCGAGTGGTCCAATTTTCAATGACTGCCGCATAGATCCGGCTGAATTTGAACGATGGCATTGGTAATGTTAACTTTAAGGGCATCCGTCGATTGCGGCTTATTGGCATAGACCTGCGACTTCAGGAAACCCCACAAGAAAAAGTCTAGTGGGGTCAAATCGCACGATCTTGGTGGCCAATTCACGTCACCTCTGCGAAAGATAACCGTACCCTCAAATCGTTCATGCAGAAGGTCCATTGTGGCGCCCGCTGTGTGGCACGTAGCGCCGTTCTGCTGGAAAAACATGTCTACCTAGATATCATCCAATTTGGGAAAAAAGAAATCTGTTATCATCGTTCTGTAGCGCTCGCCATTGACGGTGATGGCCTCACCAACGTCGTTTTCAAAAAAGTACGGACCAATGACGCCGCCGGCCCAAAATCCGCACCAAACGGTAACTTTTTGTGGATGCATTCTGACCTGGTGAACCTCGTGTGGGTTGGTGTCGTCCCATATACGGCAATTGTGTTTATTAACATAGCCATTCATCAAAAAATGCGCCTCATCGCTAAAGATGATTTTTCGGCCAAAATTGGAGTCCTCTTCCAAACGCTCCGAAGCCCAGTCAGCGAACAAACGGCATTGACTATTGTCATTAACTTTGAGCTCCTGGGTCAGTTGGATCTTGTACGGGTGTAGGCCCAAGTTTCGACGCAAAATTCGCCAAGTTGAAGTCTGCGAAAGGCCGAGTTCTTGTGCACGGCGAGGAATTGATTGCCTCGGGTTCTCCTGCACACTTTCTCGGACCGCGGCAATGTTCTCGGCCGATCTGGCATTCCTTTGACGTACGGGTGTTGGCTGATTATTTACCGAACCGGTCGTCTCGAATTTGACCACCAAACGTTAGAGAGTCGACTTTGAAGGGCCACCGCGTCTGCCGTAAAATGGGCGCAACGCGCGCAACGTTTTCACTAACGAGCATTCATTTTGATAATACAGTTTTATCATTTGGAAGTGCTGCTCAATCGTGTAACTTGCCATGGTGATTTGGCATCTGTGACAGAATAATAAACAACAGATTTGACAGACGCCACCAAAACAACATCGCCGCCACAGCCTGCCAACATCGACCCGCCCTTATTGAAAAACCCTTTATAACAAATCATCGACTAAGTTTTAACACCGACTATCTCATTTTCCATGTCATCATTCGATAAAATGCGACGTCAACTTGGGTGGTGTACTTGAGTTTCATCTCCTTGCTTTATGCACCCTCCAGTTGTGCAGACGCAGAGTTTTCTGAGCATGTTTGTGGGGTCTTTTTTCGCGTATAGCTGCTATCAAGTTCTTAATTGTCTTTATAGACAATCCCTGTTATTGTAGTCCCTTTTGGCATATACTGAATTAAAAGAATACCCTCCGCGTCCCAGAAAACTATGGCCATCACTTTCCCCAAAGAACATTGTGTCTGCGTCTTCTTGAGTGGTGTACTTAAGTTTCATCCCCTTGCTTTATGCACCCTCCAGTTGTACAGAAGCAGAGTTTTCTGAGTATGATTGTGGGGTCTTTTTTGGCGTATAGCTGTTATCAAGTTCTTAATTGTCTTTATAGACAATCCCTGTTATTGTAGTCCCTTTTGGCATATACTGAATTAAAAGAACACCCTCCGCGTCCCAAAAAACTATGGCCATCACTTTCCCCAAAGAACATAGTGTCTTCGCCTTCGTGGGTGGTGTACCCAGGTCTCAAACCCGCTTATAATTCTGTAGAAAAAGTCTTTATCTTGGGAAAAAACAGTCAAATTCTCCTCGCAAATTTGTCGTCTACACAGTTTTTCTTCGGGACTCTGGGGATTCATCATGCCGACACTTTGCTCGTTTCCAAATCTACATTCGTTTCTGATATTCCTAAACAAAAAAGTCGCACTGTGTTAAATCTAGCGAGCTTGCGAGCCTAAACATATCACCTCAGAAAGTTACCAATTTCTCGAATCCTGTATTGATGTATTCTCTAGACCAATCAAGAACTGGGGCATAATATTCTCAGAATTGATGGCAACTGCCCGATTTCCCTGCGTTGTTTTTTCTATTGTTCTGCTCGAACGTCCTTGACAACAGGTCCTGTTTCCCTAAAGTTTTTTTTACCAACAACGTAATCGATTTTCGGACCAGGACAACAGCAGAAGGCTTAAAAGTAGTGAGAATTGAGGATATGGTATTAAAAATACTTTTAAAAACGGATAGAAACGGTGTTACTTATTATCGATACATATTTTCTTGTGCAACATGGACATTACCGACTAAAGTGGAGAGAAGACCCATGTTGCCCGTTCCCTGAGACCCTAACTTGTGACGTCATGGTGCACTCTCACAGGCTAGATTCTCTGGTATGGGCAAGTGGCGCACAACAAACGAAAAAACAACAACAGTTGGATATTGGACCATTCGTTGAGGACAGAAGATGTATTCACAGAGAATCTGGTAATGTGTTACAATGTCCAAGCTGCTTATGCCCGTGTAACAGGTTTGAAATGGAGTAGCCCAATGAAGAAATAGGGGCAGATAATAATTCTATTTGAAGTGCACGTAACAAAACCCCTTAAGGAAAATATGATGATATATTCGTAATCAGCAGGTCCAAATTAGTCTAATAAAATTTATCTGACCTCTCTAGCCCTATTAATAATGCCCTACACACCCCTACAAATTTTAAGGGTAAATATATCAAAAACTAAAGACTTTTAAGCAACTCTGTGCAGCCCAATCGAAAGAGCGGCTCAAAATACACCCGATACACTATTTTTCAGCCCTTAATTCCTATAAACAAAAATTCCGAGTGCTCTAATCATTCCTGTTATCCTGATATCGTCAGAAATTTTCAACAAAATTCGACAAAAGGGTGCCCATCATTTTAGCAAAATTATAGCGTGTATAAATGTAATAGTAGCATCTATATACGGTTTTAAAGAATTTCTGAATGATCTTTGCATTCCTGTTATCCTGATACCATCGGAAATTTTTAACGAAGTTCGACAAAGGGCGCCCAACATTATGGCGTATGTACTAGAAAATTTTAATTCCGAGTGCTCTTCGGATTCCTGTTATCCTTATACCATCAGGAATTTTTAACAAAATTCGACAAAAGGGCGCCCATCATTTTGGCGTATGTACTAGAAAATTTTAATTCCGAGTGCTCTTTGGATTCCTGTTATCCTGATACCATCAGAAGTTTTCAACAAAATTCGACAAAAGGATGCCCATCATTATAGCGTATACACTAGAAAATTTTAAATTCCGAGTGCTCTTTGCATTCCTGTTATCCTGATACCATCAGAAGTTTTCAACAAAATTCGACAAAAGGGTGCCCATCATTATGGCGTATACACTAGAAAATTTTAATTCCGAGTGCTCTTCGGTTTCCTGTTATCCTGATACCATCAGAAATTTTCAACAAAATTCGACAAAAGGGTGCCCATCATTATGGCGTACACACTAGAAAATTTTAATTCCGAGTGTTCCTCGGATTCCTGTTATCCTGATACCATCAGAAATTTTCAACAAAATTCTCTTTAATATAATCTATATATAAATTATACTATATAGCACAATTATTTTATATTTAATGTAATACTTATGGCCTATAGACGCGTAAAATATATGCAAATAATTTTATTTAGCTTTAATTAATATTTTGGCTTTGGTCAGAGTTCAGAATTTTTGTGCTCAACTGGTGGCAACATTGACAATATGGCGATCTGTTTTTACAACCAAAAGACGTCAACAGTCAATGAAAATAATAAATTATAAACGTACAACAATGTTTAGAGCTATGAAACTTAAGAAATATGTAAATAAATGTACGGGGAAAGTGTATTAAATAATAAAAATGTATATTTTTACTCGATAAGGGTGCAATAGCAGATGTAGTGACGTTAAAATGACAGAGTTTTGGGAACAATCCGTTAATATATTTGTGATTTCTTTTACTACAAGTGTTGTTTATTGTTGTGGACAGTTGTACGAAGCTGCTGTGCAGACGGGCGGACAAACAGACTTCGCTCGTCGTGATCCTGGAGCTGTTGAACTTGGGAAACTTCTTGAAGGATTGCCCGAAGACAGCGGGTACAAATGGAGCCCTGCAGCCGTGAGGACTCGCCGAGCAGAGGGACAGCGGGACAGACATTACAACTTGAAGCTGTTAAGATAAGAAAAGTTGTTTTTTTATGTAGTTTATAACCTCCAATAATTCGAAATTCTAACGAGTTAACAGATAGTAGAAATCTCAGTCATACAGTGTTTAGTCTTGCACCTATGTTTTGGTAATTTTTAAATAAATACAATGTTAAATAATTAACTCAGATATAAAATTTCAAATTTTTAGCTCTGTTAGTTTAGGAAATATTCAAAAAAAGTCGAATTTTCTTCAAGTAAAGTACCCCTCCTGTGCCCCCCCAGAGTTTTGGTAATTTTTATATGAATGCAATGTTAAATAATTACCTCGGATATAAATTTTCAAATTTTTAGTTCTGTTAGTTTAGGAAATATTCAAAAAAAGTCTAATTTTTTTCAAGTAAAGTACCCCTTCTGTGCCCCCCAGAGTTTTGGTAATTTTTATATGAATGCAATGTTAAATAATTACCTCGGATATAAATTTTCATATTTTTATCTCTATTAGTTTAGGAAATATTCAAAAAAAGTCGAATTTTTTTCAAGTAAAGTACCTCTTCTGTTCCCCCCTGAGAGTTGGTAATTTTTATATGAATGCAATGTTAAATAGTTACCTCGGATATAAAATTTCAAATTTTTACCTCTATTAGTTAAGGAAATATTCAAATAAAGTCGAATTTTTTTCAAGTAAAGTACCCCTTCTGTTCCCCCCTGAGAGTTGATAATTTTTATATGAATGCAATGTTATATAGATACCTCGGATATAAAATTTCAAATTTTTACCTCTATTAGTTTAGGAAATATTCAAATAAAGTCGAATTTTTTTCAAGTAAAGTACCCCTTCTGTGTCCCCCTGAGAGTTGGTAATTTTTATATGAATGCAATGTTAAATAGATACCTCGGATATAAAATTTCAAATTTTTACCTCTATTAGTTTAGGAAATATTCAAAAAAAGTCGAATTTTTTTCAAGTAAAGTACCCCTTCTGTGCCCCTCTGAGATTTGCTAATTTTTATATGAATGCAATGTTAAATAGTTACCTCGGATATAAAATTTCATATTTTTACCTCTATTAGTTTAGGAAATATTCAAAAAAAGTCGAATTTTTATCAAGTAAAGTACCCCTTCTGTGCCTTTCTGAGAGTTGGTAATTTTTATATGAATGCAATGTTAAATAGATACCTCGGATATAAAATTTCAAATTTTTACCTCTATTAGTTTAGGAAATATTCAAAAAAAGTCGAATTTTTTTCAAGTAAAGTACCCCTTCTGTGCCCCCCTGAGAGTTGGTAATTTTTATATGAATGCAATGTTAAATAGTTACCTCGGATATAAGATTTCAGATTTTTATCTCTGTTAGTTTAGGAAATATTCAAAAAAAGTCGATTTTTTTTCAAGTAAAGTACCCCTTCTGTGCCCCTCTGAGATTTGCTAATTTTTATATGAATGCAATGTTAAATAGTTACCTCGGATATAAAATTTCATATTTTTACCTCTATTAGTTTAGGAAATATTCAAAAAAAGTCGAATTTTTATCAAGTAAAGTACCCCTTCTGTGCCTTTCTGAGAGTTGGTAATTTTTATATGAATGCAATGTTAAATAGATACCTCGGATATAAAATTTCAAATTTTTACCTCTATTAGTTTAGGAAATATTCAAAAAAAGTCGAATTTTTTTCAAGTAAAGTACCCCTTCTGTGCCCCCCTGAGAGTTGGTAATTTTTATATGAATGCAATGTTAAATAGTTACCTCGGATATAAGATTTCAGATTTTTATCTCTGTTAGTTTAGGAAATATTCAAAAAAAGTCGAATTTTTTTCAAGTAAAGTACCCCTTCTGTGCCCCCCTGAGATTTGGTAATTTTTGTATGAATGCAATGTTAAATAGTTACCTCGGATATAAGATTTCAGATTTTTATCTCTGTTAGTTTAGGAAATATTCAAAAAAAGTCGAATTTTTTTCAAGTAAAGTAACCCTTCTGTGCCCCTCTGAGATTTGGTAATTTTTATATGAATGCAATGTTAAATAGTTACCTCGGATATAAAATTTCAAATTTTTACCTCTATTAGTTTAGGAAATATTCAAAAAAAGTCGAATTTTTTTCAAGTAAAGTAACCCTTCTGTGCCCCTCTGAGATTTGGTAATTTTTATATGAATGCAATGTTAAATAGTTACCTCGGATATAAAATTTCAAATTTTTACCTATTAGTTTAGGAAATATTCAAAAAAAGTCGAATTTTTTTCAAGTAAAGTGCCCCTTCTGTGCCCCCCAGAGATTTGGTAATTTTTATATGAATGCGTTGTTAAATAATTACCTTGGATATAAATTTTCAAATATTTATCTATGTTAGTTTAGGAGATATTTAATAAAAGCCGATTTGCAATAAGGGTGCCCATCATTCCGATTGTCAAGTATGTAGGCCATAATTATTAACTTAATGTTCCCCACTTCAATAACGGCGAGTGCATATTGATTTGTGTGTGACAGAGAATGATATATTGTAAGACAGAGACAACACGACATAGAATAACAAAGATCGGAGTGAACACTCACTCGCAAATATTTGTTTGTTTTAGACAGTGAGGTGAATATATAACTATTTCATTCTAATGAACTCTTCTTATTACTGTAATTTTTATTGGGAAACGTGGTGTTCTGTCCACGCGTGTACATATCTCGGTGATCATAGAGTAGTACAGATAGGAGTGAACACCATGTTTCCCAATAAAATTACAGTAATAAGAAGAGTTCATTAAAATGAAATAGTTCACCTCTCTGTCTAAAATAAACAAATATTTGCGAGTGAGTGCTCACGCCTATCTTCGTTATTCTATGTCGTGTTGTCTCTGTCTTACAATATATTTTTCTCTGTCACACTAGACTTTATTGAAGTAGGGAACATTAACGTAATAATTATGGCCAACATACTTGACAATCGGAAATGATGGGCTCCCTTTTTGAAAATCGACTTTTTTTAAATATCTCCTAAACTAACAGAGATAAAAATCTGAAATCTTATATCCGAGATAATTATTTAACATTGCATTCATATAAAAATTGCCAAATCTCTGGGGGGCTCAGAAGGGGTACTTTACTTGAACAAAATTTGATTTTTCTTGAATATTTCCTAAACTATCAGAGATAAAAATCTGAAATCTTATATCCGAGGTAATTATTTAACATTGTATTCATATAAAAATTACCAAACCTCTGGGGGGCTCAGAAGGGGTACTTTACTTGAAAAAAATTCGATTTTTCTTGAATATATCCTAAACTAACAGAGATAAAAATCTGAAATCTTATATCCGAGGTAATTATTTCACATTGCATTCATATAAAAATTACCAAACCTCTGGGGGGCTCAGAAGGGGTACTTTACTTGAAAAAAAATCGATTTTTCTTGAATATATCCTAAACTAACAGAGATAAAAATCTGAAATCTTATATCCGAGGTAATTATTTCACATTGCATTCATATAAAAATTACCAAACCTCTGGGGGGCTCAGAAGGGGTACTTTACTTGAAAAAAAATCGATTTTTCTTGAATATATCCTAAACTAACAGAGATAAAAATCTGAAATCTTATATCCGAGGTAATTATTTCACATTGCATTCATATAAAAATTACCAAACCTCTGGGGGGCTCAGAAGGGGTACTTTACTTGAAAAAAATTTGATTATTCTTGAATATATCCTAAACTAACCGAGATAAAAATCTGAAATTTTATATCCGAGGTAATTATTTAACACTGCATTCATATAAAAATTACCAAACCTCTGGGGGGCTCAGAAGGGGTACTTTACTTGAAAAAAATTCGATTATTCTTGAATATATCCTAAACTAACCGAGATAAAAATCTGAAATTTTATATCCGAGGTAATTATTTAACACTGCATTCATATAAAAATTACCAAACCTCTGGGGGGCTCAGAAGGGGTACTTTACTTGAAAAAAATTCGATTATTCTTGAATATATCCTAAACTAACCGAGATAAAAATCTGAAATTTTATATCCGAGGTAATTATTTAACACTGCATTCATATAAAAATTACCAAACCTCTGGGGGGCTCAGAAGGGGTACTTTACTTGAAAAAAATTCGATTATTCTTGAATATATCCTAAACTAACCGAGATAAAAATCTGAAATTTTATATCCGAGGTAATTATTTAACACTGCATTCATATAAAAATTACCAAACCTCTGGGGGGCTCAGAAGGGGTACTTTACTTGAAAAAAATTCGATTATTCTTGAATATATCCTAAACTAACCGAGATAAAAATATGAAATTTTATATCCGAGGTAACTATTTAACGCTGCATTCATATAAAAATTACCAAACCTCTGGGGGGCTCAGAAGGGGTACTTTACTTGAAAAAAATTCGATTATTCTTGAATATATCCTAAACTAACCGAGATAAAAATCTGAAATTTTATATCCGAGGTAATTATTTAACACTGCATTCATATAAAAATTACCAAACCTCTGGGGGGCTCAGAAGGGGTACTTTACTTGAAAAAAATTCGATTATTCTTGAATATATCCTAAACTAACCGAGATAAAAATCTGAAATTTTATATCCGAGGTAATTATTTAACACTGCATTCATATAAAAATTACCAAACCTCTGGGGGGCTCAGAAGGGGTACTTTACTTGAAAAAAATTCGATTATTCTTGAATATATCCTAAACTAACCGAGATAAAAATCTGAAATTTTATATCCGAGGTAATTATTTAACACTGCATTCATATAAAAATTACCAAACCTCTGGGGGGCTCAGAAGGGGTACTTTACTTGAAAAAAATTCGATTATTCTTGAATATATCCTAAACTAACCGAGATAAAAATCTGAAATTTTATATCCGAGGTAATTATTTAACACTGCATTCATATAAAAATTACCAAACCTCTGGGGGGCTCAGAAGGGGTACTTTACTTGAAAAAAAATCGATTATTCTTGAATATATCCTAAACTAACCGAGATAAAAATATGAAATTTTATATCCGAGGTAACTATTTAACGCTGCATTCATATAAAAATTACCAAACCTCTGGGGGGCTCAGAAGGGGTACTTTACTTGAAAAAAATTCGATTATTCTTGAATATATCCTAAACTAACCGAGATAAAAATCTGAAATTTTATATCCGAGGTAATTATTTAACACTGCATTCATATAAAAATTACCAAACCTCTGGGGGGCTCAGAAGGGGTACTTTACTTGAAAAAAATTCGATTATTCTTGAATATATCCTAAACTAACCGAGATAAAAATCTGAAATTTTATATCCGAGGTAATTATTTAACACTGCATTCATATAAAAATTACCAAACCTCTGGGGGGCTCAGAAGGGGTACTTTACTTGAAAAAAATTCGATTATTCTTGAATATATCCTAAACTAACCGAGATAAAAATCTGAAATTTTATATCCGAGGTAATTATTTAACACTGCATTCATATAAAAATTACCAAACCTCTGGGGGGCTCAGAAGGGGTACTTTACTTGAAAAAAATTCGATTATTCTTGAATATATCCTAAACTAACCGAGATAAAAATCTGAAATTTTATATCCGAGGTAATTATTTAACACTGCATTCATATAAAAATTACCAAACCTCTGGGGGGCTCAGAAGGGGTACTTTACTTGAAAAAAATTCGATTATTCTTGAATATATCCTAAACTAACCGAGATAAAAATATGAAATTTTATATCCGAGGTAACTATTTAACGCTGCATTCATATAAAAATTACCAAACCTCTGGGGGGCTCAGAAGGGGTACTTTACTTGAAAAAAATTCGATTATTCTTGAATATATCCTAAACTAACCGAGATAAAAATCTGAAATTTTATATCCGAGGTAATTATTTAACACTGCATTCATATAAAAATTACCAAACCTCTGGGGGGCTCAGAAGGGGTACTTTACTTGAAAAAAATTCGATTATTCTTGAATATATCCTAAACTAACCGAGATAAAAATCTGAAATTTTATATCCGAGGTAATTATTTAACACTGCATTCATATAAAAATTACCAAACCTCTGGGGGGCTCAGAAGGGGTACTTTACTTGAAAAAAATTCGATTATTCTTGAATATATCCTAAACTAACCGAGATAAAAATCTGAAATTTTATATCCGAGGTAATTATTTAACACTGCATTCATATAAAAATTACCAAACCTCTGGGGGGCTCAGAAGGGGTACTTTACTTGAAAAAAATTCGATTATTCTTGAATATATCCTAAACTAACCGAGATAAAAATCTGAAATTTTATATCCGAGGTAATTATTTAACACTGCATTCATATAAAAATTACCAAACCTCTGGGGGGCTCAGAAGGGGTACTTTACTTGAAAAAAATTCGATTATTCTTGAATATATCCTAAACTAACCGAGATAAAAATCTGAAATTTTATATCCGAGGTAATTATTTAACACTGCATTCATATAAAAATTACCAAACCTCTGGGGGGCTCAGAAGGGGTACTTTACTTGAAAAAAATTCGATTATTCTTGAATATATCCTAAACTAACCGAGATAAAAATCTGAAATTTTATATCCGAGGTAATTATTTAACACTGCATTCATATAAAAATTACCAAACCTCTGGGGGGCTCAGAAGGGGTACTTTACTTGAAAAAAATTCGATTATTCTTGAATATATCCTAAACTAACCGAGATAAAAATATGAAATTTTATATCCGAGGTAACTATTTAACGCTGCATTCATATAAAAATTACCAAACCTCTGGGGGGCTCAGAAGGGGTACTTTACTTGAAAAAAATTCGATTATTCTTGAATATATCCTAAACTAACCGAGATAAAAATCTGAAATTTTATATCCGAGGTAATTATTTAACACTGCATTCATATAAAAATTACCAAACCTCTGGGGGGCTCAGAAGGGGTACTTTACTTGAAAAAAATTCGATTATTCTTGAATATATCCTAAACTAACCGAGATAAAAATCTGAAATTTTATATCCGAGGTAATTATTTAACACTGCATTCATATAAAAATTACCAAACCTCTGGGGGGCTCAGAAGGGGTACTTTACTTGAAAAAAATTCGATTATTCTTGAATATATCCTAAACTAACCGAGATAAAAATCTGAAATTTTATATCCGAGGTAATTATTTAACACTGCATTCATATAAAAATTACCAAACCTCTGGGGGGCTCAGAAGGGGTACTTTACTTGAAAAAAATTCGATTATTCTTGAATATATCCTAAACTAACCGAGATAAAAATATGAAATTTTATATCCGAGGTAATTATTTAACACTGCATTCATATAAAAATTACCAAACCTCTGGGGGGCTCAGAAGGGGTACTTTACTTGAAAAAAATTCGATTATTCTTGAATATATCCTAAACTAACCGAGATAAAAATCTGAAATTTTATATCCGAGGTAATTATTTAACACTGCATTCATATAAAAATTACCAAACCTCTGGGGGGCTCAGAAGGGGTACTTTACTTGAAAAAAATTCGATTATTCTTGAATATATCCTAAACTAACCGAGATAAAAATCTGAAATTTTATATCCGAGGTAATTATTTAACACTGCATTCATATAAAAATTACCAAACCTCTGGGGGGCTCAGAAGGGGTACTTTACTTGAAAAAAATTCGATTATTCTTGAATATATCCTAAACTAACCGAGATAAAAATCTGAAATTTTATATCCGAGGTAACTATTTAACGCTGCATTCATATAAAAATTACCAAACCTCTGGGGGGCTCAGAAGGGGTACTTTACTTGAAAAAAATTCGATTATTCTTGAATATATCCTAAACTAACCGAGATAAAAATCTGAAATTTTATATCCGAGGTAATTATTTAACACTGCATTCATATAAAAATTACCAAACCTCTGGGGGGCTCAGAAGGGGTACTTTACTTGAAAAAAATTCGATTATTCTTGAATATATCCTAAACTAACCGAGATAAAAATCTGAAATTTTATATCCGAGGTAATTATTTAACACTGCATTCATATAAAAATTACCAAACCTCTGGGGGGCTCAGAAGGGGTACTTTACTTGAAAAAAATTCGATTATTCTTGAATATATCCTAAACTAACCGAGATAAAAATATGAAATTTTATATCCGAGGTAACTATTTAACACTGCATTCATATAAAAATTACCAAACCTCTGGGGGGCTCAGAAGGGGTACTTTACTTGAAAAAAATTCGATTATTCTTGAATATATCCTAAACTAACCGAGATAAAAATCTGAAATCTTATATCCGAGGTAATTATTTAACATTGCATTCATATAAAAATTGCCAAATCTCTGGGGGGCTCAGAAGGGGTACTTTACTTGAAAAAAATTCGATTATTCTTGAATATATCCTAAACTAACCGAGATAAAAATCTGAAATCTTATATCCGAGGTAATTATTTAACATTGCATTCATATAAAAATTACCAAACCTCTGGGGGGCTCAGAAGGGGTACTTTACTTGAAAAAAATTCGATTATTCTTGAATATATCCTAAACTAACCGAGATAAAAATCTGAAATCTTATATCCGAGGTAATTATTTAACATTGCATTCATATAAAAATTACCAAACCTCTGGGGGGCTCAGAAGGGGTACTTTACTTGAAAAAAATTCGATTATTCTTGAATATATCCTAAACTAACCGAGATAAAAATCTGAAATCTTATATCCGAGGTAATTATTTAACATTGCATTCATATAAAAATTACCAAACCTCTGGGGGGCTCAGAAGGGGTACTTTACTTGAAAAAAATTCGATTATTCTTGAATATATCCTAAACTAACCGAGATAAAAATCTGAAATTTTATATCCGAGGTAATTATTTAACACTGCATTCATATAAAAATTACCAAACCTCTGGGGGGCTCAGAAGGGGTACTTTACTTGAAAAAAATTCGATTATTCTTGAATATATCCTAAACTAACCGAGATAAAAATATGAAATTTTATATCCGAGATAGTTACTTAACATTGCATTCATATAAAAATTACCAAACCTCTGGGGGGCTCAGAAGGGGTACTTTACTTGAAAAAAATTCGATTATTCTTGAATATATCCTAAACTAACCGAGATAAAAATATGAAATTTTATATCCGAGGTAATTATTTAACATTACATTCATATAAAAATTACCAAACTTCTGGGGGGCTCAGAAGGGGTACTTTACTTGAAAAAAATTCGATTATTCTTGAATATATCCTAAACTGACCGAGATAAAAATATGAAATTTTATATCCGAGGTAATTATTTAACATTACATTCATATAAAAATTATCAAACCTCTGGGGGGCTTAGAAGGGGTACTTTACTTGAAAAAAATCTAAAATAACTGTCTAATAATGTTTATGTGTGATTACAGGATCAACAATGGACCAAGGACCACTTAAGGACATCCCAGGATATATTTATTGAAATTGTAAATAAAATGTATTATATAATAATATATATTATGTTTGTATTATAAACTATATAATAAAAGAACAGAATATATCAAAATTTAAGTTTATCTTTTAAGTTCCTGTTATATCCTTTCCTATTTACCTTTTTAAATAATGAAATAACCTTATTCGAAGGCACTTACGTAATAAAAGCCCTTAAGGAAAATGAGATGTTATATTTTTAATCAGCAGGTCCAAATAAAAATTTTGATGCTACTTTGAGGTAGCATCTATGCACGAATTTATAGCCAGATTTGGTGCATAGATGCTACCTGAAAGTAGCATCTATACTCGAATAAAAAATTTATTTCGTGTATTGATGCTTCTTTTTGAATATAATTTTGCAAAAATGATGGGCACCACTTTGTCGTATTTTGTTGAAAATTTCCGATGGTATCAGGATAACAGGAATCCAAAGAGCACTTTTGGCACCACTTTTGTCAAATTCTGTATCAGGATAACAGGAATCCAAAGAGCACTCGGAATTTAAATTCCGAGTGCTCTTTGGATTCCTGTTATCCTGATACCATCAGAAATTTTCAACAAAAGTCGACAAGTGGTGCCGAAATGGGCACCACTTTTGTCCAATTTTGTTGAAAATTTCCGATGGTATCAGGATAACAGGAATCCGAAGAGCACTCGGAAGGATTTTAAAGGATATACGCTTTAGAAAATGCTGAATTATGAATTTTGAACAAATATCTATCTGTAAAAAAATAAATAAAACATTTTTTATAATAAAAATAAACATTTATTGCAACAATTACAAGTACATTATTGTAACAAAATTAATAATAGTACACCCTATACACAATAAATAAACAACAATCACAATTACAATCATTTTATTTGTATTATAAGCTAAAAGGACAAGAAATAAATGTGTACAACAATACAATATTCAATTAATACAATTTTACGAATACAAGTTAATAAAATTCATGGGGCACTTTACTTAAAAAAATAGAATTTATTAAATATTTCCTAAACTAACAAAGATAAAAATTTGAAAATTTATATTTAAGTTAATCATTTATCAGTGCATTCATATAAAAATTACCAAAAGTCTGGCGTGCCCAAAAGGAGTACTTTACTTGAAAAGAAAATCAATTTTTTTTAAATATTTCTTAAACTAAAAGAGATAAAAATTTCAAACTTTATATCTAAGCTAATTATCTAACAACACATTCATTAAAAAATCACCAAAAGTCTGGGGTACAAAGAGGGGGTACTTTACTTGAAGAGGAATCCATGACGTCGACTCTGATAAGTTCTCCAGGGCTGAAATCCAACGGTGGAAGTCCGCGCCTCTCGTCTCCAAGTCTCTCAGCATCTCTGGTCAACAGCAGCTTGTCTCCACACATCTGAAATTTATCAGAAACAAACATTTAAGTGTTAACAATTACTCAAAAGCATACAGAATTTATTCTTGCAAAACCGACGTTTCTGTATACATTTACAAGTTTTTCAGGGTATGTGAGATCTTATAGATTCTTAAAAAAGATGTTACTTACCCTGAAAAAGGTGTAAATGCATAAAGAAACGTTGATTTTGCAAGAATAAACTCTGTATGATAAAGATTTCGAGCATTGGTTAACTCGTTAGAATTTCGAGTTATTGGAGGTTATAAACTTCATAAAAAACAACTTTTCTTACCTTAACAGCTTTAAGTTGTAATGTCTGCCCCGCTGTCCATCTGCTCGGCGACTCCTCACGGTTGCAGGGCCCCATTTGTACCCGCTGTCTTCGGGCAATCGTTCAAGAAGTTTCCCAAGTTCAACAGCTCCAGGATCACGACAAACGATGTCTGTTTGTCCGCCCGTCCGCACAGCAGCTTCGTACAACTGTCAACAACAATAAACAACACTTGTAGCAAACGAAATCACAAATATATTAACGGATTGTTCACAAAACTCTGTCATTTTAATGTCACTACATCTGCTATTGCAGCATCATCGAGTAAAAATATACACTTTTATTATTTAATACACATTCCCCGTACCTTTATTTACATATTTCTTAAGTTTCATAGCTCTAATCATTGTTGAACGTTTATAATTTATTATTTTCATTGATTGTGGACGTCTTTTTATTATCAAAACAGGTCGCCATGTTGTCAATGTTGCCACCAGTTGAGCACAAAATTCTGAACTCTGACTAATGCCAAAATATTAATTAAAGCTAAATGAAATAATTTGCAAATATTTTACGCGTTTATAGGCCATAAATATTACATTAAATATAAAATAATTGTGCTGTACAGCATAATTTATATATATAGTTTTAAAGAGCGGTGCGTTAGCCAAATGTCATAGATTGAATGTCAATGTTACCACCAGTTGAGCACAAAAATTCTGAACTCTAACCATCGCCAAAATATTAATTAAAGCTAAATAAAGTCATTTGCATATATTTTACGCATTTATAAGCCATAACTATTACAATAAATACAAAATAATTGTTCTATACCGTATAATTTTTATACATATTGTTTTAAAGAGCGGTGCGAAACCGAACATAATGCAGGTTGAATCTCAATGTTACCACCAGTTGAGCACAAAAATTCTGAACTCTAATCATCGCCAAAATATGAATTAAAACTAAATAAAATCATTTGCATATATTTTATGCGTCTTTATATATATAATACATATTACAATAAATATAAAATAATTATTTTATACAGCATAATTTATATACTTATTTTAAAGAGCGGTGCGTTAGCCGAATGTTATGCAGGTTGGCTAATACATTTTTAGTGTCAAATCAAATTTCATTAAAAAATAAACATTTTCAACAAATATTAAGTATAAATAAATGGTTTTCAGTTAATTTTATAAGTGTTTCCTGTAAATTTCAGCCAAATTCATAACGAAATAAATTATTAAATATAAAATAAATATTGACTTGCCTGCGTTGATGTTTTCGGGTGTTCGAACAATCCATAGTTGCCAACGTCTTTTCCTGACAACAGGTCCGTTTCCCTAAATTCCCTAAAGTTTTTACAACAACGTAATTGCTTTTCGCGCCAAAATTGCTTTAACAATTGCGTTATATTTTGACAAAATATTTATTTCTATAATTTCTATTTTAATACACGTTGTATAATGAAAAAATTACTTTTTCTGGAATTATTACATTCATTATGTATTATAAATAGTTATATAAATATGTGTACAAGTATTTAAGGCTTACGGTTTAAATATATTTTAAAAACAAAGCCATGTACAGTAAAAAAATTAAAGATGTCCGATTTTAAAACTATGCTCGTTGATGACAGGCAGACACGTGACTCCAGTGACCTTGAGGTGCTTGGAATCAGCTGATTTGTCATTTTGGACAAATGTTTTGATTTATTTTCATTTAAAACTGTTAAGAAGTTATTATTTTTAATTTCATGTGTCAAACTGATACGCGCACACAAATCAGCTGATTCAAAGCACGTCAAGGTCGCTCGAGTCACGTGATTGCCCGCGCCCTATACTTAGGCTTTTTTCTTCAAACTACGACGTCCTAGAGGTTCAAGAAAATACGAGTACGTGCCATAACGTCCAAACTTTTGCCACCAATTGCCACAGCCTCTAAATGACTGTTCAAGGTCATTTATGGGCCGTCTAATACAACATTACTTGCAGATAACTTCACTACATTTCGTAGCGCGTGTAACGCGAAATATTAATAGATGAAATTTGGGCGCTCTACACAGATTCAGAATTTCAAATGGGAACCTATATTTTATCCTTTATAAACATAAAGTGGCGGGAAGATAGCAGAATGGGCCAGAGCTAAAATATTAACTGACACAATTCGTAGATTTATCGGACATCTTTAAAAAAATTACTGTAAATATAATGGTAGATCGGGCAGGTGTATGTATAGATATAGTTGTGTATTTGGCTGTTATGTAAAAATTATTAACCTGACTGATTATGCTAAAGGAACATTTGACATCTTTGTACAATTTTACATCGACTTACATTGAACATTTAACAGTGTTACGTTAAAATACTTTAAACTTAAATGTTGCTTTCAAGTCACACACAGTCGATAGAAAAATTCAGGCTGTTTCCTGTCGATTATTCAGCTGAAGTAAGGTTATAGTGTGCTGTATGTAAACCATGAAATATCCCCATAATCTTCCTCTCGATTTGAGGTTTACAAACATCGCATTACAGCCCTGTTTCAGCAGAAGATTTCGGCAGGAATAGCCCGAATGTTGGAACGTGTAGAGCAACCTTAAAGATGTTTTGTTTAAAACGAGGTTTGTTAGAAAAGTATCCAACCTTATTTTTTGCGAAAACTTGATGGGTTTGACCTTGAACATTCGTGCGCATGCGTGAATTTTTTCCCGCCTGTAGCGCTCTCGTTGGTTTTTCATGGCAAGGAAAATGACGGAACGACTGGAGCAACGCTATTGCATCAAATTTTGCCTGAAACTGAGCGACTGTCAGGTGGGAACCATTCGGAAGATTCAGACGGCATTCGCACATTCCATTATGACCGAAGATTTGACCATGAAGAGAGAGGCGGCGAAATTCGTGCCGAAGCTGCTGAACACCATAATCACTGGTGACGAGTTCTGGGGGTACGGGTACCTCGGGCACCAAAGAAGGCCCGCCAAATACGCACCACAGAGTCAAACCACCACCAAAGACAACTACAGGGATGTCCTCTGTCGCCTACGTGATGTTGTACGGCGCAAGAGACCGGACAATGCTCCTGTAGTTCAACAGGCTCCTTACTCTCCTGATATGGCCCCCTGCCACTTCTGGCTGTTCCCCAAACTCAAGAGGCCATTGAAAGGAACGCGAAGATCGGATATTTTTCTAATAGACCTCATATGTCTTCATTAACACAAAATATGCAGCATTCGAGTGAGATAGTGTAGTTCACTCGTCGGTTTTTCATGGCAAGGAAAATGACGGAAGGACTGGAGCAACGCTATTGCATCAAATTTTGTCTGAAACTAAGCGACTGTCAGGTGGAAACCATTCGGAAGATTCAGACGGCATTCGCACATTATGACCGAAGATTTGACCATGAAGAGAGAGGCGGCGAAATTCGTGCCAAAGCTGCTAGACACCATAATCACTGGTGACGAGTTCTGGGGGTACGGGTACCTCGGGCACCAAAGAAGGCCCGCCAAATACGCACCACAGAGTCAAACCACCAAAGACAACAACAGGGATGTCCTCTGTCGCCTACATGATGCTGTACGGCGCAAGAGACCGAACAATGCTCCTGTGGTTCAACAGGCTTCTTAATCTCCTGATATGCCCCCCTGCCACCTCTGGCTGTTCCCCAAACTCAAGAGGCCATTGGAAGGAACGCGAAGATCGGATATTTTTCTAACATACCTCGTGTATGTTTTTTTATTAACCCAAAATATAAAAATAATAATATCGACTGTACTTTTATGTTCCAAGATAATTAATTATTTAATTTACACAGACTGAAATGAAAATAATTTAAATAATACCAGAGATCATCGAATGGGGTCCTGCACTCCATTCTGATTTTTTTATTTTAAATGAAAGTTCTTTTAATTTGGAAGAACAATGTTTTGATTTATTTTAACTGTGAAATGTTAAGAAGTTTCAAAATTAAAATAAGTCAAAACACAAACCGATTCCAAGCATTTCAAGGTTGCTCGAGTCACGTGTCTGCTAGTGGTCACTAGTGACGTCATAATGACACTGATAATATACCTCAAATATCTTGCAAATTATTAAAACAATTTACTTAAAATATAAAATGTACATTTTATTTTTTGTTTTGTGCAGGGCCCCATTATATTTGGAAGATTCAATACAATTATGTATTTGGAAGCGAACATCCTAGCTTTTATTTTAATAAATATTTTCCCATATTTGTTTTTGACCATTTCTAAAATTGATTATTTCGTTTGTGATGCTTCATTAATTTCCCCCACAGTTTGGAATAAATAATAAAATATGTTTTTGTATATTTTCGATGTTTTTGAACACAAATTTTATACATTTTGTGATTCTTCTTTCGATTATTTTATACATTTATAACAATAAAGAAGAATTTCAAATTTTTACAATTTGAATTCTTGTCTATTTCGAAGTTTTTTTTTATAAATACATTAATTTCAGTCAATCTGTCTAAAATCTATATATAGACAGCTACTTAAATCTATACATATTTTAAAATCTGTTTTAAACCAGTTTTAAAACAGGTTTAAAACAGGTTATGTTTATTCTAGATTTGGTAACTCTACACAAAGTCTAGATAAAAATCACAAATAAAAATAAAGGTTTATATAAATATTTGTTAAATAAATAATATATTAGTTGCTTTTAGCTACCTAAATCACATTTCAAAAATAAATGGTAACAGACATTTAAATAAATAACAAAAAATATTGACTTGACAAATTGGACAAGGAGTTTTTGTCTGCTTGAAGTGTCGGCCGGAAATAGCCCGAATGTTGGAACATATATAAAACTGCATGATTTAAACTTAAAAAAAAAACTCCCTATCCCATTCCCCAATCGTCATACGTCCTCTAATTCTCTATCCTCTCTATCCCTGTTGGACATAGAGCCCATTTAAGCCCTTTCGCATTTGCTCAGTTGAGAATGGTTCCCGTATCAGCTGTTAGCGTGATTGTGGTTATGGTTGCCACGTCGTCTTTTGCTGATAGTTTGCGCATGCGTTGATGACGGTTGTTTAGGGCTACAAAAGACCTGACCTGCGCCTTTCAGCATCAACCAGAACCAGTAGAGTTGCGGGATTGACAGGATTAAAATACCCACTTTACAGCCTCGTGGTAGAGATGCTATTGCCTGATAAACATCTGGTATTTTACCCTCAACGAATAAAAATATACATTTTTATTATTTAACACACATTTCCCGTACTTTTATATACATATTTCTTAAGTTTCATAGCTCTAATCATTGTTGTACGTTTATAATTTATTATTTTTATTAACTATTGACGTCTTTTTGTTATAAATACTGGGCGCCATATTGTCAATGTTGCCACCAGTTGAGCACAAAATATGAACTCTGACCAGCGCCAAAATATTAATTAAAGCTAAATAAAATCATTTACATATATTTTACGCGTTTATAAGCCATAAGTATTACAATAAATATAAAATAATTGTGCTATACAACTTAATTTATGTATAGATTATTTTAATGAGCGGTGCGTGAGCCGAATGTTATGCAGGTTGAATAGTACACTTTAACCTTAAATTTGAATGTCACTCAAATATTTTATATTCAAAAATTCAACACTATCGACGAATTTTAAGTATAAATAAATGGTTTTCAGTTAATTTTATGTGTTTCCTATAAATTTCAGCCGAATTTATAACCAAATAAATGTTTTGATGTTTTGGAAGAATTGCGAAATATTTGCAATGTACGTCATTTTAGAAATATGTAAATTAAATTTTATCCAGTCGGTTTTAAAGTTTGAAAATACGTCAATTTATATTTTAAACCCCGTAGAACACGTTTTTTACACTGTCGACTCTTAATTTCAACCCTAAATACCCAAAAATTAGGTGTAAACATCATATAACCACAAAAATGACAGCACCAATTTTCTGCCGTGTTCCTAAATTACAAATTCGTTTATAACTTTTAAAATAATAAATTTCAACAGTTCAAAAGTTTGTATAATATATAAAAAACATCGTTGATTTCATTTTTCGAACTGTTAACCCTTAATTTCAACCCTAAATATACAAAAAATAGGTTCAAAATTCATATAACCACAAAAATGACAACACCAATTTTCTGCCGTGTTCCTAAATTACAAATTCGTTCATAACTTTTAAAATAATGAATTTGAACAGTTCAAAAGTTGGTAAAATATATAAAAAACATCGTAGACTTCATTTTTCGTACTGTTAACCCTTAATTTCAACCCTAAACACCCATAAATTAGGTGCAAACATCATATAACCACAAAAATGACAACACCAATTTTCTGTCCTGTTCCCAATTTACAAATTCGTTCATAACTTTTAAAATAATGAATTTGAACAGTTCAAATGTTGGTATAATATATAAAAAACATCGTAGATTTCGTTTTTCGCATTGTTAACCCTTAATTTCAACCCTAAATATACAAAAAATATGTGCAATGTTCATATAACCACAAAAATGACAACACCAATTTTCTGCCGTGTTCCCAATTTACAAATTTGTTCATAACTTTTAAAATAATGAATTTGAACTGTTCAAAAGTTTGTATAATATATAAAAAACATCGTAGATTTCATTTATCGCATTGTTAACCCTTAATTTTAGCCCAAAATACTCAAAAATTAGGTGCAAACATCATATAACCACAAAATTGACAACACCAATTTTCCGTCGTGTTCCTAAATTACAAATTCGTTCATAAGTTTTAAAATAATTAATTTCAACAGTTGAAAAGTTTGTATAATATATAAAAAACATCGTAGATTTCATTTTTCGAACTGTTAACCCTTAATTTCAACCCTAAATACCCTAAAATTACGTGTAAACATCATATAACCACAAAAATGACAACACGAATTTTTTGCCGTGTTTCTAAATTACAAATTCGTTTATAACTTTTAAAATAATGAATTTCAACATTTAAAAAGTTTGTATAATATTTAAAAAACATCGTAGATTTCATTTTTCGTACTGTTAACCCTTAATTTCAACCATAAACACCCAAAAATTAGGTGCAAACATCATATAACCACAAAAATAACAACACCAATTTTCTGCCGTGTTCCCAATTTACAAATTCGTTCATAACTTTTAAAATAATGAATTTGAACAGTTCAAAAGTTGGTATAATATATAAAAAACATCGTAGATTTCATTTTTCGCAATGTTAACCCTTAATTTCAACCCTAAATATACAAAAAATAGGTGTAAACTTCATATAACCCCAAAAATGACAACACCAATTTTCTGCCGTGTTCCCAATTTACAAGCTCGTTTATAACTTTTAAAATAATTAATTCGAACAGTTAAAAAGTTTGTATAATATATAAAAAACATCGTAGATTTCATTTTTCACACTGTGAACCCTTAATTTCAACCCTAAATACTCGTAAATTAGGTGCAAACGACATATAACCACAAAAATGACAACACCAATTTTCTGTCGGGTTCCTAATTTACAAATTCGTTCATAACTATTAAAATAATGAATTTGAATAGTTCCAAAGTTTGTGTAATATATAAAAAACATAGTAGATTTCATTTTTCGCAATGTTAACCCTTAATTTCAACCATAAACACCCAAAAATTAGGTGCAAACATCACATAACCACAAAAATGACAACACGAATTTTCTGTCGTGTTCCCAATTTACAAATTTGTTCATAACCTTTAAAATAATTAATTTGAACAGTGAAAAAGTTGGTATAATATATAAAAAACTTCGTAGATTTCATTTTTGGCAATGTTAACCCTTAATTTCAACCCTAAACACCCAAAAATAGGTGCAAACCACAAAAATTACAACACAAATTACCTGTAAATATGAGAGCTGTACTTGTTGAGCATATACGTAGATAACGTATGGAAACATGGCCACCCGGCAAAGAAAGAAAGTAGCCAGCATGAGCAGACCATTCAGTACGTAAAGCCTGGATGATTTGAGGCCAAGGCGTGACAGAACGCCTCGCAGACACACAAACGGCGTAGACAACTCCATGAGGTACACGTAGCCGAAAACGCAGTCACCTAACCCCCCGCGTAGATACTGTGCAAATAATGACCGTTTTCTTTTATCTATTCCATTCGTACATCAACAATCACTAACCACAATAACGAGAAAACCAAAGCTTCCTATGAATGCATGATGGGCGACTATCATAGGTTGCGCTCTGAGGTACGCCAGGAACCCTACTCCCTGTGCGCTTGTCTTCTTGTTGCTTATAGACGCTGCGTGTACGCGATACATAGACCAGACATCGTAGAAGAAATAAGCGGCGCCAAACCAGGCATACGCTTCGGATACGTAATGCGATGTACGTAATAGCGACCTCGGACACGAGTACGATAAAACTATGAGACCTGTTAATGTGCACAAGAGCGCTTGGACCGTAGAGACAAGCCTAAGACAATAAAATATGTGGAAGTTTTAACCCCGTACATGATTTTCGGTTAAAAACGTGTTTTGGGGCTTAAAAACTCGTCAAACCCGGGTTCAAATATTGTACATTTTTGGCTAAAAATGTGAGGTTAAAAATCGGCCAATATCTCGATTTTGGTTAAAGATACAGTGTTTATTTTTGCAAAAATGAACTTTAGAGAGTTGATTTGTATATTTCCGGTATAAAAAATGTAAAATTTCCGGTTAGAAACGTCTCAAATTCGGGTTCAAAAATTGTACATTTTTGGCTAAAAATGCGAGGTTAAAAATCTGTCAATATCTCGATTTCAGTTAAAGATACAGTGTTTATTTTTACAAAAATGAACTAAAGAGAGTTCGTTTGTATATATCCGGTATAAAAATGGTTAAATTTCCGCTTAAAAACTCTTGAAACCCGGGTTCAAAACTTGTACATTTTTGGCTAAAAATGTGAGGTTAAAAAACTGTCAATATCTCGATTTTGGTTAAAGATACATTGTTTATTTTTGCAAATATAAACTTTAGAGAGTTGATTTGTATATTTCCGGTATAAAATTGAAAAATTTCCGGTTAAAAACGTCTCAAATTCGGGTTCAAATATTGTACATTTTTGGCTAAAAATGTGAGGTTAAAAATCTGTCAATATCTCAATTTCAGTTAAAGATACATTGTTTATTTTTGCAAAAATGAACTTTAAAGAGTTGGTTTGTATATATCCGGTATAAAAGTCGTTAAATTTCCGCTTAAAAACTCTTGAAACCCGGGTTCAAAACTTGTACATTTTTGGCTAAAAATGTGAGGTTAAAAATCTGTCAATACCTCAATTTTGGTTAAAGATACATTGTTTATTGTTGCAAAAATGAACTTTAGAAAGTTGATTTGTATATTTCCGGTATAAAAAATGTAAAATTTCCGGTTAAAAACGTCTCAAATTCGGGTTCAAAAATTGTACTTTTTTGGTTAAAAATGTGAGGTTACAAATCGATCAATATCTCAATTTCGGTTAAAGATACAATGTTTATTCTTGCAAAAATGAACTGTAGAGAGTTGATTTGTATATATTCGGTATAAAAGTGATTAAATTTCCGCCTAAAAACCCCTCAAACCCGGGTACAAAAATTGTACATTTTTCGCTAAAAATATGAGGTTAAAAATCTGTCAATATCTCAATTTCGGTTAAAGATACATTGTTTATTTTTGCAAATATGAACATTAGAGAGTTGATTTGTATATTTCCGGTATAAAAGTGGTTAAATTTCCGCTTAAAAACTCTTGAAACCCGGGTTCAAAAATTGTACATTTTTGGCTAAAAATGTGAGGTTAAAAATCGATCAATATCTCGATTTTGGTTAAAGATACAGTGTTTATTCTTGCAAATATGAACTTTAGAGAGTTGATTTGTATATATCCGGTATACAACTGGTTAAATTTTTGGTTAAAAACTCCTCAAACCCGGGTTCTAAATTTGCTGAATTTTAATGCGCGAGTGACGCGTCGATTGCGCACTAAAATTCGACAGATGTCCGGTGAATTCAAATTGTGATTCAAATTGTGTTTATTTGAAGACCATTCAACAAAAAATTATGAAAATCCGTATACTTATGTAACAAAGTACGTAGAATCGAATGTTGAAATCAAAAATTTTCTCTCTACCCAGTTTTGGGTGGTTTTAATATTTCCCAATTTGTACATTTTTGATTAATAATGTGAGGTTAAATATCGATCAATATCTCAATTTCGGTTAAAGATACAGTGTTTATTCTTGCAAAAATGAACTCTGGAGCGTCGATTTGATATATTAATATTTTAAAAGTGTCAAGAAGGCCTTAGAGATTCCAGAAAATAGAGTCGAAATTTTGTTAAAAAAATGCCCAAAAACATGCATTTTATTTTGATAACTTCTCAACGCCTTAAAAATGTTCTTAACGTGTACGCACTCTACTCAAATTAAATTAAAACGTGACAAACTTACTTATTAGCTATATCCAATGCGTCTTGTACAGTAAGATGATATTTTTTCTTGAACTTTAATCCGGCATGTGTTCGCAAAATCAAATGGTTGGTCGCATTAAAGAGCGACGTGAAGAAGACAAGCCCCATAGTGAAGAGATAAGCCCCCCGACGGATGGATATTCGTTCTTCCGGTTCCAAAGGGGAGATGCAACAGACGCTCAAGACGCCAGACGCCAAAAGAAGCATCAAAAGAAGCGGGAACATGTGGTTGCGACGACACTAGAAAGAAAAATAACATTTTACCCTCAACGAATAAGAATATAAAACATTTTTATTATTTAATACATTCCCCGTACCTTTATTTATATATTTCTTAAGTTTCATAGCTCTAATCATTGTTGTACGTTTATAATTTATTATTTTCATTAACTATTGACGTCTTTCTGTTATGAAAACAAGTCGCCATATTGTCAATGTTGCCACCAGTTGAGCACAAAATATGAACTCTGACCAGCGCCAAAATATTAATTAAAGCTAAATAAAATCATTTGCATATATTTTACGCATTTATAGGCCATAAGTATTACAATAAATATAAAATAATTGTGCTATACAGCATAATTTATGTATATATTATTTTAAAGAGCGGTGCGTGAGCCGAATGTTATGCAGGTTGAATAGTACACTATAACCTTAAATTTGAATGTCACTCAAATATTCTATATTTAAAAATTCAACACTATTGACTAATTTTAAGTATAAATAAATGATTTTCGATTAATTTTATGTGTGTCCTGTAAATTTCAGCCGAATTCATACCCAAATAAAAGTTTAGATGTTTTGGAAGAGTTGCGAAATATTTGCAATGTACGTCATGTTAGAAATATGTAAATTAAATTTTATCCAGCCGGTTTTAAAGTTTGAAAATAAATCAATTTATATTTTAAACCCTGTAGAACACGTTTTTTTCACTGTCAACTTTTAATTTCAACCCTAAATACCCAAAAAAGAAGTACAAACTTCATATAACCACAAAAATTATAACACCAAATTTCTGTCGTGTTCCCAAAGTACAATTTCGTTCATAACTTTTAAAATAATTAATTTCTACAGTTCAAAAGTTGGTAAAATATATAAAAAGCATCGTAGATTTCATTTTTCGATCTGTTAACCCTTAATTTCAACCCTAAATATCCAAAAATTAGGTGCAAACTTCATATAACCACAAAAATGACAACACCAATTTTCTGTCGTGTTCCTAATTTACAAATTCGTTCATAACTTTTAAAATAATAGAATTGAACAGGTCAAAAGTTGGTATAATACATAAAAAACATCGTAGATTTCATTTTTCGTACTGTTAACCCTTAATTTCAACCCTAAATACCCAAAAATTGGGTGCAAACTTCATATAACCACAAAAATGACAACACCAATTTTCTGTCGTGTTCCTAAATTACAAATTCGTTCATAACTTTTAAAATAATAGAATTGAACAGGTCAAAAGTTGGTATAATACATAAAAAACATCGTAGATTTCATTTTTCGACCTGTTAACCCTTAATTTCAACCCTAAATACCCAAAAATTGGGTGCAAACTTCATATAACCACAAAAATGACAACACCAATTTTCTGTCGTGTTCCCAATTTACAAATTCGTTCATAACTTTAAAATAATGAATTTCAACAGTACTAAATTTAGTATAATATATAAAAAGAATAATTAAGGAAGCACGAAAAACATAAGTTCGATTCACGACCGATGGAGAATTGTAAGAACTCATAAACTTTAATGTAAATATAGTCATGAACATCTTACACATTTATGACATAGATATAATGTTTATTTTTATTAGTATGTACTTAAAAATGTACGTAAACATCGTAAATGTTTTGTAAATAACGATTACATAATTTTTGCGTGTTTTCTTCATTTTTCCATCGATTTTCACAATTTATAACATGTAATTATTACATACATATTTATATGGAAGTCTAAATATAAGTCTGATTTGATTTTGAAATATAAACAGATATTTGTATTGTAATCCTAACCTTAAATCCTTATTTAATTACATGATTTTTAAAAGTACATTTACCAATAACAGTTTGATATATTGTTATTAACTCACATATTAGCAAAAATAACGTGCAATAATACTTTGTTTACACTATTTTAATATAAATAAGTCATTATGTTTACCTCTTTTTTACCGGCGACGTTGTAAAATGCCATTTTACACTTCCACTTGTTTGCACGAAATAACAATACACTGATATTTCTCCACACTTATTAGCACAAAATAAACTTAGTAAAATTCACATTTTTGCTTTAATTGTAATAATATTAGCAATGATTTTGACATTGAAACTTTGTATCCACCAACATTGACAGCTATACGCTGTACGAACATGAATAACGATTTGTACCACAAGGTTGTCTGTCTCTGTCTAACCCAAGGTAAATTATTTAAGATCTAAAATGAGCTCTAATGTTTAGGAGATCTATACAGTTAATTCTAATTATTAATTTAAGAATTTCAATTTGAATTAACTGTCCGAATATTGTAGCACTAAAATATGGCGTTTTGATGAAATTAATTTGACCGATAACAACAATTTCTATAAATTAAATGGTTCTGAAATTATACTGGGTGTTGCATTAAGGCTCGCCGATAATTGTTAGTCTTTTTTAAATGAAACACCTTTATATTTTCATATATTTTGAATTGTTTTTCCGCGACATTGCCAAGTTTTTTTTCTCTAAAAAGTCCTAATACACGCATTGCTTTATAAAGGCGTACTAAAGTTATTTTAATAGTAAAAATTACGAAATTTTTTTCCTGTACAACTATAACTACAATCTATGTTCTCAAATAGTTTTCTTTTAATATAATTATACAGGGTGTTTAATAAAGCGAATCAAATTTACTCAATTTCAAATGACTATAACTCGTCATTTTCAAATAGAACACCCTATATTTTATTATTTAGTTGTGTTCCTTTTTGTGTTATCTTTAAATTTTATTAAGGGTATCCTATGCCTAAAACCAATAATTTCGGAGTATTTCAACATTTTTGTCTAAGTTTATTTAAATTAAATCTAGCATGCTATGGAAATTGTGTTTTTAATAAGAAACAATTGAAATAATGGACAATATATTATGACCCATAGATGAATTCGTCTTTGTGTCGGATATATCGAAGGAATTTAAAACAAAATTATAATTGAGTTAGCCTTGAATGAACGTATGTTTGACAAATGAATGATTTTTGTGCAGTCTTATTAATTTAAACCATTATGCCGCATTTTACTAAAGCAGAATATGCCAATGGAAGCTCGTCGTGGCATGTGGTTCCAGCAAGATGGCGCACCACTACATTTTGGGAGAGAAGTGACGGTGTTTCTTAATGAAAATTTTCCGGAAAGGTGGATAGGACGAGGCGGTTTTGTAAATTGGCCAGCTCGGTCACCTGACTTGTCGCCTTTAAAATTAGATTATGACAGATGGGAAAAAACATTTAAACAATTTTCATTCGATGTCTTATACATACATACATACATACATACATACATATATATATATATATATATATATATATATATATATATATATATATATATATATATATATATATATATATATATATATATATATATGAACGCAGTGGTATAATTTGGGTTGCGCTATTAGTAAATTCATGTTAATTTTGTGCACCCCTTAAAGTTATTCATAATAAATTGAACTAATTTAAATCTTTAGAAGCCGTATGACTCAGTTGACCGCATATTTAGCCACAGATATGATCGATATGACAAATATTGTTGAAGAAATGATGATATTTGACCTCTTCTGATAACAGATGACTTAATTTTAGCTATTGGTTTAACTAAACAGAATCGCTTATAATTTTTTGGTACTGGTCTTATGCAAATGCATATTATAATTCAAGTATTTTCATTAAAAAAACTGCTAGAATGTTTAATAATTTTTTTGTGTTGATAGTGTGTTTTTGGTGTATCAATAATTGTATTTCAGTAAGTATATTTTACAATTTCTATTTAATGTGACACGCTCAAATTTAGGGGTTGATTTATTAGTGCCCTATGGGTTAGCCGGATACGGCAACGTGCTAGGATTGTTCCTTAGGGTTGCTGTATTGAATATTTTATGTGATACTCATTAGACAAAAAAGAATACAACTTACAAAAAATTATTAATAAATTTGATGTGACACGCTCAAATTTTGGGGTTGATTTATTAGTGTCCTACGGGTTAGCCGGATACGGCAACGTGCTGGGATTGTTCCTTAGGATTACTGTATTGAATATTTTATGTGATACTCATTAGACAAAAAAGAATACAACTTACAAAAAATTATGAATAAATTTGATGTGACACGCTCAAATTTAGGGGTTGATTTATTAGTGTCCTACGGGTTAGCCGGATACGGCAACGTGCTGGGATTGTTCCTTAGGGTTGCTGTATTGAATATTTTATGTGATACTCATTAGACAAAAAAGAATACAACTTACAAAAAATTATTAATAAATTTGATGTGACACGCTCAAATTTAGGGGTTGATTTATTAGTGTCCTACGGGTTAGCCGGATACGGCAACGTGCTGGGATTGTTCCTTAGGGTTACTGTATTGAATATTTTATGTGATAATCATTAGAGAAAAAAGAATACAACTTACAAAAAATTATTAATGAATTTGATGTGACACGCTCAAATTTAGGGGTTGATTTATTAATGTCCTACGGGTTAGCCGGATACGGCAACGTGCTGGGATTGTTCCTTAGGGTTACTGTATTGAATATTTTATGTGATAATCATTAGAGAAAAAAGAATACAACTTACAAAAAATTATTAATGAATTTGATGTGACACGCTCAAATTTAGGGGTTGATTTATTAATGTCCTACGGGTTAGCCGGATACGGCAACGTGCTGGGATTGTTCCTTAGGGTTGCTGTATTGAATATTTTATGTGATACTCATTAGACAAAAAAGAATACAACTTACAAAAAATTATGAATAAATTTGATGTGACACGCTCAAATTTAGGGGTTGATTTATTAGTGTCCTACGGGTTAGCCGGATACGGCAACGTGCTGGGATTGTTCCTTAGGGTTGCTGTATTGAATATTTTATGTGATACTCATTAGACAAAAAAGAATACAACTTACAAAAAATTATGAATAAATTTGATGTGACACGCTCAAATTTAGGGGTTGATTTATTAGTGTCCTACGGGTTAGCCGGATACGGCAACGTGCTGGGATTGTTCCTTAGGGTTGCTGTATTGAATATTTTATGTGATACTCATTAGACAAAAAAGAATACAACTTACAAAAAATTATGAATAAATTTGATGTGACACGCTCAAATTTAGGGGTTGATTTATTAGTGTCCTACGGGTTAGCCGGATACGGCAACGTGCTGGGATTGTTCCTTAGGGTTGCTGTATTGAATATTTTATGTGATACTCATTAGACAAAAAAGAATACAACTTACAAAAAATTATTAATAAATTTGATGTGACACGCTCAAATTTAGGGGTTGATTTATTAGTGTCCTACGGGTTAGCCGGATACGGCAACGTGCTGGGATTGTTCCTTAGGGTTGCTGTATTGAATATTTTATGTGATACTCATTAGACAAAAAAGAATACAACTTACAAAAAATTATGAATAAATTTGATGTGACACGCTCAAATTTAGGGGTTGATTTATTAGTGTCCTACGGGTTAGCCGGATACGGCAACGTGCTGGGATTGTTCCTTAGGGTTGCTGTATTGAATATTTTATGTGATACTCATTAGACAAAAAAGAATACAACTTACAAAAAATTATTAATAAATTTGATGTGACACGCTCAAATTTAGGGGTTGATTTATTAGTGTCCTACGGGTTAGCCGGATACGGCAACGTGCTGGGATTGTTCCTTAGGGTTGCTGTATTGAATATTTTATGTGATACTCATTAGACAAAAAAGAATACAACTTACAAAAAATTATGAATAAATTTGATGTGACACGCTCAAATTTTGGGGTTGATTTATTAGTGTCCTACGGGTTAGCCGGATACGGCAACGTGCTGGGATTGTTCCTTAGGATTACTGTATTGAATATTTTATGTGATACTCATTAGACAAAAAAGAATACAACTTACAAAAAATTATGAATAAATTTGATGTGACACGCTCAAATTTAGGGGTTGATTTATTAGTGTCCTACGGGTTAGCCGGATACGGCAACGTGCTGGGATTGTTCCTTAGGGTTGCTGTATTGAATATTTTATGTGATACTCATTAGACAAAAAAGAATACAACTTACAAAAAATTATTAATAAATTTGATGTGACACGCTCAAATTTAGGGGTTGATTTATTAGTGTCCTACGGGTTAGCCGGATACGGCAACGTGCTGGGATTGTTCCTTAGGGTTACTGTATTGAATATTTTATGTGATAATCATTAGAGAAAAAAGAATACAACTTACAAAAAATTATTAATGAATTTGATGTGACACGCTCAAATTTAGGGGTTGATTTATTAATGTCCTACGGGTTAGCCGGATACGGCAACGTGCTGGGATTGTTCCTTAGGGTTACTGTATTGAATATTTTATGTGATAATCATTAGAGAAAAAAGAATACAACTTACAAAAAATTATTAATGAATTTGATGTGACACGCTCAAATTTAGGGGTTGATTTATTAATGTCCTACGGGTTAGCCGGATACGGCAACGTGCTGGGATTGTTCCTTAGGGTTGCTGTATTGAATATTTTATGTGATACTCATTAGACAAAAAAGAATACAACTTACAAAAAATTATGAATAAATTTGATGTGACACGCTCAAATTTAGGGGTTGATTTATTAGTGTCCTACGGGTTAGCCGGATACGGCAACGTGCTGGGATTGTTCCTTAGGGTTGCTGTATTGAATATTTTATGTGATACTCATTAGACAAAAAAGAATACAACTTACAAAAAATTATGAATAAATTTGATGTGACACGCTCAAATTTAGGGGTTGATTTATTAGTGTCCTACGGGTTAGCCGGATACGGCAACGTGCTGGGATTGTTCCTTAGGGTTGCTGTATTGAATATTTTATGTGATACTCATTAGACAAAAAAGAATACAACTTACAAAAAATTATGAATAAATTTGATGTGACACGCTCAAATTTAGGGGTTGATTTATTAGTGTCCTACGGGTTAGCCGGATACGGCAACGTGCTGGGATTGTTCCTTAGGGTTGCTGTATTGAATATTTTATGTGATACTCATTAGACAAAAAAGAATACAACTTACAAAAAATTATTAATAAATTTGATGTGACACGCTCAAATTTAGGGGTTGATTTATTAGTGTCCTACGGGTTAGCCGGATACGGCAACGTGCTGGGATTGTTCCTTAGGGTTGCTGTATTGAATATTTTATGTGATACTCATTAGACAAAAAAGAATACAACTTACAAAAAATTATGAATAAATTTGATGTGACACGCTCAAATTTAGGGGTTGATTTATTAGTGTCCTACGGGTTAGCTGGATACGGCAACGTGCTGGGATTGTTCCTTAGGGTTGCTGTATTGAATATTTTATGTGATACTCATTAGACAAAAAAGAATACAACTTACAAAAAATTATTAATAAATTTGATGTGACACGCTCAAATTTAGGGGTTGATTTATTAGTGTCCTACGGGTTAGCCGGATACGGCAACGTGCTGGGATTGTTCCTTAGGGTTGCTGTATTGAATATTTTATGTGATACTCATTAGACAAAAAAGAATACAACTTACAAAAAATTATGAATAAATTTGATGTGACACGCTCAAATTTAGGGGTTGATTTATTAGTGTCCTACGGGTTAGCCGGATACGGCAACGTGCTGGGATTGTTCCTTAGGGTTGCTGTATTGAATATTTTATGTGATACTCATTAGACAAAAAAGAATACAACTTACAAAAAATTATGAATAAATTTGATGTGACACGCTCAAATTTAGGGGTTGATTTATTAGTGTCCTACGGGTTAGCCGGATACGGCAACGTGCTGGGATTGTTCCTTAGGGTTACTGTATTGAATATTTTATGTGATAATCATTAGAGAAAAAAGAATACAACTTACAAAAAATTATTAATGAATTTGATGTGACACGCTCAAATTTAGGGGTTGATTTATTAATGTCCTACGGGTTAGCCGGATACGGCAACGTGCTGGGATTGTTCCTTAGGGTTACTGTATTGAATATTTTATGTGATAATCATTAGAGAAAAAAGAATACAACTTACAAAAAATTATTAATGAATTTGATGTGACACGCTCAAATTTAGGGGTTGATTTATTAATGTCCTACGGGTTAGCCGGATACGGCAACGTGCTGGGATTGTTCCTTAGGGTTACTGTATTGAATATTTTATGTGATACTCATTAGACAAAAAAGAATACAACTTACAAAAAATTATTAATAAATTTGATGTGACACGCTCAAATTTAGGGGTTGATTTATTAGTGTCCTACGGGTTAGCCGGATACGGCAACGTGCTGGGATTGTTCCTTAGGGTTGCTGTATTGAATATTTTATGTGATACTCATTAGACAAAAAAGAATACAACTTACAAAAAATTATTAATAAATTTGATGTGACACGCTCAAATTTAGGGGTTGATTTATTAGTGTCCTACGGGTTAGCCGGATACGGCAACGTGCTGGGATTGTTCCTTAGGGTTGCTGTATTGAATATTTTATGTGATACTCATTAGACAAAAAAGAATACAACTTACAAAAAATTATGAATAAATTTGATGTGACACGCTCAAATTTAGGGGTTGATTTATTAGTGTCCTACGGGTTAGCCGGATACGGCAACGTGCTGGGATTGTTCCTTAGGGTTGCTGTATTGAATATTTTATGTGATACTCATTAGACAAAAAAGAATACAACTTACAAAAAATTATTAATAAATTTGATGTGACACGCTCAAATTTAGGGGTTGATTTATTAGTGTCCTACGGGTTAGCCGGATACGGCAACGTGCTGGGATTGTTCCTTAGGGTTGCTGTATTGAATATTTTATGTGATACTCATTAGACAAAAAAGAATACAACTTACAAAAAATTATTAATAAATTTGATGTGACACGCTCAAATTTAGGGGTTGATTTATTAGTGTCCTACGGGTTAGCCGGATACGGCAACGTGCTGGGATTGTTCCTTAGGGTTGCTGTATTGAATATTTTATGTGATACTCATTAGACAAAAAAGAATACAACTTACAAAAAATTATGAATAAATTTGATGTGACACGCTCAAATTTAGGGGTTGATTTATTAGTGTCCTACGGGTTAGCCGGATACGGCAACGTGCTGGGATTGTTCCTTAGGGTTACTGTATTGAATATTTTATGTGATAATCATTAGAGAAAAAAGAATACAACTTACAAAAAATTATTAATGAATTTGATGTGACACGCTCAAATTTAGGGGTTGATTTATTAATGTCCTACGGGTTAGCCGGATACGGCAACGTGCTGGGATTGTTCCTTAGGGTTACTGTATTGAATATTTTATGTGATAATCATTAGAGAAAAAAGAATACAACTTACAAAAAATTATTAATGAATTTGATGTGACACGCTCAAATTTAGGGGTTGATTTATTAATGTCCTACGGGTTAGCCGGATACGGCAACGTGCTGGGATTGTTCCTTAGGGCTGCTGTATTGAATATTTTATGTGATACTCATTAGACAAAAAGAATACAACCTACAAAAAATTATTAATAAATCTGATGTGACACGCTCAAATTTAGGGGTTGATTTATTAGTGTCCCACGGGTTAGCCGGATACGGCAACGTGCTGGGATTGTTCCTTAGGGTTGCTGCATTGAATATTTTATGTGATGCACATTAGACAAAAAAGAATACAACGTACAAAAAATTATTAATAAATTTGATGTGACACGCTCAAATTTAGGGGTTGATTTATTAGTGTCCTACGGGTTAGCCGGATACGGCAACGTGCTGGGATTGTTCCTTAGGGTTACTGTATTGAATATTTTATGTGATACTCATTAGACAAAAAAGAATACAACCTACAAAAAATTATTAATAAATTTGCTGTGACACGCTTAAATTTAGGGGTTGATTTATTAGTGCCCTACGGGTTAGCCGGATACGGCAACGTGCTGGGATTGTTCCTTAGGGTTGCTGTATTGAATATTTTATGTGATACTCATTAGACAAAAAAGAATACAACTTACAAAAAATTATTAATAAATTTGATGTGATACGCTCAAATTTAGGGGTTGATTTATTAGTGTCCTACGGGTTAGCCGGATACGGCAACGTGCTGGGATTGTTCCTTAGGATTACTGTATTGAATATTTTATGTGATACTCATTAGACAAAAAAGAATACAACTTACAAAAAATTATTAATAAATTTGATGTGATACGCTCAAATTTAGGGGTTGATTTATTAGTGTCCTACGGGTTAGCCGGATACGGCAACGTGCTGGGATTGTTCCTTAGGGTTGCTGTATTGAATATTTTATGTGATACTTATTAGACAAAAAAGAATACAACTTACAAAAAATTATTAATAAATTTGATGTGACACGCTCAAATTTAGGGGTTGATTTATTAGTGTCCTACGGGTTAGCCGGATACGGCAACGTGCTGGGATTGTTCCTTAGGGTTGCTGTATTGAATATTTTATGTGATACTCATTAGACAAAAAAGAATACAACTTACAAAAAATTATGAATAAATTTGATGTGACACGCTCAAATTTAGGGGTTGATTTATTAGTGTCCTACGGGTTAGCCGGATACGGCAACGTGCTGGGATTGTTCCTTAGGGTTGCTGTATTGAATATTTTATGTGATACTCATTAGACAAAAAAGAATACAACTTACAAAAAATTATGAATAAATTTGATGTGACACGCTCAAATTTAGGGGTTGATTTATTAGTGTCCTACGGGTTAGCCGGATACGGCAACGTGCTGGGATTGTTCCTTAGGGTTGCTGTATTGAATATTTTATGTGATACTCATTAGACAAAAAAGAATACAACTTACAAAAAATTATTAATAAATTTGATGTGACACGCTCAAATTTAGGGGTTGATTTATTAGTGTCCTACGGGTTAGCCGGATACGGCAACGTGCTGGGATTGTTCCTTAGGGTTGCTGTATTGAATATTTTATGTGATACTCATTAGACAAAAAAGAATACAACTTACAAAAAATTATGAATAAATTTGATGTGACACGCTCAAATTTAGGGGTTGATTTATTAGTGTCCTACGGGTTAGCCGGATACGGCAACGTGCTGGGATTGTTCCTTAGGGTTGCTGTATTGAATATTTTATGTGATACTCATTAGACAAAAAAGAATACAACTTACAAAAAATTATTAATAAATTTGATGTGACACGCTCAAATTTAGGGGTTGATTTATTAGTGTCCTACGGGTTAGCCGGATACGGCAACGTGCTGGGATTGTTCCTTAGGGTTGCTGTATTGAATATTTTATGTGATACTCATTAGACAAAAAAGAATACAACTTACAAAAAATTATGAATAAATTTGATGTGACACGCTGAAATTTAGGGGTTGATTTATTAGTGTCCTACGGGTTAGCCGGATACGGCAACGTGCTGGGATTGTTCCTTAGGGTTGCTGTATTGAATATTTTATGTGATACTCATTAGACAAAAAAGAATACAACTTACAAAAAATTATGAATAAATTTGATGTGACACGCTCAAATTTAGGGGTTGATTTATTAGTGTCCTACGGGTTAGCCGGATACGGCAACGTGCTGGGATTGTTCCTTAGGGTTACTGTATTGAATATTTTATGTGATAATCATTAGAGAAAAAAGAATACAACTTACAAAAAATTATTAATGAATTTGATGTGACACGCTCAAATTTAGGGGTTGATTTATTAATGTCCTACGGGTTAGCCGGATACGGCAACGTGCTGGGATTGTTCCTTAGGGTTACTGTATTGAATATTTTATGTGATAATCATTAGAGAAAAAAGAATACAACTTACAAAAAATTATTAATGAATTTGATGTGACACGCTCAAATTTAGGGGTTGATTTATTAATGTCCTACGGGTTAGCCGGATACGGCAACGTGCTGGGATTGTTCCTTAGGGTTACTGTATTGAATATTTTATGTGATACTCATTAGACAAAAAAGAATACAACTTACAAAAAATTATTAATAAATTTGATGTGACACGCTCAAATTTAGGGGTTGATTTATTAGTGTCCTACGGGTTAGCCGGATACGGCAACGTGCTGGGATTGTTCCTTAGGGTTGCTGTATTGAATATTTTATGTGATACTCATTAGACAAAAAAGAATACAACTTACAAAAAATTATGAATAAATTTGATGTGACACGCTCAAATTTAGGGGTTGATTTATTAGTGTCCTACGGGTTAGCCGGATACGGCAACGTGCTGGGATTGTTCCTTAGGGTTGCTGTATTGAATATTTTATGTGATACTCATTAGACAAAAAAGAATACAACTTACAAAAAATTATGAATAAATTTGATGTGACACGCTCAAATTTAGGGGTTGATTTATTAGTGTCCTACGGGTTAGCCGGATACGGCAACGTGCTGGGATTGTTCCTTAGGGTTACTGTATTGAATATTTTATGTGATAATCATTAGAGAAAAAAGAATACAACTTACAAAAAATTATTAATGAATTTGATGTGACACGCTCAAATTTAGGGGTTGATTTATTAATGTCCTACGGGTTAGCCGGATACGGCAACGTGCTGGGATTGTTCCTTAGGGTTACTGTATTGAATATTTTATGTGATAATCATTAGAGAAAAAAGAATACAACTTACAAAAAATTATTAATGAATTTGATGTGACACGCTCAAATTTAGGGGTTGATTTATTAATGTCCTACGGGTTAGCCGGATACGGCAACGTGCTGGGATTGTTCCTTAGGGTTGCTGTATTGAATATTTTATGTGATACTCATTAGACAAAAAGAATACAACCTACAAAAAATTATTAATAAATCTGATGTGACACGCTCAAATTTAGGGGTTGATTTATTAGTGTCCCACGGGTTAGCCGGATACGGCAACGTGCTGGGATTGTTCCTTAGGGTTGCTGCATTGAATATTTTATGTGATGCACATTAGACAAAAAAGAATACAACGTACAAAAAATTATTAATAAATTTGATGTGACACGCTCAAATTTAGGGGTTGATTTATTAGTGTCCTACGGGTTAGCCGGATACGGCAACGTGCTGGGATTGTTCCTTAGGGTTACTGTATTGAATATTTTATGTGATACTCATTAGACAAAAAAGAATACAACCTACAAAAAATTATTAATAAATTTGCTGTGACACGCTTAAATTTAGGGGTTGATTTATTAGTGCCCTACGGGTTAGCCGGATACGGCAACGTGCTGGGATTGTTCCTTAGGGTTGCTGTATTGAATATTTTATGTGATACTCATTAGACAAAAAAGAATACAACTTACAAAAAATTATTAATAAATTTGATGTGATACGCTCAAATTTAGGGGTTGATTTATTAGTGTCCTACGGGTTAGCCGGATACGGCAACGTGCTGGGATTGTTCCTTAGGATTACTGTATTGAATATTTTATGTGATACTCATTAGACAAAAAAGAATACAACTTACAAAAAATTATTAATAAATTTGATGTGATACGCTCAAATTTAGGGGTTGATTTATTAGTGTCCTACGGGTTAGCCGGATACGGCAACGTGCTGGGATTGTTCCTTAGGGTTGCTGTATTGAATATTTTATGTGATACTTATTAGACAAAAAAGAATACAACTTACAAAAAATTATTAATAAATTTGATGTGACACGCTCAAATTTAGGGGTTGATTTATTAGTGTCCTACGGGTTAGCCGGATACGGCAACGTGCTGGGATTGTTCCTTAGGGTTGCTATATTGAATATTTTATTTGATACTCATTAGACAAAAAAGAATACAACTTACAAAAAATTATTAATAAATTTGATGTGACACGCTCAAATTTAGGGGTTGATTTATTAGTGTCCTACGGGTTAGCCGGATACGGCAACGTGCTGGGATTGTTCCTTAGGGTTGCTGTATTGAATATTTTATGTGATACTCATTAGACAAAAAAGAATACAACTTACAAAAAATTATTAATAAATTTGATGTGACACGCTCAAATTTAAGGGTAGATTTATTAGTGTCCTACGGGTTAGCCGGATACGGCAACGTGCTGGGATTGTTCCTTAGGGTTGCTATATTGAATATTTTATTTGATACTCATTAGACAAAAAAGAATACAACTTACAAAAAATTATTAATAAATTTGATGTGACACGCTCAAATTTAGGGGTTGATTTATTAGTGTCCTACGGGTTAGCCGGATACGGCAACGTGCTGGGATTGTTCCTTAGGGTTGCTGTATTGAATATTTTATGTGATACTCATTAGACAAAAAAGAATACAACTTACAAAAAATTATTAATAAATTTGATGTGACACGCTCAAATTTAGGAGTTGATTTATTAGTGTCCTACGGGTTAGCCGGATACGGCAACGTGCTGGGATTGTTCCTTAGGGTTGCTGTATTGAATATTTTATGTGATACTCATTAGACAAAAAGAATACAACCTACAAAAAATTATTAATAAATCTGATGTGACACGCTCAAATTTAGGGGTTGATTTATTAGTGTCCTACGGGTTAGCCGGATACGGCAACGTGCTGGGATTGTTCCTTAGGGTTGCTGTATTGAATATTTTATGTGATACTCATTAGACACAAAAGAAAACAACTTACAAAAAATTATTAATAAATTTGCTGTGACACGCTTAAATTTAGGGGTTGATTTATTAGTGCCCTACGGGTTAGCCGGATACGGCAACGTGCTGGGATTGTTCCTTAGGGTTGCTGTATTGAATATTTTATGTGATACTCATTAGACAAAAAAGAATACAACTTACAAAAAATTATTAATAAATTTGATGTGACACGCTCAAATTTAGGGGTTGATTTATTAGTGTCCTACGGGTTAGCCGGATACGGCAACGTGCTGGGATTGTTCCTTAGGGTTGCTGCATTGAATATTTTATGTGATGCACATTAGACAAAAAAGAATACAACTTACAAAAAATTATTAATAAATTTGATGTGACACGCTCAAATTTAGGGGTTGATTTATTAGTGTCCTACGGGTTAGCCGGATACGGCAACGTGCTGGGATTGTTCCTTAGGGTTACTGTATTGAATATTTTATGTGATACACATTAGACAAAAAAGAATACAACTTACAAAAAATTATTAATAAATTTGATGTGACACGCCAAAATTTAGGGGTTGATTTATTAGTGTCCTACGGGTTAGCCGGATACGGCAACGTGCTGGGATTGTTCCTTAGGATTACTGTATTGAATATTTTATGTGATACTCATTAGACAAAAAAGAATACAACTTACAAAAAATTATTAATAAATTTGATGTGATACGCTCAAATTTAGGGGTTGATTTATTAGTGTCCTACGGGTTAGCCGGATACGGCAACGTGCTGGGATTGTTCCTTAGGATTACTGTATTGAATATTTTATGTGATACTCATTAGACAAAAAAGAATACAACTTACAAAAAATTATTAATAAATTTGATGTGATACGCTCAAATTTAGGGGTTGATTTATTAGTGTCCTACGGGTTAGCCGGATACGGCAACGTGCTGGGATTGTTCCTTAGGGTTGCTGTATTGAATATTTTATGTGATACTTATTAGACAAAAAAGAATACAACTTACAAAAAATTATTAATTAATTTGATGTGACACGCTCAAATTTAGGGGTTGATTTATTAGTGTCCTACGGGTTAGCCGGATACGGCAACGTGCTGGGATTGTTCCTTAGGGTTGCTATATTGAATATTTTATTTGATACTCATTAGACAAAAAAGAATACAACTTACAAAAAATTATTAATAAATTTGATGTGACACGCTCAAATTTAGGGGTTGATTTATTAGTGTCCTACGGGTTAGCCGGATACGGCAACGTGCTGGGATTGTTCCTTAGGGTTGCTGTATTGAATATTTTATGTGATACTCATTAGACAAAAAAGAATACAACTTACAAAAAATTATTAATAAATTTGATGTGACACGCTCAAATTTAGGGGTTGATTTATTAGTGTCCTACGGGTTAGCCGGATACGGCAACGTGCTGGGATTGTTCCTTAGGGTTGCTATATTGAATATTTTATTTGATACTCATTAGACAAAAAAGAATACAACTTACAAAAAATTATTAATAAATTTGATGTGACACGCTCAAATTTAGGGGTTGATTTATTAGTGTCCTACGGGTTAGCCGGATACGGCAACGTGCTGGGATTGTTCCTTAGGGTTGCTGTATTGAATATTTTATGTGATACTCATTAGACAAAAAAGAATACAACTTACAAAAAATTATTAATAAATTTGATGTGACACGCTCAAATTTAGGAGTTGATTTATTAGTGTCCTACGGGTTAGCCGGATACGGCAACGTGCTGGGATTGTTCCTTAGGGTTGCTGTATTGAATATTTTATGTGATACTCATTAGACAAAAAGAATACAACCTACAAAAAATTATTAATAAATCTGATGTGACACGCTCAAATTTAGGGGTTGATTTATTAGTGTCCCACGGGTTAGCCGGATACGGCAACGTGCTAGGATTGTTCCTTAGGGTTGCTGTATTGAATATTTTATGTGATACTCATTAGACACAAAAGAAAACAACTTACAAAAAATTATTAATAAATTTGCTGTGACACGCTTAAATTTAGGGGTTGATTTATTAGTGCCCTACGGGTTAGCCGGATACGGCAACGTGCTGGGATTGTTCCTTAGGGTTGCTGTATTGAATATTTTATGTGATACTCATTAGACAAAAAAGAATACAACTTACAAAAAATTATTAATAAATTTGATGTGACACGCTCAAATTTAGGGGTTGATTTATTAGTGTCCTACGGGTTAGCCGGATACGGCAACGTGCTGGGATTGTTCCTTAGGGTTGCTGCATTGAATATTTTATGTGATGCACATTAGACAAAAAAGAATACAACGTACAAAAAATTATTAATAAATTTGATGTGACACGCTCAAATTTAGGAGTTGATTTATTAGTGTCCTACGGGTTAGCCGGATACGGCAACGTGCTGGGATTGTTCCTTAGGGTTACTGTATTGAATATTTTATGTGATACTCATTAGACAAAAAAGAATACAACTTACAAAAAATTATTAATAAATTTGATGTGACACGCTCAAATTTAGGGGTTGATTTATTAGTGTCCTACGGGTTAGCCGGATACGGCAACGTGCTGGGATTGTTCCTTAGGGTTACTGTATTGAATATTTTATGTGATACACATTACACAAAAAATAATACAACTTACAAAAAATTATTAATAAATTTGATGTGACACGCCAAAATTTAGGGGTTGATTTATTAGTGTCCTACGGGTTAGCCGGATACGGCAACGTGCTGGGATTGTTCCTTAGGATTACTGTATTGAATATTTTATGTGATACTCATTAGACAAAAAAGAATACAACTTACAAAAAATTATTAATAAATTTGATGTGATACGCTCAAATTTAGGGGTTGATTTATTAGTGTCCTACGGGTTAGCCGGATACGGCAACGTGCTGGGATTGTTCCTTAGGATTACTGTATTGAATATTTTATGTGATACTCATTAGACAAAAAAGAATACAACTTACAAAAAATTATTAATAAATTTGATGTGATACGCTCAAATTTAGGGGTTGATTTATTAGTGTCCTACGGGTTAGCCGGATACGGCAACGTGCTGGGATTGTTCCTTAGGGTTGCTGTATTGAATATTTTATGTGATACTCATTAGACAAAAAAGAATACAACTTACAAAAAATTATTAATAAATTTGATGTGACACGCTCAAATTTAGGGGTTGATTTATTAGTGTCCTACGGGTTAGCCGGATACGGCAACGTGCTGGGATTGTTCCTTAGGATTACTGTATTGAATATTTTATGTGATACTCATTAGACAAAAAAGAATACAACTTACAAAAAATTATTAATAAATTTGATGTGACACGCTCAAATTTAGGGGTTGATTTATTAGTGTCCTACGGGTTAGCCGGATACGGCAACGTGCTGGGATTGTTCCTTAGGGTTGCTGTATTGAATATTTTATGTGATACTCATTAGACAAAAAAGAATACAACTTACAAAAAATTATTAATAAATTTGATGTGACACGCTCAAATTTAGGGGTTGATTTATTAGTGTCCTACGGGTTAGCCGGATACGGCAACGTGCTGGGATTGTTCCTTAGGGTTGCTATATTGAATATTTTATTTGATACTCATTAGACAAAAAAGAATACAACTTACAAAAAATTATTAATAAATTTGATGTGACACGCTCAAATTTAGGGGTTGATTTATTAGTGTCCTACGGGTTAGCCGGATACGGCAACGTGCTGGGATTGTTCCTTAGGGTTGCTGTATTGAATATTTTATGTGATACTCATTAGACAAAAAAGAATACAACTTACAAAAAATTATTAATAAATTTGATGTGACACGCTCAAATTTAGGAGTTGATTTATTAGTGTCCTACGGGTTAGCCGGATACGGCAGCGTGCTGGGATTGTTCCTTAGGGTTGCTGTATTGAATATTTTATGTGATACTCATTAGACAAAAAGAATACAACCTACAAAAAATTATTAATAAATCTGATGTGACACGCTCAAATTTAGGGGTTGATTTATTAGTGTCCCACGGGTTAGCCGGATACGGCAACGTGCTAGGATTGTTCCTTAGGGTTGCTGTATTGAATATTTTATGTGATACTCATTAGACACAAAAGAAAACAACTTACAAAAAATTATTAATAAATTTGCTGTGACACGCTTAAATTTAGGGGTTGATTTATTAGTGCCCTACGGGTTAGCCGGATACGGCAACGTGCTGGGATTGTTCCTTAGGGTTGCTGTATTGAATATTTTATGTGATACTCATTAGACAAAAAAGAATACAACTTACAAAAAATTATTAATAAATTTGATGTGACACGCTCAAATTTAGGGGTTGATTTATTAGTGTCCTACGGGTTAGCCGGATACGGCAACGTGCTGGGATTGTTCCTTAGGGTTGCTGCATTGAATATTTTATGTGATGCACATTAGACAAAAAAGAATACAACGTACAAAAAATTATTAATAAATTTGATGTGACACGCTCAAATTTAGGGGTTGATTTATTAGTGTCCTACGGGTTAGCCGGATACGGCAACGTGCTAGGATTGTTCCTTAGGGTTGCTGTATTGAATATTTTATGTGATACTCATTAGACACAAAAGAAAACAACTTACAAAAAATTATTAATAAATTTGCTGTGACACGCTTAAATTTAGGGGTTGATTTATTAGTGCCCTACGGGTTAGCCGGATACGGCAACGTGCTGGGATTGTTCCTTAGGGTTGCTGTATTGAATATTTTATGTGATACTCATTAGACAAAAAAGAATACAACTTACAAAAAATTATTAATAAATTTGATGTGACACGCTCAAATTTAGGGGTTGATTTATTAGTGTCCTACGGGTTAGCCGGATACGGCAACGTGCTGGGATTGTTCCTTAGGGTTTCTGCATTGAATATTTTATGTGATGCACATTAGACAAAAAAGAATACAACGTACAAAAAATTATTAATAAATTTGATGTGACACGCTCAAATTTAGGGGTTGATTTATTAGTGTCCTACGGGTTAGCCGGATACGGCAACGTGCTGGGATTGTTCCTTAGGGTTACTGTATTGAATATTTTATGTGATACTCATTAGACAAAAAAGAATACAACTTACAAAAAATTATTAATAAATTTGATGTGACACGCTCAAATTTAGGGGTTGATTTATTAGTGTCCTACGGGTTAGCCGGATACGGCAACGTGCTGGGATTGTTCCTTAGGGTTACTGTATTGAATATTTTATGTGATACACATTACACAAAAAAGAATACAACTTACAAAAAATTATTAATAAATTTGATGTGACACGCCAAAATTTAGGGGTTGATTTATTAGTGTCCTACGGGTTAGCCGGATACGGCAACGTGCTGGGATTGTTCCTTAGGATTACTGTATTGAATATTTTATGTGATACTCATTAGACAAAAAAGAATACAACTTACAAAAAATTATTAATAAATTTGATGTGATACGCTCAAATTTAGGGGTTGATTTATTAGTGTCCTACGGGTTAGCCGGATACGGCAACGTACTGGGATTGTTCCTTAGGATTACTGTATTGAATATTTTATGTGATACTCATTAGACAAAAAAGAATACAACTTACAAAAAATTATTAATAAATTTGATGTGATACGCTCAAATTTAGGGGTTGATTTATTAGTGTCCTACGGGTTAGCCGGATACGGCAACGTGCTGGGATTGTTCCTTAGGGTTGCTGTATTGAATATTTTATGTGATACTTATTAGACAAAAAAGAATACAACTTACAAAAAATTATTAATAAATTTGATGTGACACGCTCAAATTTAGGGGTTGATTTATTAGTGTCCTACGGGTTAGCCGGATACGGCAACGTGCTGGGATTGTTCCTTAGGGTTGCTATATTGAATATTTTATTTGATACTCATTAGACAAAAAAGAATACAACTTACAAAAAATTATTAATAAATTTGATGTGACACGCTCAAATTTAGGGGTTGATTTATTAGTGTCCTACGGGTTAGCCGGATACGGCAACGTGCTGGGATTGTTCCTTAGGGTTGCTGTATTGAATATTTTATGTGATATTCATTAGACAAAAAAGAATACAACTTACAAAAAATTATTAATAAATTTGATGTGACACGCTCAAATTTAGGGGTTGATTTATTAGTGTCCTACGGGTTAGCCGGATACGGCAACGTGCTGGGATTGTTCCTTAGGGTTGCTATATTGAATATTTTATTTGATACTCATTAGACAAAAAAGAATACAACTTACAAAAAATTATTAATAAATTTGATGTGACACGCTCAAATTTAGGGGTTGATTTATTAGTGTCCTACGGGTTAGCCGGATACGGCAACGTGCTGGGATTGTTCCTTAGGGTTGCTGTATTGAATATTTTATGTGATACTCATTAGACAAAAAAGAATACAACTTACAAAAAATTATTAATAAATTTGATGTGACACGCTCAAATTTAGGGGTTGATTTATTAGTGTCCCACGGGTTAGCCGGATACGGCAACGTGCTGGGATTGTTCCTTAGGGTTGCTATATTGAATATTTTATGTGATACTCATTAGACAAAAAGAATACAACCTACAAAAAATTATTAATAAATCTGATGTGACACGCTCAAATTTAGGGGTTGATTTATTAGTGTCCCACGGGTTAGCCGGATACGGCAACGTGCTAGGATTGTTCCTTAGGGTTGCTGTATTGAATATTTTATGTGATACTCATTAGACACAAAAGAAAACAACTTACAAAAAATTATTAATAAATTTGCTGTGACACGCTTAAATTTAGGGGTTGATTTATTAGTGCCCTACGGGTTAGCCGGATACGGCAACGTGCTGGGATTGTTCCTTAGGGTTGCTGTATTGAATATTTTATGTGATACTCATTAGACAAAAAAGAATACAACTTACAAAAAATTATTAATAAATTTGATGTGACACGCTCAAATTTAGGGGTTGATTTATTAGTGTCCTACGGGTTAGCCGGATACGGCAATGTGCTGGGATTGTTCCTTAGGGTTGCTATATTGAATATTTTATTTGATACTCATTAGACAAAAAAGAATACAACTTACAAAAAATTATTAATAAATTTGATGTGATACGCTCAAATTTAGGGGTTGATTTATTAGTGTCCTACGGGTTAGCCGGATACGGCAACGTGCTGGGATTGTTCCTTAGGGTTGCTGTATTGAATATTTTATGTGATACTCATTAGACAAAAAAGAATACAACTTACAAAAAATTATTAATAAATTTGCTGTGACACGCTTAAATTTAGGGGTTGATTTATTAGTGTCCTACGGGTTAGCCGGATACGGCAACGTGCTGGGATTGTTCCTTAGGGTTACTGTATTGAATATTTTATGTGATACACATTACACAAAAAAGAATACAACTTACAAAAAATTATTAATAAATTTGATGTGACACGCCAAAATTTAGGGGTTGATTTATTAGTGTCCTACGGGTTAGCCGGATACGGCAACGTGCTGGGATTGTTCCTTAGGATTACTGTATTGAATATTTTATGTGATACTCATTAGACAAAAAAGAATACAACTTACAAAAAATTATTAATAAATTTGATGTGATACGCTCAAATTTAGGGGTTGATTTATTAGTGTCCTACGGGTTAGCCGGATACGGCAACGTGCTGGGATTGTTCCTTAGGATTACTGTATTGAATATTTTATGTGATACTCATTAGACAAAAAAGAATACAACTTACAAAAAATTATTAATAAATTTGATGTGATACGCTCAAATTTAGGGGTTGATTTATTAGTGTCCTACGGGTTAGCCGGATACGGCAACGTGCTGGGATTGTTCCTTAGGGTTGCTGTATTGAATATTTTATGTGATACTCATTAGACAAAAAAGAATACAACTTACAAAAAATTATTAATAAATTTGATGTGACACGCTCAAATTTAGGGGTTGATTTATTAGTGTCCTACGGATTAGCCGGATACGGCAACGTGCTGGGATTGTTCCTTAGGGTTGCTATATTGAATATTTTATGTGATACTCATTAGACAAAAAAGAATACAACTTACAAAAAATTATTAATAAATTTGATGTGACACGCTCAAATTTAGGGGTTGATTTATTAGTGACCTACGGGTTAGCCGGATACGGCAACGTGCTGGGATTGTTCCTTAGGGTTGCTGTATTGAATATTTTATGTGATACTCATTAGACAAAAAAGAATACAACTTACAAAAAATTATTAATAAATTTGATGTGACACGCTCAAATTTAGGGGTTGATTTATTAGTGTCCTACGGGTTAGCCGGATACGGCAACGTGCTGGGATTGTTCCTTAAGGTTTCTGTATTGAATATTTTATGTGATACACATTAGACAAAAAAGAATACAACTTACAAAATTATTAACTATTTTTACAAATTTTTAGCAGCCTATAAATCATGTGCAATGGTGGCCTCTTTAATATGAACAACCTGTATGTATTTCAGATATATTTACGCGAAGATTTAACAACAAAACCACCTTACACAAGAAAAATTTGGCGGACCATAGCGCTTCCAACAGAATTCCAAGTAACAGTCCACCAAAACTACAGTCGCGTACATATTGACGGACATAACCATAATGGGCAACATGGCGATACATCCTCACCCTTCCCCGTTCAAACAGTGGTTGTTACGGAAACCAAACAAACAACAACAAACACGTTTGCACCAATCGCCGAAAGTTTTCAAGGTCAAAACAAGCTAGAACATGACGTTGAACCAGTTTGGACTAAACCATACAGGTTGGAACAAACAAACACGAATCAGCGAACGGAAGTTAATGATAAATTAAATTGGGGACAAGAACAAATTCAAACAATAGAACCACAACGTAGACCCAAAGGGCATTATATTATTAAAGGGCAAACAGGCACAAACCAGCAAAAAGTAGATTCGGGTGAAATAAAAATTAGTGACAAACTTATGAGGTTTACCTCAAATACAAATACGAAGTATGAAACTCAACCAACATACAAAATCGAATACAGACCTAAGGATTCATCATATATTGTTAATACAAAGTCTTACAGTAATATGGCATTTGAAAACTGCCCAAAAAATTCAACAGGTATGCATTACATCACATACCACTTTCGGTTTATTATATATATATAGTCAAATTCTAATATGTTATTTCAAATTATAAACGAGTTCTAAATATCAAATTTGAGAAGTTTAGGGTATTTTAATATATCAAGAAAATCTGTTTAGAGCGTTGCATGAAGTACCATTTTCGGTTTATCAATTTTATCAAAAATCTGATATGTCATTCCCATTAATATAAAAGTCTTAAATACCATATTTTAAAAGTTTTGGGTTACGGGCAGCGCCAAAAATTTCCGTCCTGATATAGATCCAAGTATCTGAAGTCACAAAAGTATCGAGTTGTTATCAAATTCTTTACCTGGGAAGGCCTTTCTCCTCAATGTATCAAAGATCGGCTGGATGGCGTTTATGGGAAAAATTCACCGTCTTATTCTGTGGTAAAAGATTGGTCGAAACGGTTTCGATTTGGGCAGGAATCCTTGGAAGATGACGCCAGAACAGAAAGGACGGCGGACGTGGTGACGGACGAATTGCCCTTATTGAAAATCTAGTATTAGGCGACCGACGCTTGAATGTGAAACAAATATCTCAAATGACGGGGCTTTCTGTTACAAGCATTCGTCGAATTATCCACGATCATTTAGGCATGAATAAAGTTAGCGCCAAGTTGGTCCCAAAACATCTCTCAGCAGTTCAGCGCCAGCGTCGTATTAGATATGCTCAAAACTTTTTGAAGCGTAAACCCAACGGAGGTGTTGAAGACAATTGTCACAGGAGATGAAACTATGGTTCTCTACTATAATCCTTTATCCAAAAGGGAGTAGATGGAACGGAAGCGAAAAGGAGAAACACCGTCAAGAAAGTTCAAGGTCTGCCAGAAATTCTCAGGCAGTTATCTGGAGGGCATGGAAGAGATGCCAGGAGAAAAATTCACCGTCTTATTCTGTGGTAAAAGATTGGTCGAAACGGTTTCGATTTGGGCAGGAATTCTTGGAAGATGACGCCGGAACAGGAAGGACGGCGGATGTGGTGACGGACGAATTGCCCTTATTGAAAATCTAGTATTAGGCGACCGACGCTTGAAGGTGAAAGAAATATCTCAAATGACGGGGCTTTCTGATACAAACATTCGTCGAATCATCTACGATCATTTAGGCATGAATAAAGTTAGCGCAAAGTTGGTCCCAAAACATCTCTCAGCAGTTCAGCGCCATCGTCGTATTAGATGTGCTCAAAACTTTTTGAAGCGTTAACCCAACGGAGGTGTTGAAGACAATTGTCACAGGAGATGAAACTATGGTTCTCTACTATGATCCTTTATCCAAAAGGGAGTCTATGGAATGGAGGCGAAAAGGAGAAACACCGCCAAAAAGTTCAGGGTCTGCCAGAAATTCTCAGGCATGGAAGAGAAGAGATGCCAGGGGAAATATTCACCGTCTTATTCTGTGGTAAAAGAATGGTCGAAACGGTTTCGATTTGGTCAGGAATCCTTGGAAGATGACGTCAGAACAGAAAGGACGGCGGACGTAGCGACGATCGACAATATTGCCCTTATTGAAAATCTAGTATTAGGCGACCGACGCTTGAAGGTGAAAGAAATATTTCAAATGAAGGGTCCTTCTGATACAAGCATTCGTCGAATCATTCACGATCATATAGGCATGAATAAAATTAGCGCAAGGTTGGTCCCAAAACATCTCTCAGCAGTTCAGCGCCAGCGTCGTTTTGGATGTGCTCAAAACTTTTTGAAGCGTAAACCCAACGGAGGTGTTGAAGACAATTGTCACAGGAGATGAAACTATGGTTCTCTACTATGATCCTTTATCCAAAAGGGAGTCGATGGAATGGAAGCGAAAAGGAGAAACACCGCCAAGAAAGTTCAGGGTCTGCCAGAAATTCTCAGGCAGTTATCTGGAGGGCATGGAAGAGATGCCAGGAGAAAAATTCACCGTCTTATTCTGTGGTAAAAGATTGGTCGAAACGGTTTCGATTTGGGCAGGAATCCTTGGAAGATGACGTCAGAACAGAAAGGACGGCGGACGTGGTGACGGACGAATTGCCCTTATTGAAAATCCAGTATTAGGCGACCGACACTTGAAGGTGAAAGAAATATTTCAAATGAAGGGTCTTTCTGATACAAGCATTCGTCGAATCATTCACGATCATATAGGCATGAATAAAGTTAGCGCAAAGTTGGTCCCAAAACATCTCTCAGCAGTTCAGCGCCAATGTCGTGTTGAATGTGCTCAAAACTTTTTGATGTGATGTAAACCCAACGGAGGTGTTGAAGACAATTGTCCCAGGAAAAGAAACTATGGTTCTCTACTCTGATCCTTTATCCAAAAGGGAGTCGATGGAATGGAGGCGAAAAGGAGTAACACCGTCAAGAAAGTTCAGAGTCTGCCAGAAATTCTCAGGCAGTTATCTGGAGCGCATGAAAGAGATGCCAGGAGAAAAATTCGCCGTCTTATTCTGTGGTAAAAGATTGGTTGAGACGGTTTCGATTTGGGCACGAATCCTTAGAAGATGACGTCAGAACAGAAGGACGGCGGACGTGGTGACGGACGATAATATTGCCCTTATTGAAAATCTAGTATTAGGCGACCGACGCTTGAAGGTGAAAGAAATACCTCAAATGACAGGGCTTTGTGATACAAGCATTCGTCGAATCATCCACGATCATTTAGGCATGAATAAAGTTAGCGCAAGGTTGGTCCCAAAACATCTCTCAGCAGTTCAGCGCCAACGTCGTATTGGATATACAAGTTAGCGCAAAGTTGGTCCCAAAACATCTTTCAGTTTTGAATGTGCTCAAAACTTTTGGACGCTGTGATGTAAACCCAATGGAGGTGTTGAAGACAATAGCCACAGGAGATGAAACTATGGTTCTCTACTATGATCCTTTATCCAAAAGGGAGTCAATGGAATGGAAGCGAAAAGGAGAAACACCGCCAAGAAAGTTCAGGGTCTGCCAGTCGACAAAAAAGGTGATAGGTACGACCTTTTGGGATCGTGACTGCGGTTTTGAACAAACTGATCATCCTCCTTATAGTCCAGATATGGCCCCCAGTGACTACTATCTGTTTGGAAATTTAAAAAGGACCTTCCAGGGCGCCATTCAGTGACGACGAAGCAGTGTAGGCTGCAGTTTGGGCACATTTTGAAAACAAACCAAAGGAATATTTTTTAGGGGTATTTAATTGTTACTGAAACGTTATAATAAGTGCATTGATTATATTGACAAATAAAATTTAATTGTCTACAGCGTTTCTTTCATAGTCAAGTCGGAAATTTTTGCCGCTTCCCTCTTTTATCATAATATATTTTTCGCGAAAATCTGTTCAGAGAATGTTTCTAATCTAGGACCGGTTGCATACCTGTGGTCGTGTTCCCAATTTTTAAACTGTTGGAAAGGTCGTGGCGTGGTCCAAAATTGTGCCCCAGGGACCCATTTCAACCCCGAAAGCCTTGAATGCGATTGGCCCCACAAAGTTAAATGCATATCCGGGCCCCACGACCAGAAAGTAAAGTTTGAAAAATACTCCAGTCCAGATATGTCAAAAATTTGTTCTCCAAGTTTTTCAGGTTTGTAATTTTCTTACCGGTTTCAGGATATTAAAAACATTTATTTCAGGATTGTTGCCACATCCGACAGACTGTACAAAATTCATAAACTGTGCTTTTGGAAAAGCTTTTGTTCAAGATTGCGGACCAGGGACCGCGTTTAATTCTGTTATACAAGCTTGCGATTATCCCCATAAAGTTGGCTGCGACATAAACATCGAAGAAAAAAGTGACTACACTTTAAACAAAGGCCAAAATCCAAGTTATATCAACAGTAATTTAGACAATGGATTTCAACCTGGCAGTTTTGACGATTATAACCAAAATATTGGCCAAAATTATTATGGATCACATATTATAAAAGTATATGATCAAAATATTATAAGACAACAAAAAAATTTAAATGTTCACGGCCAAAATTGTCCCGGAAATTGCCCTCCTGGCCAAAATGCTCAAAGCTGTCCCAACAACAACTGTGGTACACCACAAAGCCAAAATATTGACCAACAAACAAATCAACAAATTGGGCAAAATTGTCCGAATAATAACTGTGGATCTGGTCAAAATTATAACTACCAGGGACAAAATTGTCCTAACAATAACTGTGGTACAACACAAGGACAAAATATTGACCAACAAACAAATCAACAAATTGGGCAAAATTGTCCGAATAATAACTGTGGATCTGGTCAAAATTATAACCACCAGGGACAAAATTGTCCTAACAACAACTGTGGTATAACACAAGTACAAAATATTGATCAACAAACAAATCCACAAATTGGTCAAAATTGCCCAAATAATAATTGCGCCTCATTAGGCCAAAATCAACAAACTGGTCAACAATATTATCATAATCAACATGGACAAAATATAAGACCAATAAGTCAGACTGGCCACACAAATGATCAAAATTATGATCAACCCAAAAATGAATATAATAGTAGAGCACATACTGTTCAAAATCCACAGAATTTTGGACAAAATATGGGGCAGTATGGAAGTTACAGGCCAGACCAGTATGGCCAAAATTCTGGAACATATGTTCAAACAACTGGACAGAATGTAGAACAAAATAAACCCGAAAAACAAGAGGTAAAATGTCCGCAAGGTCATAGTGGTTTATTGCCCCATCCATATATTTGTGAAAAATTTTTGAATTGTGCCAATGGCGCCACATTTATTCAAGATTGTGGGCCAGGTACCGTTTTCAATCCAGATACTAAAGTATGCGATTGGCCATATAATGTAAAATGTACTACAGAAAAACCAGAAAATAATGACAATAGACAAACTACAGGACAACATGGCCAAAATACGGGACAATATAATGGACATACTGTAGAGCAATATAGTCAAAACACGGGCCAATATACTGGCCATGTTAGTGGACAAAATAATGAACAATACTATGGTCAAAATATAGGGCAACATAGCCAAAATACAGGGCAATATAACACCCATACTATTCGTAGAAACACTACAAGTTATGGGCAAAATACGGGCATATATAATGGTCAAACCTCTGGTCAAGTTTATCGTGAAAGTACTGGACAATATTACGGTCAAAACACACAACAACATGGTCAAAATGCGGGACAATATTACGGCCAGACTACTCAAAGAATTACCACAAGTTATGGCCAAAATTCTGGACAAAACTATGGTCATAGTACAGGCCAATATGGCAGTAGTTGTGGACCAAATTCCGGACAAAATTGTAGCCAAAATACTGGTCAAACTTCTAGTCAGGTTTATGGGCAAAATAATGGACAATATCATGGTCAAACTATTGGACAATATGGCCAAACTATTCAAAGAAATACCACAAATTATAGCCAAAATACAGGCCAGTATGGTAGTGGTTGCGGTCCAAATTCTGGACCTAATTGTAGTCAAGGTACCGGTCAAACTTTCAGTCAAAATGGTCATAATTCTGGACAATTCTCTAGTCAAGTTTTTGATCAAAATAGAGAACAATATTCTGGTCAAAGCTTAGGAGAGTCTGGAACTCCTTGTAGTTCAAATTCTGGCCCTAATTGTGGTCAGAATTCTGGTCAAACTATTGGTCCTCATGGCCAAAATACAAAACAGTATGATGGCCAAAATAGTGGGCAATTTGGTCAAAATTCGGACCAGTATTATAGCCAAACTACACAAAGAAATACCTCTAATTATGGTCAAAATATTGGAGAAACTTATGGTCACAATCCAGGACAATATGATAGTCCTTGTGGTCCCAATTCAGGTCCAAATTGTGGCCAAAATAGTGGACAATATTATAGCCAAACTACACAAAGAAATAACACTAATTATGGTCAAAATATTGGAGAAAACTATAGTCACAGTACAGGACAAATCAATAGTCCTTGTGGTCCCAATTCTGGGCCAAATTGTGGCCAATATCATGGCCAAAATATCGGACAATATGACCAAACAAGTGACCAGACCATAAAATTTGAAAATAAAGCAAAACGAAATTATACAAAAATAATTGGGTACAGAAGAGATCCGCCTCGGTATACAGAAAGTGTTTCCGATAAAAATTTAGAAATTATAGAACCAGCTGACCCTATAATATTAAATTCTACTATTTCGGTTCATGATAATACCAAAAAAACTGGTAGACATTGGCCTCCGCCTTTTCCTTCGACGGATACAAGTGCCGATTACTATTTTGAAGAAGTGACCCAACCTTCCGAACACAAAACAGGTAAAAAAGTTTGGAAACACGCAAAAAGTTGCAGAGAATTCGAATTTGAATGTTCTTTTAATGAATGTATACCAGAAATTTGGCGCTGTGACGGAGAACTGGTAAGAGTTTTGATTAGACCTTATTTAGTATACGTTATTTTATGCGTATATTTTTAAATTACAGGATTGCAGAAATGGCGCAGACGAAAGATACTGCAACTTACACATTAAAAAATTTACGACTATTCCAAATGCTAGGTTATATAAACATGAAGTAGAAAAATGGTTGAATACGGATCTTAATACTTGTGCTAATAACTGCTTAAAGGCAAAATCTTTTACTTGCAAAAGCTTTAATTTTAAGTAAGTGATGATAATGGGATCAAAATGCGCTACTAGATAAATCACAGTTGACTCGTCCGCCATTTTGGAGCCAATTTAATTATTCAATATCACTGTTCCAGTATTATTAATCATAGAAATTCCGTAAAGCCCATTTTTTAAATCAACCACGCTTATATCCGAGTGTTTTCCATCGTTGCAAACATTTTTCTATACAGCTTGCATTTTTGGATTTTAGTTTATATATGTAAAACATAGCAAAATAATTGTAGAAATATTCGTTTTCCGGGAATGGACTGTGTCATATTTTGAGTCAGAGCTCAACGTTTCGCCGGCAGTCGTATGGGGCATCTTCAGGAACAAGGGGGATAGTAATGTCTTAAACAAGGTTACCCGACGTGTCAACCACGCTAGAGACCGAGTTTAAGCAACAAGAGGGAGAGACTCAGTTTACAAGGTTACCCGACGTGTAAACCACGTTAGAGGCCAAATAAACCAAGTGACGAAAGGAAGGCCGAGAAGAAAGTTATATACTAATCTAAAGATACGGTAGATGAGCAAAGCTAATGAGGACCAATGGGAATCGTGTTCGTAATGGTAGATTGGGCATGTCGTGTTCCAAGAATCACCGGTTTCCACATGTGACTCAAGAAATAGCCATCATCCCGATTGATGTTATTAGGATGTTTCCATATTTCTAAAGTTTCCCTGTATTTACGTCTGTAAAACTCAGGGACAGTAGCTAAAATGCGAGTATTTTCAAATAAGATGTTATGTCCTCTGTTGTGTTGGTGTTCTGCGACCGCAGATGTTAATACCATACCATTACGCAGACAGCGTTTGTGTTCTGACAACTCGATTCCCATTGGTCCTCATTAGCTTTGCTCATCTACCGTATTTTTAGATTAGTATATAACTGTCTTCTCGGCCTTCCTTTCGTCACTTGGTTTATTTGGCCTCTAGCGTGGTTTACACGTCGGGTAACCTTGTAAACTGAGTCTCCCCCTCTTGTTGCTTAAACTCGACCTCTAGCGTGGTTGACACGTCAGGTAACCTTGTTTAAGACAGTACTACCCCCTTTGCTCCTGAAGATGCCCCATACGACTGCGGGCAAAACGTTGAGCTCTGACTCAAAATATGACACAGTCCATTCCCGAAAAACGAATATTTCTCATGACTCAGACTGTGGAAGCCTACGCAATTATTTCAAAATAATTGTATTTCACTAGTTTTATCCAGTAGACTATTCATAACATTTGCCTCAAATACCCGAAAATGCACTCCTAAATTTTGTGAAGGAGGGCAGTCGCTTCTCTATCTCACGCCACCGTCCGATTACCAGATTTCTTCCGTTACTTTTGACTTTTATTTATTTTGTTTGTTTGTTTATTTTAGGAAACACGACAACGTTTGCATGTTATGTGATACAAATCTTGGTCTTTCTGGTGCACTCGCCAATTCTCATTTGTACGATTATTACGAATTATCTACTTATACCGTTGACTGTACAAACAAATACAAATGTTCAACTGGAAAATGCATTAATTATACACAGGTAAATAAAATTTAAGGACATGCCTAAGTCCCGATCGTGGGACCGCGTCCAAAAACTTAGTCCCAAAGGGGCATGTCGTACCAATTAACGCACAAAAGTCGGCCTTAGTGTTCCAAGCATGAATTTTGTGTTATGTTTAGATAATGTTAAAATGTTTTGAGTTTAGATTTGTGATGGAAACGATGATTGTGGTAACAGGCAAGACGAAAAAAACTGTTCAGCCGAATCAATCGGGTATCAGATTAAATTAGCTGGATCCCCACATAAGAACGAAGGCCGATTAGAAGTTAAAGGTAAATATTCAAATACCTTTTAATCCTCTGTAAACGCACTCGGTCCCAAGGAGCAACGATGGTACGTTTTGGTCTGTTAGCCTTTGACGTCTGGTCAAAAAATAAAATCGTCCCAACCATGTTCTAAAGGGTTTTTCAATAAGGGCGGGTCGATGTTGAAATGGAATAAAACAAGATATGTGTGAGGTATGGACGAAATTCTTTTTTTATTTGAAAGGCCCATGTATGTTATTATGTATAGAATATAATATCCTTCAAATGTCCGCCGCGGCTTCTCACGGTGGCACGGATCCGAGTGGTCCAATTTTCAATGACTCTGCCGCATAGATCCGGCTGAATTTGATCGATGGCATTGGTAATGTTAACTTTAAGGGCATCCGTTGATTGCGGCTTATTGGCATAGACCTGCGACTCGCGAAACCCCACAAGAAAAAGTCTAGTGGGGTCAAATCGCACGATCTTGGTGGCCAATTCACGTCACCTCTGCGAGAGATAACCGTACCATCAAATCGTTTATGCAGAAGGTCCACTGTGGCGTCCGCTGTGTGGCACGTAGCGCCGTCCTGCTGGAAAAACATGTCGTCTACCTCCATATCATCCAATTTGGGAAAAAAGAAATATGTTATCATCGTTCTGTAGCGCTCGCCATTGACGTCGTTTTCAAAAAAGTACGGACCAATGACGCCGCCGGCCCAAAATCCGCACCAAACGGTAACTTTTTGTGGATGCATTCCGACCTGGTGAACCTCGTGTGGGTTGGTGTCGTCCCATATACGGCAATTGTGTTTATTAACATAGCCATTCATCCAAAAATGCGCCTCATCGCTAAAGATGATTTTTTGGGCAAAATTGGGGTCCTCTTCCAAACGCGCCGAAGCCCAGTCAGCGAACAAACGGTGTTGTCTATTGTCATTAACTCCTGGGTCAGTTGGATCTTGTACGGGTGTAGGCCCAAGTCCCGACGCAAAATTCGCCAAGTTGAACTCTGCGAAAGGCCGAGTTCTTGTGCACGGCGAGGAATTGATTGCCTCGGGTTCTCCTGCACACTTTCTCGGACCGCGGCAATGTTCTCGGGCGATCTGGCATTCCTTTGACGTACGGGTGTTGGCTGATTATTTACCGAACCAGTCGTCTCGAATTTGGCCACCAAACGTTGGAGAGTCGACTTTGAAGAGCCACCGCGTCTGCCGTAAAATGGGCGCAACGCGCGCAACGTTTTCACTAACGAGCATTCATTTTGTTAATACAGTTTTATCATTTGGAAGTGCTGCTCAATCGTGTAACTTGCCATGGTGATTTGGCATCTGTGACAGAATAATAAACAACAGATTTGACAGAAGCCACCAAAACAACATCGTCGCCACAACCTGCCAACATCGACCCGCCCTTATTGAAAACCCTTTACTTCAATAAATTTACCAATTTTGTTAAATGTACCTTTGACTACCAAGGGTTTCACCTCATTCGGCCCACATAGGACCTGGATACAGCCCCTGTGGCACACCTGCGAATTTATCTTTTTGTTTATGACATTGTTGGGACCTTAACTTTGAAAATTTTTGAATACTGGGCCAAAACTTATACGACATACATAATTTTAAAAAATTGCAGTATTCGACGAATGGGGCTACATTTGCGACGACAAATTCACCCTTCGTAATGCCGATGTGGTTTGCAAAGAACTTGGCTTCAAGTTAGGCGCCTTGGAAGTTAAACCAGGTTCATATTTTGCCCAGAATATAAAAGACAATGAGACCTTTTACCTAATGGACGATATACAATGCTTGGGAAATGAAACTTCGATAAGAAATTGTGACTTCAGTGGTTGGGGCATTCATAATTGTATGCCACAAGAGGTTAGTGAAATCTAATCCCAAGTAACACGACCTAAAATCGACGTCACGTCTTATATACGTGATATAATCGTCTTGGAGACATCTCAGAGTGCAGCTGTATTACGTCATTTTAAGACAGTTTCGACGTCATTTTCAGCAGTGCTTTAGACGTCATTTTAAGACGTTGTTTAGATGTCATTATAAGAATTATTTAGGCGTCATTTTAAAACGTTTTTCCACGTCATTCTTAGAGGTTGTTCAGATATTTTAAGACGGTGTTTCGACGTCATTTTCAGACGTGCTTTAGACGTCATTTTAAGACGTTGTTTAGATGTCATTATGAATCTTATTTAGACGTCATTTTAAGACGTTTTTCCACGTCATTTTTAGAGGTTGTTCAGATATTTTAAGACGGTGTTTCGACGTCATTTTCAGACGTGCTTTAGACGTCATTTTAATACGTTGTTTAGATATCATCATAAGAATTATTTAGGCGTCATTTTAAGACGTTTTCCCACGTCATTCTTAGACGTTGTTTAGACATTTTAAGACTGTATTTCGACGTCACTTTAAATAAATCAAAACAATATACCTACAATAACCCATTTCTGGGTGTGCCATTTGGCAAATTAATTTGCTTCTACTCGTAGATTTCGGTAATGATACATATATTAAAAAATCATGATAATAAACACTATATTTTTGCATAAAGTAAACGTCGTAAAGACGTCAAATTAGACGTTTGAAAAAGGTTTAAATAGACCTAAATATGACCACATAAAGACGTCTTATGGACGTCATAGCGACCACAAATCTGACGTCTAAATAGTTCTATTTGAGACCAAAAACAATCACCACATTGGCGTCGTACAGGCATCAAATTAGACGTCTAAATAGTACCATTTTAGACTTAAAATCAACGTCACAGTGACGTAAACACGTCAAATTCATATATATATAAAAAATCATGATAATAAACAATATATTTGTGGAGTACGATGATCGACTTGTAGCAGAATGGAAAATTGGGAAATGATCGGACACGCAGTCTAATGTAAATAATTTATTTCCTGGCCTACGTTTCGACTGTTACTACAGTCTTCCTCAGGGCTAGAATAGGTTATAATCATTGACCATTTCTAGCCCTGAGGAAGATTGTAGTAACAGTCGAAACGTAGGCCAGGAAATAAATTATTTACATTAGACTGCGTGTCCGATCATTTCCCAATTTTCCAAACAATATATTGTTTTATATTTTTGCATAATGTAATCGTCGTAAAGACGTCAAATTAGACCTTTGAAAAAGGTGTAAATAGACCTAAATATGACTACATAAAGACGTCTTATGGACGTCATAGCGACCACAAATCTGACGTCTAAATAGTCTTATTTTAGACCAAAAACAAATATCACAGTGGCGTCGTACAGACGTCAAGTTAGACGTCTGAATAGTCCTATTTCAGACTTAAAATCAACGTCACAGTGACGTCGTAAACACGTCAAATTCACATATATAAAAAAATCATGATAATAAACAATATATTGTTTTATATTTTGCATAATGTAATCGTCGTAAAGACGTATAATTAGACATTTGAAAAAGATTTAAATATGACCACATAAAGACGTCTTTTGGACGTCATAGCAACCACAAAACTGACGTCTAAATAGTCGTATTTCAGACCAAAAACAAGCATCACAGTGGCGTCGTACAGACGTCAAATTAGACGTCTAAATCAACGTCACAGTGACGTCGCAAACAAGTCAAATTCAACCAAAAATCGACGTCATTTTTAGGTCGACCGTTGGTCGGTGTTACTTGGGTGGCCAGCACATAATAAATTAAAACAGTTATAAATAATTTGTTTTTGGTATGAACCCATAAATATAGATTGTGGGTATAGTATGTAAAACACCTTTGGAGACGTGTCCAATAGACCATTGGAAATGCGATACCACCAATGAATGTCTACCTCTTCAGTTTCTCTGCGATGGTATAGCCGACTGTGAAGATAGGAGTGACGAAGGCATTCAACATTGCCAGGTAATGGACACAAATAATATTCATACCGTTTTTACTGTTTTGGTATTAGGCCCCAATTGAGGTGCGTCTACGTAACGGCAGCGCCCCAAATGAGGGTCGTGTGGAAATCCGTTACCACGGAGTGTGGGGCTCTGTTTGTGACGACGATTTTACTGACATAACAGCTCGAGTAGTCTGCCGTTCCTTGGGGTTTCATGGCACTGCCACATCCAAGAAAGATGGGGCCTTTGGACCAGGTAAAATTAAAAAATGGAGATCATACTTTTGAAATATTTGTTTACGAATATATTTAGGTAAGGGTCCAATTTGGCTAGACCAAGTAAACTGTGTCGGAAATGAAAATAATTTAGAAGAATGTGCACATTGGAATTGGGGAGAACACAATTGTGAACACTCTGAAGATGCTGGGGTCGTCTGCAGTCATCTTGACACAACACGTAAGTTTGACACAAGAATTAGGAAACTACTAACGTCCGGTTATTATTCTTTTTTTAGAATTTGAGAAAAAGAGCAAAGACGATGCTATATTGAACATACCTCCCGTAAAACCAGATTTAGACGAAACTCTTTTTCTTGGCAAATGTGGTTTTCGGGCCGACGACATTTTCAACGGTGAAACCAACGAAAATTCTGACGTTCATTTCAGAGTGGTGAAGGGATCTGTGGCAAGAAAAGGGGATTATCCATGGCAGGTATACATCGTTTCACGAATTCGAGGTCTTTTAGAAAAGTATCCTACTTATTTTTTTGCGAAAACTTGATGGGTTTGAATTAAGCGCGCGTGAATTTTTTCCCGCCTGTCGATAGCGTCTGTTGTTCATTGCAAGGAAAATGACGGAAGGACTGGAGCAACGCTATTGTATCAAATTTTGCCTAAAACTGGGCGACAACCGATGGAAACCATTCGGAAGATTCAGACGGCTTTCGGCAAGATTTGGCCGTGAAGAGAGTGGCGGCGAAATTCGTGCCGAAGCTGCTTATGGCGGACCCCGACTTTATGAACATCATAATCACTGGTGACGAGTCCTGAGTGTATGGTACGGCCCGGAAACCAAATCCCAGTCGTCACAGTGGAAGCATTTCGCGTCACCAAGACCAAAGAAGGCCCGCCAAATGCACAGCAACGTCAAAGTGATGCTGACTGCTTTCTTTGACTCTCCGAGTACGCACCACAGAGTCAAACAATCTCCAAAGAGTACTACAGGGATGTCCTCCGTCGCCTACGTGATGCTGTACGGCGCAAGAGACCGGAGTTGTGTTCAACAGGAAATTGGCGCCTCCATTACGATAATACTCCAGCACCTTGCGACTTCTGGCTGATCTCCAAATTCAAGAGGCAATTGAAAAGAACGCGATTTCAGACAAGAGAGGACATTATGGCTGCAACGACAGCCGAGCTAAACTAAATTCTGAAAGAGGCTTTCGGTAAGATTTGGCCATGAAGAGAGTAGCGGCGAAATTCGTGCCGAAGCTGCTTATGGCGGACCCCGACTTTATGAACATCATAATCTCTGGTGACGAGTCCTGAGTGTATGGTACGGCCCGGAAACCAAATCCCAGTCGTCACAGTGGAAGTATTTTACGTCACCAAGATCAAAGAAGGCCCGCCAAGTACACAGCAACGTCAAAGTGATGCTGACTGCTTTCTTTGACTCCCTGAGTACGACTTCTGACTGTTCCCCAAACTCAAGAGGCCATTGAAAGGAACGCGATTTCAGACAAGAGAGGACATTATGACTGCAACGACAGCCGAGCTAAACTCCATACCGAAAAAGGCTTTCGGTAAGATTTGGCCATGAAGAGAGGGGCTGCGAAATTCGTGCCGAAACTGCTTATGGCGGACCCCGACTTTATGAACATCATAATCTCTGGTGACGAGTCCTGAGTGTACGGTACGACCTGGAAACCAAATCCCAGTCGTCACAGTGGAAGCATTTCGCGTCATCAAGACCAAAGAAGGCCTGCCAAATGCACAGCAACGTCAAAGTGATGCTGACTGCTTTCTTTGAATCCCCGAGTACGCACCACAGAGACAAACAAGCACCAAAGAGTACTACAGGGATGTCCTCCGTCGTCTACGTGATGCTGTACGGCGCAAGAGATCGGAGTTGTGTTCAACAGGAAATTGGCGCCTCCATCACGACAATGCTCTGGCACCTTGCGACTTCTGGCTGTTCCCCAAACTCAAGAGGCCATTGAAAGGAATGCGATTTCAGACAAGAGAGGACATTATGGCTGCAACGATAGCCGAACTAAACTCCATTCCGAAAGAGGCTTTCTCGGAATGGTTCCAACAATGGCGGCAACGCTGGGAGAAGTGTGTGGAGTCCTACGGAGACTTCTTTGGCTCCCGCGGTGTGGTACACCACCAGTACGCACCACAGGGTCAAATAACCACCAAAGAGTACTACAGGGATGTCCTCCGTCGCCTACGCGATTCTGTGCGGCGCAAGAGACAGGCAATTGACGCGTCCATAACGAATGTGCTCCAGCACCTTGCGACTTCTAGCTGTTCCTCAAACTCAAGATTGAAAGGAACGCGGTTTCAGACAATAGAGGACATTATGGCTGCAACGACAGCCGAGCTAAACTACATTCTGAAAGAGGCTTTCGGTAAGATTTGGCCATGAAGAGAGTGGCTGCGAAATTCGTGCCGAAGCTGCTTATGGCGGACCCAGACTTTATGTACATCATAATCACTGGTGACGAGTCCTGAGTGTATGGTACGACCCGGAAACCAAATCCCAGTCGTCACAGTGGAAGCATTTTGCGTCACCAAGACCAAAGAAGGCCCGCCAAGTGCACAGCAATGTCAAAGTGATGCTGACTGCTTTCTTTGACTCCCCGAGTACGCACCACAGAGTCAAAATATCACCAAAGACTACTACAGGGATGTCCTCCGTCGCCTACGCGATTCTGTGAGGCGCAAGAGAAAGGAAATTGACGCCTCCATCACGACAATGTTCCAGCACCTTGCGACTTCTGGCTGTTCCCCAAACTCAAGAGTCCATTGAAAGGAACGCGATTTCAGACAAGAGAGGACATTATAGCTGCAACGACAGCCTAGCTAAACTCCATACCGAAAGAGGCTTTCTCGGAATGCTTCCAACAATGGCGGCATCGCTGGGAGAAGCTTGTGGAGTCCTAAGGAGACTTCTTTGGCTCCCGCGGTGTGGTACACCACAAGTACGCACCACAGGGTTAAACAATCACCAAAGAGTACTACAGGGATGTCCTTCGTCGCCTACGCGATTCTGTGCGGCGCAAGAGACAGGCAATTGACGCGTCCATAACGAATGTGCTCCAGCACCTTGCAACTTCTGGCTGATCCCCAAATTCAAGAGGCAATTGAAAAGAACGCGATTTCAGACAAGAGAGGACATTATGTTTGCAACGACAGCCGAGCTAAACTACATTCTGAAAGAGGCTTTCGGTAAGATTTGGCCATGAAGAGAGGGGCTGCGAAATTCGTGCCGAAGCTGCTTATGGCGGACCCCGACTTTATGAACACCATAATCACAGGTGACGAGTCCTGAGTGTACGGTACGACCCGGAAACCAAATCCCAGTCGTCACAGTGGAAGCATTTCACGTCACCAAGACCAAAGAAGGCCCGCCAAATGCACAGCAACGTCAAAGTGATGCTGACTGCTTCTTTGACTCCCCGAGTACGCACCACAGAGTCAAACAATCTCCAAAGAGTACTACAGGGATGTCCTCCGTCGCCTACGTGATGCTGTACGGCGCAAGAGATCGGAGTTGTGGTCAACAGGAAATTGGAGCCTCTATTACGACAATGCTCCAGCACCTTGCGACTTCTAGCTGTTCCCCAAACTCAAGATTGAAAGGAACGCGGTTTCAGACAATAGAGGACATTATGGCTGCAACGACAGCCGAGCTAAACTACATTCTGAAAGAGGCTTTCGGTAAGATTTGGCCATGAAGAGAGTGGCTGCGAAATTCGTGCCAAAGCTGTTTATGGCGGACCCCGACTTTATGAACACCATAATCACTGGTGACGAGTCCTGAGTGTATGGTACGACCCGGAAACTAAATCCCAGTCGTCACAGTGGAAGCATTTCGCGTCACCAAGACCAAAGATGGCCCGCCAAGTACACAGCAACATCAAAGTGATGCTGACTGTTTTCTTTGACTCCCCGAGTACGCACCACAGAGTCAAACAAGCACCAAAGAGTACTACAGGGATGTCCTCCGTTGCCTACGTGATGCTGTACGGCGCAAGAGATCGGAGTTGTGGTCAACAGGAAATTGACGCCTCCATTACGACAATGCTCCAGCACCTTGCGACTTCTGGCTGTTCCCCAAACTCAAGAGGCCATTGAAAAGAACGCGATTTCAGACAAGAGAGGACATTATGGCTGCAACGACAGCCGAGCTAAACTACATTCTGAAAGAGGCTTTCGGTAAGATTTGGCCATGAAGAGAGTAGCGGCGAAATTCATGCCTAAACTGCTTATGGCGGACTCCGACTTTATGAACACCATAATCACTGGTGACGAGTCCTGAGTGTATGGTACGGCCCGGAAACCAAATCCCAGTCGTCACAGTGGAAGTATTTTACGTCACCAAGATCAAAGAAGGCCCGCCAAGTACACAGCAACGTCAAAGTGATGCTGACTGCTTTCTTTGACTCCCTGAGTACGACTTCTGACTGTTCCCCAAACTCAAGAGGCCATTGAAAGGAACGCGATTTCAGACAAGAGAGGACATTATGACTGCAACGACAGCCGAGCTAAACTCCATACCGAAAAAGGCTTTCGGTAAGATTTGGCCATGAAGAGAGGGGCTGCGAAATTCGTGCCGAAACTGCTTATGGCGGACCCCGACTTTATGAACATCATAATCTCTGGTGACGAGTCCTGAGTGTACGGTACGACCTGGAAACCAAATCCCAGTCGTCACAGTGGAAGCATTTCGCGTCACCAAGACCAAAGAAGGCCCGCCAAGTGCACAGCGACGTCAAAGTGATGCTGACTGTTTTCTTTGACTCCCCGAGTACGCACCACAGAGTCAAACAACCACCAAAGAGTGCTACAGGGATGTCCTCCGTCGCCTACGCGATGCTGTGCGGCGCAAGAGATCAAAGTTGTAGTCAACAGGAAATTGACGCCTCCATCACAACAATGCTCCAGCACCTTGCGACTTCTGGCTGTTCCCCGAACTCAAGAGGCCATTGAAAGGAACGCGATTTCAGACAAGAGAGGACATTATGGCTGCAACGATAGCCGAACTAAACTACATTCTGAAAGAGGCTTTCGGCAAGATTTGGCCATGAAGAGAGTGGCTGCGAAATTCGTGCCGAAGCTGCTTATAGCGGACCCCGACTTTATGAACATCATAATCTCTGGTGACGAGTCCTGAGTGTACGGTACGACCCGGAAACCAAATCCCAGTCGTCACAGTGGAAGCATTTCGCGTCACCAAGACTAAAGAAGGCCCGCCAAGTGCACAGCAACGTCAAAGTGATGCTGACTGCTTTCTTTGACTCCCCGAGAACGCACCACAGAGTCACACAATCACCAAAAAGTACTACAGGGATGTCCTCCGTCGCCTACATGACGCTGTACGGCGCAAGAGACCGGAGTTGTGGTCAACAGGAAATTGGCACCTTCATCACGACAATGCTCCAGCACCTTGCGACTTCTAGCTGTTCCCCAAACTCAAGAGGCCATTGAAAGGAATGCGATTTCAGACAAGAGAGGACATTATGGCTGCAACGATAGCCGAACTAAACTCCATTCCGAAAGAGGCTTTCTCGGAATGGTTCCAACAATGGCGGCTTCGCTGGGAGAAGTGTGTGGATTCCTAAGGAGACTTCTTTGGCTCCCACGGTATGGTACACCACGAGTACGCACTACAGGGTCAAACAATCACCAAAGAGTACTACAGGGATGTCCTCCGTCGCCTACGCGATTCTGTGCGGCGCAAGAGACAGACAATTGACGCGTCCATAACGAATGTGCTCCAGCACCTTGCTGCGAAATTCGTGCCGAAGCTGCTTATGGCGGACCCCGACTTTATGAACACCATAATCACTGGTGACGAGTTCTGAGTGTACGGTACGGCCCGGAAACCAAATCCCAGTTGTCACAGTGGAAGCATTTCGCGGTACCAAGACCAAAGAAGGCCCGCCAAGTGCACAGCAACGTCAAAGTGATGCTGAATGCTTTTGTTTGACTCCCCGAGTACGCACCACAGAGTCAAACAAGCACCAAAGAGTACTACAGGGATGTCCTCCGTCGCCTACGCGATTCTGTGCGGCGCAAGAGACAGGCAATTGACGCGTCCATAACGAATGTGCTCCAGCACCTTGCGACTTCTGGCTGATCCCCAAACTCAAGAGGCCATTGAAAAGAACGCGATTTCAGACAATAGAGGACATTATGGCTGCAACGACAGCCGAGCTAAACTACATTCTGAAAGAGGCTTTCGGTAAGATTTGGCCATGAAGAGAGTGGCTGCGAAATTCGTGCCGAAGCTGCTTATGGTGGACCCAGACTTTATGTACATCATAATCACTGGTGACGAGTCCTGAGTGTATGGTACGACCTGGAAACCAAATCCCAGTCATCACAGTGGGAGCATTTCGCGTCACCAAGACCAAAGAAGGCCCGCCAAATGCATAGCAACGTCAAAGTGATGCTGACTGCTTTCTTTGACTCCCCGAGTACGCACCACAGAGTCAAAAATCACCAAAGAGTACTACAGGGATGTCCTAAGTCGTCTACGTGATGCTGTACGGCGCAAGAGTTGTGGTCAACAGGAAATTGGCGCCTCCATCACGACAATGCTCCAAAACTTTGCGACTTCTGGCTGTTCCCCAAACTCAAGAGGCCATTGAAAAGAACGCGATTTCAGACAAGAGAGGACATTATGGCTGCAACGACAGCCGAGCTAAACTAAATTCTGAAAGAGGCTTTCGGTAAGATTTGGCCATGAAGAGAGTAGCGGCGAAATTCGTGCCGAAGCTGCTTATAGCGGACCCCGACTTTATGAACATCATAATCACTGGTGACGAGTCCTGAGTGTACGGTACGACCCGGAAACTAAATCCCAGTCGTCACAGTGGAAGCATTTCGCGTCACCAAGACCAAAGATGGCCCGCCAAGTACACAGCAACATCAAAGTGATGCTGACTGTTTTCTTTGACTCCCCGAGTACGCACCACAGAGTCAAACAAGCACCAAAGAGTACTACAGGGATGTCCTCTGTCGCCTACGTTATGCTGTGCAGCGCAAGAGACCGGAGTTGTGGTCAACAGGAAATTGGCACCTTCATCACGACAATGCTCCAGCACCTTGCGACTTCTAGCTGTTCCCCAAACTCAAGAGGCCATTGAAAGGAATGCGATTTCAGACAAGAGAGGACATTATGGCTGCAACGATAGCCGAACTAAACTCCATTCCGAAAGAGGCTTTCTCGGAATGGTTCCAACAATGGCGGCAACGCTGGGAGAAGTGTGTGGAGTCCTACGGAGACTTCTTTGGCTCCCGCGGTGTGGTACACCACAAGTACGCACCACAGGGTTAAACAATCACCAAAGAGTACTACAGGGATGTCCTTCGTCGCCTACGTGATTCTGTGCGGCGCAAGAGACAGGCAATTGACGCGTCCATAACGAATGTGCTCCAGCACCTTGCGACTTCTAGCTGTTCCTCAAACTCAAGATTGAAAGGAACGCGATTTCAGACAAGAGAGGACATTATGGCTGCAACGACAGCCGAACTAAACTACATTCTGAAAGAGGCTTTCGGCAAGATTTGGCCATGAAGAGAGTGGCGCCGAAATTCGTGCCGAAGCTGTTTACGACGGACCCCGACTTTATGAACATCATAATCACTGGTGACGAGTCCTGAGTGTACGGTACGACCCGGAAACTAAATCCCAGTCGTCACAGTGGAAGCATTTCGCGTCACCAAGACCAAAGATGGCCCGCCAAGTACACAGCAACATCAAAGTGATGCTGACTGTTTTCTTTGACTCCCCGAGTACGCACCACAGAGTCAAACAAGCACCAAAGAGTACTACAGGGATGTCCTCTGTCGCCTACGTTATGCTGTGCAGCGCAAGAGACCGGAGTTGTGGTCAACAGGAAATTGGCACCTTCATCACGACAATGCTCCAGCACCTTGCGACTTCTAGCTGTTCCCCAAACTCAAGAGGCCATTGAAAGGAATGCGATTTCAGACAAGAGAGGACATTATGGCTGCAACGATAGCCGAACTAAACTCCATTCCGAAAGAGGCTTTCTCGGAATGGTTCCAACAATGGCGGCAACGCTGGGAGAAGTGTGTGGAGTCCTACGGAGACTTCTTTGGCTCCCGCGGTGTGGTACACCACAAGTACGCACCACAGGGTTAAACAATCACCAAAGAGTACTACAGGGATGTCCTTCGTCGCCTACGTGATTCTGTGCGGCGCAAGAGACAGGCAATTGACGCGTCCATAACGAATGTGCTCCAGCACCTTGCGACTTCTAGCTGTTCCTCAAACTCAAGATTGAAAGGAACGCGATTTCAGACAAGAGAGGACATTATGGCTGCAACGACAGCCGAACTAAACTACATTCTGAAAGAGGCTTTCGGCAAGATTTGGCCATGAAGAGAGTGGCGCCGAAATTCGTGCCGAAGCTGTTTACGACGGACCCCGACTTTATGAACACCATAATCACTGGTGACGAGTTCTGAGTGTACGGTACGGCCCGGAAACCAAATCCCAGTTGTCACAGTGGAAGCATTTCGCGTCACCAAGACCAAAGAAGGCCCGCCAAATACACAGCAACGTGAAAGTGATGCTGACTGCTTTCTTTGACTCCCTGAATACGCACCACAGAATCAAACAATCACCAAAGAGTACTACAGGGATGTCCTCCGTCGCCTACATGACGCTGTACGGCGCAAGAGATCGGAGTTGTGGTCAACAAGAAATTGGAGCCTCTATTACGACAATGCTCCAGCACCTTGCGACTTCTGTCTGTTCCCCAAACTCAAGACTAATTTGATGCCAAAGGTCGGATACTTTTCTAACAGACCTCGTATATACAGAACGGGGCCTAGCTGCTTCCTTTTTTGAGGCGAATTTTTGGATAATAAAATAACTAACAATCCTTAAATTTGTTGTTATTTATAAAAAATAATTATTTGTAATTATGTATTTAGGCTACAATTCGAGTGAAAGGAAAGGAAAAATCCGCACATTGGTGTGGGGCTGTAGTGATATCCAACAAATTTGTTCTTACCGCTGCTCATTGTTTAGTAGGATTTTCTAAAGGTAATAAATATTTACACTTTAATTGCGCAGGCTTCCACAGTTTGAGTCATGTTAAATATTCGTTTTCCGGGAATGGACTGTGTCATATTTTCAGTCAAAGCTCAACGTTTTGCCCGCAGTCGTATGGGGCATCTTCAGGAACAAGGGTGATAGTACTGTCTCAAACAAGGTTACCCGACATGTCAACCACGCTAGAGGCCGAGTTTAAGCAACAAGAGGCGGAGACTCAGTTTACAAGGTTACCCGACGTGTAAACCACGCTAGAGGCCAAATAAACCAAGTGACGAAAGAAAGGCCGAGAAAACAGTTATATACTGATCTAAAGATACGGTATATGAGCAAAGCTAATGAGGACCAATGGGAATCAAGTTCGTAATGGTAGAGTGGGCGTGTCGTGTTCCGAGAATCACCGGTTCCACATGTGGCTCAAGAAATAGCCATCATCCCGATTGATGTTATTAGGATGTTTCCATATTTCTAAAGTTTCCCTGTATTCACGTCTGTAAAACTCAGGGACAGGAGCTAAAATGCGGGAATTTTCAAATAAGATGTTATGTCCTGTGTTGTGTTGGTGTTCTGCGACCGCAGATGTTAATACCATACCATTACGCAGACAGCATTTGTGTTCTAACAACTCGATTCCCATTGGTCCTCATTAGCTTTGCTCATCTACCGTATCTTCAGATTAATAAATAACTGTCTTCTCGGCCTTCCTTTCGTCACTTGGTTTATTTGGCCTCTAGCGTGATTTACACGTCGGGAAATCTTGTAAACTGAGTCTCCCCCTCTTGTTGCTTAAACTCGGCCTCTAGCGTAGTTGACACGTCGGGTAACCTTGTTTAAGACAGTACTATCCCCCTTGCTCCTGAAGATGCCCCATACGACTGCGGGCAAAACGTTGAGCTCTGACTCAAAATATGACACAGTCCATTCCCGGAAAACGAATATTTCTCATTTACACTTTAGTTCTAAAATAAATTACCATTGTATTTCCTATGGTCCGTAATAAACTATACACCCGGTATGTATGTATATTGTGTACAGGAGCCTATATAGTTCGAGCGGGAGACTATATCACCTCAGAGCATGAAGGCACCGAAGTAGAAGCCTTAATGGAGGACTTTTTCATTCATGAACGCTTTCGACAAGGTGGTCATATGAACAATGACATAGCTATTGTAAAACTCAAAGGCGCAGGCTTGAGACTAAGCAAGCATGTTCAACCTATTTGTCTACCCAGCAAAGATCATATGTACAAGTCCGGAAGCAATTGTACGATTAGTGGGTTTGGTTCCACGCAAACTGGGAAGAGTAGTAAGTATATTTATTTGAGTTTTGTTTTTGTATATGAATAAAGAAATTATTTAAAACGCTACAAGTGTTGTGACTAATTCAAATAAATCAAAATATGTGTATCTACAACAATAAGCGAGAGACAGGGTGTATCCATTTTTTCAAACACATCAGATGTTTTTAATTTTTAAAATTTCGACCATTTTTTTAAACAATTCCATCCTCATACCCGAAAATGGGTGTGTGGTACACCTTCAACGACCTCACCAGTAAATTCCTCGTAGCAAAAAACATAAGTATACTAATTTTCATCAAAATATTCCAACGGATACATTTATTATTAAACATTCTATAAAATCGTCAAAAACTGAAAAAATCGTAAGGGGTACCTCTTGCGATTTTTTCAGTTTTCAGACTTTTCCTTCTGGAGATTGTAACAGTTGTTCAAACATTATGAAAATTGGTATGCGTATGTAATTTTGCTCGTAGAATCTAATGGTGATATCGCCAGGGGTCTATAAATGACCATTTTTGAGATATGGCCCAAGTATGGCCATTTTTGAGCAAGATTTTGAACGCAAATATCTCGAAAAAGAAAAGAGATATCAACCTGTGGTTTTAAATCTTAAATATATACCATTCAATCTAATTAAATACAAATTATCAGATGTTTTTAATTTTTTAAATTTCGATTATTTTTTTAGCCAATTCCATCCTCATACCCAAAAATGGGTGTACGATACACCTTCAACGACCTCACCAGTAAATTCCTCGTATCAAAAAACATAAGTATACCAATTTTCATCAAAATATTCCAACGGATACATTTATTATTAAACATTCTTTAAAATCGTCAAAAACTGAAAAAATCGTAAGGGGTACCCCTTACGATTTTTTCAGTTTTCAGACTTTCCCTTCTGGAGATTGTAACAGTTGTTCAAACATTATAAAAATTGGTATGCTTACGTAATTTTGCTCGTAGAATCTAATGGTGATATCGCCAGGGGTGTATGAATGACCGTTTTTGAGATATGGCCCAAAAATGGGCATATTTGAGCAAAATTTGAAAAAATGGAAAACAGAAAAAATCGCTAGGGGAGGCCGTATACTTTTATATCCAGTAAAAAAATTGGGGTGACAAGCCGTAGGGCAAGAGTAGTACATTATTTTTCACATTTATGCACATGAATTGAAATAGTTTCTGTTCTGTTCTGTTATTTTTCATCTTTATGTACATTAATTTAAATAGTTTCTGTTTCAAATTTTAACAGAATATTAAGGAGGCTATATACTTTTAAACCCAGTAAAAAAATTGGGGTGACAAGCCGTAGGGCAAGAGTAGTACATTATTTTTCATCTTTATGTACAAAATGGAAAACTTTTTCGAAAACGTTTTCAAACTTTTCCTTCTGGAGATTGTAATAGTTGTTCAAACATTATGAAAATTGGTATGCTTATGTAATTTTGCTCGTAGTATCTATTGGTGATATCGCTAGGGGTGTATAAATTACCATTTGTGGGATATGGCCCAAAAATGGCCATTTTTGATCAAAATTTTGAGGACGAATATCTCGGAAACTAAAAAAGATATCGACCTGCGGTTTCAAAATTTGGAATGTGCATGTTGAGGAGAATATGTCGAATGAGCCGAAATTTCATAATTTTGGTGTTTTTTTAGATTTTGTACTTTGAGACAGGAATAAATTATTTTTAAGGGTAAATTCTTGTAGATATCTTTGAAAGATGTATTTATGTATGATATTAAATGAAAATACCGAAGGTTAGGTATGGTAAAATTATTAATTAAATTATTCACATATAATAATAATAATAATAGATATATCTGAGTATAAATAGAACTGTAACAACCAAAGTATGAACCAACAACATATCATCATATTTTAATTTTTAATGACCTCATCATAGTAACAAACTAGATAATTAGAAAATGGATAATTTAAAATAAAACTAAACCTATCAAATTTTAAAAAAGTAAACCAAAATTTGTAAGGAAATGAAAGATTTCCGAGAACCCGGAAGTAGATTTAACATCGTTGAGAGACTAACAACATAAAATATTAATGCCAAACATAGAAAAAGTTAAAATAGTAATTGATTTTATGATTATTTTCATGAAAAATATTCCTACCTTTATTGTTTGTTGACTTCGTTGTCATTGTCTTCTATAAACAAAAAACAAATATAAGTAAATTCGAAAAGCATAACATAACATTAATAACAATAACTTAGTAATGACATTAATAACAAAAATGTTTTACTATTACATTTTATAATACAATATAAGCACAAACAATACATTATAACATTTATTTTTATTTTAAAATATATACCTGGACTGCAAATTCCTTTGCCATATCTGCAACATCCTTGGAATGTCTTTAAAAATGTTCATTACGATACACAGCACTAATATTTTGTTCAAACAATAACTTTTCCACATTTTTTACTTCTTAAATATATGAATTTTATATTAATATTTATCAACGAAAAACACTGAAACACAACAACAACCGGCGATAAACAAACTGCATCTACTGTGAAGAGTGGTTTGAATTTGAACAAACTTGTCGGTACAGAAAATTTATCAACAATTAAAAATAGATATACATATCAACTAACGCGAATATATTGAGCTATTTTACACAATATATCAAACTAAATATATATACGATAATTTTCAATATAAATGAATGATTTTCAGTCGATTTAATAAAAAATCGCAATGGACGTCTGTTTAGAAATATTTGAATAAACGATTTTAGTGCGATTTTTTTGAAATGTTTGCAGGTGGATTGGGTGTGTTTCGGGCATCGTAACCCAAAAATGGGTGGAAATACTTAATTTATTTTATCAAATTTGAATTCTACGATGTTTTTTCGATGTATATACCAATTTTTAAATAGTTTTCAGCAGTTTTAACTAAGTTTTAGACGCTTTGAAATAATTTCCGTCAACACGATTTTAGTGCGGTTTTTTTGAAATGTTTGCAGGTGGATTGAGTGTGTTTCGGGCATCGTAACCCAAAAATGGGTGGAAATACTTAATTTATTTTATCAAATTTGAATTCTACGAAGTTTCTTTGCTGTATACACCGATTTTTAAATAGTTTTCAGCAGTTTTAACTAAGTTTTAGACGCTTTGAAATAATTTCCGTCAACACGATTTTAGTGCGGTATTTTTGAAATGTTTGCAGGTGGATTGAGTGTGTTTCGGGCATCAAAACCCAAAAATGGGTGGAATTACTTAATTTATTTTATCAAATTTGAATTCTACGAAGTTTCTTTGATGTATACACCGATTTTTAAATAGTTTTCGGCAGTTTTAACTAAGTTTTAGACGCTTTGAAATAATTGCCGTCAACACGATTTTAGTACGGTTTTTTTGAAATGTTTGCAGGTGGATTGGGTGTGTTTCGGGCATCGTAACCCAAAAATGGGCGGAAATACTTTATTTATTTATTCAAATTTGAATTCTACAAAGTTTCTTTGATGTATACACCGATTTTTAAATAGTTTTCGGCAGTTTTAACTAAGTTTTAGACGCTTTGAAATAATTTCCGTCAACACGATTTTAGTGCGGTTTTTTTGAAATGTTTGCAGGTGGATTGAGTGTGTTTCGGGCATCGTAACCCAAAAATGGGTGGAAATATTTAATTTATTTTATCAAATTTGAATTCTACGAAGTTTCCTTGATGTATACACCGATTTTTATATAGTTTTCGGCAGTTTTAACTAAGTTTTAGACGCTTTGAAATAATTTCCGTCAACACGATTTTAGTGCGGTTTTTTTGAAATGTTTGCAGGTGGATTGGGTGTGTTTCGGGCATCGTAACCCAAAAATGGGTGGAAATATTTAATTTATTTTATCAAATTTGAATTCTACGAAGTTTCCTTGATGTATACACCGATTTTTATATAGTTTTCGGCAGTTTTAACTAAGTTTTAGACGCTTTGAAATAATTTCCGTCAACACGATTTTAGTGCGGTTTTTTTGAAATGTTTGCAGGTGGATTGGGTGTGTTTCGGGCATCGTAACCCAAAAATGGGTGGAAATACTTAATTTATTTTATCAAATTTGAATTCTACGAAGTTTCTTTGATGTATATACTAATTTTTAAATAGTTTTCAGCAGTTTTAAATAAGTTTTACATGCTTTGAAATAATTTCCGTCAACACGATTTTAGTGCGGTTTTTTTGAAATGTTTGCAGGTGGAATGGGTGTGTTTCGGGCATCGTAACCCAAAAATGGGTGGAAATACTTAATTTATTTTATCAAATTTGAATTCTACGAAGTTTCTTTGATGTACACACCGATTTTTAAATAGTTTGCGGCAGTTTTAACTAAGTTTTAGACGCTTTGAACTTCACAATATTTTTATTTTGTGTGCAGCATCTTCAACGCTACTACGAGCGGGATGGGTGTCATTACAACCCCAAGATGTCTGCCGTATGCCCCAGGTGTATGGTGACAGCATCACCAACGGAATGATCTGCGCAGGTAGCTTGGACGAAGGCGTCGACAGCTGCGATGGGGACTCCGGGGGGCCCCTAGCCTGTCTCCATCAAGGTACCCACATACGACAGTATATTACGAGTTTGTTACTAAAGTATTTTTTAGGTTTATTTACTCTGTATGGAATTACGTCTTGGGGTCAGAGGTGTGGACATATCAACAAGCCAGGAGTATATGTCAATATTGCGCACTATAGAGATTGGATAGATAAAACTATAGCAGATAATAGTGATTAATAATTTTCGATTTTTTTAGGTGGTCCTAGAATTATTAATTTGTAATTGTAAATATCTTATAAAAATAAAAACAATAATTTAAGAAAAATATATGTTTTAATAAATGCAAAAATTGCGTCCAAACATATTTTGCGTCCTTTATTATTATTATTAATGAAAAACTTTTCAATTCTAGTATTTAAGACAACCAGAACAATATTTAAGATTTTCGCTAAAAAATATATTATTATTAAGTGATATTTTATTGAAAGATCTTAACAAATTTTCTCGAAAAAATATATTAAGATAATTTACTATATCTTTTAAAAAAAATTACAAAATATCTCCTAAAATTCATAAGATACGTTTAATTTATTTAATATTTTTTATAAATTCAAAATTAATAAAAACATTTTATACATATCCTATATTTTCGTTATTTTGTATGAAGAAAAAAAAGATATTATGTAACATTTTTTTTATGTAACTTTCTTCAAATAAACTTTTTTCAAAAATGAGAAATAAAGGCGTTATTCAATAATTTATGAATCAATAATTCCAATATAATACCTGCATAGCCATCTGTTGACAATAATTATAAACAATCAATAACATTTGTTGAAATAAATTTAGTTTACGATATTCTTTAAAAAATATATATTATGATAATTTGGTATTATTCTTCAAAAAAAAAATTACAAAAATTAGTATACGTATGTATTTGGACCGAAGGAATCGATTTTTAATAAAATTATAACCGCACCTCCCGCCAATTAACGAGTGGCTATCTGTTACCCAAAAATGGGTAGAGGTACAAATTTGCCGATAGCACCATTCGATTCTACGTACTTTCTTATATAAATAATCCAATTTTCACATTATTTACTTTACTGGTCTAATAGCTATGAATAAATTAGTAAAATAATATTTGAGTATTTGCAAAGGTCATTGAACTATGATTATCAAAAATAATTCATTTAAAAATGTACCTGTCAAAATATTTTAACAAAAATTTGTACACGTATGTAATTTTAATCAAGGAATCCATTTTTGGTAAAATTAAAGCTGTGTATTCAACCCTTAAATGGGTAGATATTCACCACCCAAAACTGGGTAGAGTTAAACAATTTTCGACTTCACCATTAGATTCTCCGTATTTTCTTATATATGTATACCAATTTTCATATTTTTTTGGGTAGGGGTTTACTCAATAAACACATTTTTAATTTACCGCAAATCTCTGATATTTTTTGTGCGTGATCGATGCGTCGCTTGCCCACTAAAATTCAAATTAGGATATTGACTATATCCTTTGAAGAAAAATTACAAGAATTGGTATACATATGTATTTTGACCCGGGGAATCGATTTTTGATAAAATTAAAACCGTACCTCCCGCCAATTAATGAGTAGTTATTTGTTACCCAAAAATGGGTAGAGGTACAAATTTGTCGATAGCACCATTGGATTCTACGTACTTTCTTATATAAATATCCCAATTTTCAAAATATTTACTTTATGCTTTCTTTAGCAGAATTTAACATTTGCACGCTGCTCTGAAGGCAATATTTTAAAATTTTTAATTTTTAAAAGAGGTAAATATATGATATTATGTAACTTTTAATTGTGAGTAACTTTTTTCAAATAAACTTTTTTGAAAAACGAGTAATAAAGGCGTTATTCAGTAATTTATGATTCACATAATTCTAAAATAATACTGGTATAGCCACCTGTTGACAAAATTATAAACAATCGCTGATATTTGTTTAATATTTTATTATTGATTTTCAGAAATTGTTATCTTAAAATTAAGGGATTAAATCGAAAAATGTTTCAAATATAATTTGCTCAGAATATTATACTTTAATTATTTATATATTACTCTTAATCATATAGTTAATATATTTGAAGATATAAATGATTAGTTAAATAAATCATATTCTCAAAAACTATAGGTAAATTAAATAAATAAATCATTAAAACATATTTAAAATTAAATAATAAATAGAGTTTGTCACATAATTTATTTTGAAAAAAAAAATATTTGTAATTAATAAAGAGATTTTAATTTTTATTCATTATCTCTGAAATTAAAGCGATAATAAAAAAAAGTTTCAACAAAACTAACCTTTATTTTTAATTATAAATCTTTTATCTTATGACAAACATAGTCGAAATATTTTTAGTTTAGCCAAAAAATGGATTTTCTCAAAATTGTTAATACCAAAACAATACAGCTAGTGTACTCTATGGAGAAAATCATGAACTATATTTTAATGGTGTGGTGTGTATAAGTACGTTGTTGTATTGTGTAAATGGGAGAAAATCAATACTAACGATTTAACAATTGACCAATCAGATTTCAAGAAACTATTAAACAGGTGGCGACATCATGTGTCACAATAAATAAACAATAACAAAAACAAATGTTTATTTTACAATATAATAAGCAATAAATCACGTATTAATCAATACTTTATCGATTAATATGTTTAAAACAAACAATTAAACATTTTTTTATATGTATAGGCATTTAACATGGGAAATAAGAATAATTTGAATATTTGCCTCCCATTAAAACTTATTGCAGTAAAACTTTATACACATGTATGGAAACACTTATTGCACCATATTAATAACAAATTGTTTAAAATTAATTAAGAATAATTAAGTAAAATAAGAAAATGTTATGGCAATTTTAATGTGATACTTATTATTTCTTGTAAAAGATAAATTAACACGAAGGTAATCGTAGCAAGATGGTAGCGAGCTAGCTTTTTGTCCCAAAGATTATGGGTTCGAACCCCCAACACACTTTAATTTTTTTTTATTTTAATTTTTTCAATTTATTATTGTGTTTTTATTTATTTTATTATTTAAAATAAATAGAATCAAATAAAAATTAATTTTCACGTACTTTTTGAATTCCAAAACCTCCAAATTAATACTGCTAACGCCATCAATTGTGAAAATTATTAACCATATTTTTAGAGGACCCCTTATTTTTTTATTTTTAAATATATTTTCTTATTAAATATTTAATAAAAGTTATTTTATTTTAGCCAAAAAATTAATTTTCACGTTCTTTTTGAATTCCAAAAACCAATCAGATTTCAAGAAACGTATATTGAATTTAAACAAATGTCATTAGAATTTCGATAATTTGACATATAAAAAATTGTTAAATTGTTTGTTTTAAACATATTAATCGATAAACTATTGATTGATACGTGATTTATTGATTATTAGATTGTAAAATAAACATTTGTTGCTTGTCATAAATAATTATAATATAATACCGGTATCGCCACCTGTTGACAAAATTATAAACAATCGCTGACATTTGTTGAATATTGTTATTGATTTTCAGAAATTGTTATCTTAAAATTAAGGAATTAAATCGAAAAATGTTTCAAATATAATTTGCTCAGAATATTGTATTTTAATTATTTATATATTAATCTTAATCATATAGTTAATATATTTGGAGATATACATGATTAGTTAGATAAATCATATTCTCAATAACTATAGATTAATTAAATAAATTATTCATTAAAACACATTTAAAATTAAATAATAAATAGAGTTTGTTACAAAATTTATTTTGAAAAAAAATTATTTGTAATAAATAGAGAGATTTTAATTTTTATTCATTATCTCTGAAATTAAAGCGATAATAAAAAATAGTTTCAACAAAACTAACCTTTATTTTTAATTACAAATCTTTTTTCTTATGACAAACATAGTCGAAATATTTTTAGTTTAGCCAAAAAATGGATTTTCTCAAAATTGTTAATACCAAAACAATACAGCTAGTGTACTCTATGGAGAAAATCATGAACTATATTTTAATGGTGTGGTGTATATAAGTACGTTGTTGTGTTGTGTAAATGGGAGAAAATCAATACTAACGATTTAACAATTGACCAATCAGATTTAAAGAAACTATTAAACAGGTGGCGACATCATGTGTCACAATAAATAAACAATAACAAGCAACAAATGTTTATTTTACAATATAATAAGCAATAAATCACGTATTAATCAATACTTTATCGATTAATATGTTTAAAACAAACAATTAAACATTTTTTATATGTATAGGTATTTAACATGGGAAATAAGAATAATTTGAATATTTACCTCCCATTAAAACTTATTGCAGTAAAACTTTATACACATGTTTGGGAACTCTTATTGCACCATATTAATAACAAATTGTTTAAAATTAATTAAGATTAATTAAGTAAAATAAGAAAATGTTATGGCAATTTTAATGTGATACTTATTATTTTTTATAAAAGATAAATTAATACGAAGGTAATCGTAGCAAGATGGTAGCGTGCTAGCTTTTTGTCCCAAAGATTATGGGTTCGAACCCCCAACACACTTTAATTTTTTTTAATTTTAATTTTTTCAATTTATTATTGTGTTTTTATTTATTTTATTATTTAAAATAAATAGAATAAAATAAAAATTAATTTTCACGTACTTTTTGAATTCCAAAACCTCCAAATTAATACTGCTAGCGCCATCAATTGTGAAAATTATTAACTATATTTTTAGAGGACTCCCTATTTTTTTTATTTTTAAATATATTTTCTTAATAAATATTTAATAAAAGTTATTTTATTTTAGCCAAAAAATTAATTTTCACGTTCTTTTTGAATTCCAAAAACCAATCAGATTTCAAGAAACGTATATTGAATTTAAACAAATGTCATTAGAATTTCGATAATTTGACATATAAAAAATTGTTAAATTGTTTGTTTTAAACATATTAATCGATAAACTATTGATTGATACGTGATTTATTGATTATTATATTGTAAAATAAACATTTGTTGCTTGTTATAAATCATTATAATATAATACCGGTATCGCCACCTGTTTACAAAATTATAAACAATCGCTGACATTTGTTGAATATTGTTATTGATTTTCAGAAATTGTTATCTTAAAATTAAGGAATTAAATCGAAAAATGTTTCAAATATAATTTGCTCAGAATATTGTATTTTAATTATTTATATATTAATCTTAATAATATAGTTAATATATTTGGAGATATACATGATTAGTTAAATAAATCATATTCTCAAAAATATATAATAAAATGAAGTTTCAACAATACTAACCTTTATTTTTAATTACAAATGTGTTTTTTTATGATTAACATAGCGGAAATGTTATTAATTTAGCCAAGAAATGGATTTTCACATAATTGTTAATACCAAAACAATACAGCTAGTGTACTCTATGGAGAAAATCATGAACTATATTTTAATGGTGTGGTGTATATAAGTACGTTGTTGTATTGTGTAAATGGGAGAAAATCAATACTAACGATTTTACAATTGACCAATCAGATTTCAAGAAACTATTAAACAGGTGGCGGCATCATGTGTCACAATAAATAAACAATAACAAGCAACAAATGTTTATTTTACAATATAATAAGCAATAAATCACGTATTAATCAATACTTTATCGATTAATATGTTTAAAATAAGCAATTAAACATTTTTTTATATGTATAGGCATTTAACATGGGAAATAAGAATAATTTGAATATTTGCCTCCCATTAAAACTTATTGCAGTAAAACTTTATACACATGTTTGGGAACACTTATTGCACCATATTAATAACAAATTGTTTAAAATTAATTAAGAATAATTAAGTAAAATAAGAAAATGTTATAGCAATTTTAATGTGATAAGTATTATTTCCTATAAAAGATAACTTAACACAAAGGTGATCGTAGCATGCGAGGGGTTGGTCACTTAAGAAGAAAACGTACAATTCAATTTTAATTCCACTAATTCTTCTAATTCCTAGCTAATTCCAGTAATTCCTTGGTAATTCCGCTAATTCCCAAGTAATTCCACTAATTCCTAGGTAATTCCACTAATTCCCAGGTAATTCCGCTAATTCTCAGATAATTCCTATCCAATTCCTATAACTTTTGATAATCAATACCTTTATTATATACATAGTTTGTGACTTTTATTCTTAGTAATTTCGAAATTATGCGGTATTTAATCCATTTTTGCGTTAGTACGCTCTTATGTATACTTTTGAAAACATCTGTTGTTTAATGTTATAGTAAGAATTAAAAATTATATTAGATTTATAGATACATATCTGACACATAATGGAAGTCAAAGTAAAAGCTAAAAGTAAGGATAACATTAATTGAAAAACCAAAGATAATACCAATACAAAATAAACATATGGCAACAGAAAACTGGACAGAAATAAACATGCCAAAGAATATGTTAAATATCGTTTCCATTTTACTATAAATATATTAATTTTCAATATTGAACATGCTACTCAAACTAGTCTAATTTTTAACTTCATTTAAATTCATTTAAATAATAAAAAATGGGGTGTTATGTTTAAAAAACTTAACATAAAAATTATTTTTTTCAAAAATTTTCGATCACTAATTTATGTCAATATAAACAAAAGCTTTTTTATAAAACTGTTTTTACAGATTATAGATATTCGAATCCATTTTTATGATACCAGAGTGATGATAAAGAAGTGACCTTTTTAATGAAAAACAAAAAAGTTGTGTTACGCTGGAAGTGGTTGATTATGGTAAAATGTTTCTATTGTTTATAATTTATTGTATTAAACTTTAAAGTTATTTTCATATAAGTTCATAAAGATTTGCAAATTAATTGTAAATCCTTGATATTTCTTAAAATTAGAACTGAGATGGATTAAAAAACGTGAAAAATATATTGATATCTAGAACATATATTTAAATTATAAACGAATGTAATTGTTACAATTTTAGTGAATTCACTAAAATTTTAGTTATTTCCTGGGTAATTCCTTCAATTCCTAGTGAATTCCTTCAATTCCTAGAGAATTCCTTTAATTCAGTGTTAATTCCTTTAATTCCATGTAAATTCCTCTAATTCCTGGCTAATTCATGCCAATTCCTACTGAAGTGTACAACTAATTCCCAAGTGATCAACCCCTCGGTAGCATGATGATAGCGTGCTAGCTTTTTGTCCCAAAGATTATGGGTTCGAAACCCCAGCACTCTTTAATTTTTTTTAATTTTAATTTTTTCAATTTATTATTATTTTTATTAATATTATTATTTAAAATAAATAGAATCAAATAAAAATTAATTTTCACGTTCTTTTTGAATTCCAAAAACCAATCAGATTTCAAGAAACGTATATTGAATTTAAACAAATGTCATTAGAATTTCGATAATTTGACATATAAAAAATTGTTAAATTGTTTGTTTTAAACATATTAATCGATAAACTATTGATTGATACGTGATTTATTGATTATTATATTGTAAAGTAAACATTTGTTGCTTGTTATAAAAATTATAATATAATACCGGTATCGCTACCTGTTGACAAAATTATAAACAATCGCTGACATTTGTTGAATATTATTGATATTCAGAAATTGTTATCTTAAAATTAAGGCATTAAATCGAAAAATGTTTCAAACATAATTTGTTCAGAATATTGTATTTTATTTATTTATGTATTAATTTTAATTATATAGTTACTATATTTGGAGATATAAATGATTAGTTACATAAATCATATTCTCAAAAATATATAATAAAATGAAGTTTCAACAATACTAACCTTTATTTTTAATTACAAATGTGTTTTTTTATGATTAACATAGCGGAAATCTTATTAATTTAGCCAAGAAATGGATTTTCACATAATTGTTAACACCAAAATAATACAGCTAGTGTACTCTATGGTGAAATTCATAAACTATATTTTAATGGTGTGGTGTATATAAGTACGTTGATTTATCGTGTAAATGGGAGAAAATCAATACTTGGATTAAATAAATTGACCAATCAGATTTCAAGAAATGTATCTGACATATAGGCGCCAGAAAAATGATTTAAATAAATGTCATTTGAATTTTAATCATTTGATATATAGAAAAATGTTGTTATTTTATTATTACTTTGTTTAAATGGCCCCAGAATATAATTACGTGTAAAATAACCTTAAATTAAAATGTAAGGTAAATTGATATTTGTTTGTTGTCATTTTATAACCTATAAAAATTTAAAATTAAGCGAGGATGTCACATTTTTTGACAAATATAATAATGGGTAATGTAAATTAATCAGTTATAAATGTCATTTTAACATTAGATGAATCAAAATTATGAAATTATGTTGTTTAACTGCCAAAATATTTTCAAAATTATCCGATGTTTCCGTAACAAGTAAGTACTGATTGTTTGCAATCAAAATAGAGCGAATTAGTTTAATTATTAATAATAAATAAGAACAAACAAGTAATGGTTATGTTGTTTTTTTTATTAAGGATATATGAGTACACACTTTTTACTATTTTATAATTATCTTATACACAATGTAAATAATCTTAAGTTTATTTTGTGTTACATATATTTTGGTTATGCGAGGTTACATTTACAGGTTACCAATTGTCTAGAAAATCCAATCCTGTCTTTGGCACAGAAGAGACAGCAGTTGATGGGGGGTCATCTTTTTGGAACTACAAGACACAGAGGTAATCATAGGTTATGTTAAAAATAATATATATTACTTTCACTGGTTCCAATTTTGGGGTTACGGTAACTTTTTTCTCAGTTTTATTTCCAAATAATCTCAGATCAGCTTGACTCGTTGTCCTGTAAGAAAATGGCGCCGAATGTTCGTCTTTATACGTAATATTTTCATCTACAATCTTTTTATAACTATTTAGATTGTTGTCAGTGCTTAAATTTGATTTTAAACTGTACTGCAATGTCACTTCTGGCTTGATTATAGATTCGTTTAATATTTGCGTTTGCTCGTCGAATGATAATGTATTCCATATACTTTCGTATGAATTTTTTGTATCTTCGAAATCGGCGTATATTCGGCTAGCAATCGGGTTTATATTACTGAAATATTCTTCAGCTGCGTGTAAAAGTTTTCTTGGACTCATATTTATGAACTAACACTTAAAACAAATCGCTGCACTGGTTTAAATGATTCAATATTTTACCGTAATTAATTTTCAATGCCTTGCAATGTATAATATTTAATAATTACATACAAAAATGTGGCGATAAGTTATTTGTAATTACGCAAATTACAGCCGCCATTGTTGTTATTGTATATTGATTACTTGAACGCCGGTAAGTACAAAAACTGTATTGTATTGTTGATAAATATATATATTTATTATTTAATATACATTTACATATTCCGTAAGTTTCATAGCTCTAATCATTGTTGTACATTTATAATTTATTATTTTCGAAACAAATAGGTCGCCATATTGTCAATGTTGCCACCAGTTGTGCAAAAAATTCTGAACTCTGGCCAGCGCCAAAATATTAATTAAAGCTAAATAAAATTATTTGCATATATTTTACGTGTCTATAGGCCATTAATATTACAATAAATATAAAATAATTGTGCTATACAGCATAATTTATATATAGATTATTTTAAAGAGCGGTGCGTTAGCCGAATGTTATGCAGGTTAGTAATACATCTTAACGCCAAATTTAGATGTCAATCAAATATTTAATTAGAAACTCAACTAATTTTAAGTATAAATAAATGATTTTCAGTTAATTTTATGTTTCCTGTAAATTTCAGCCCCATACATAATCAAATAAAAGTTTAATGTTTTGGAAGAAAAATCGCAACGGACATCATCTCAGAAAAATTAAAATAAAACTTTGTCCAGTCAGTTTTAAAGTTTGAAAATACATCAGTTTATATTTTAAACCCCGTAGAACACGGTTTTTATACTTTCGACTCTTAATTGCAACCTTACACACCCAAAAAATAGTTGCAAACTTCATATAACCACAAACATGACAACACCAATTTTCTGTCGTGTTCCCAATTTACAAAATTCGTTCATAACTTTTAAAATAATTAATTTCAACACTTCAAAAGTTGGTATAATATATAAAAAACATCGTAGATTTCATTTTTTGCATTGTTAACACTTAATTTCAACCCTAAACACCCAAAAATTTGGTGCAAACTTCATATAACCACAAAAATGACAACACCAATTTTCTGTCGCGTTCCTAAATTACAAATTCGTTCATAACTTTTAAAATAATGAATTTGAACAATTCATAAGTTTGTATAATATATAAAAAACATCGTAGATTTCATTTTTTGCATTGTTAACCCTTAATTTCAACCCTAAATACCCAAAAATTAGGTGTAAACTTCATATAACCACAAAAATGACAACACAAATTTTCAGTCGTGTTCCCAATTTACAAATTCGTTCGTAACTTTTAAAATAATGAATTTGAACAGTTCAAATGTTGGTATAATATATAGAAAACATCGTAGATTTCATTTTTTGCATTGTTCACCCTTAATTTCAACTCTAAACACCCAAAAATTAGGTGCAAACTTCATATAACCACAAAAATAACAACACGAATTTTCTGTCGTGTTCCCAATTTACAAATTCGTTCATAACTTTTAAAATAATAAATTTGAACAGTTTAAAAGTTGATATAATATATAAAAAACATCGTAGATTTCATTTATCGCACTGTTAACCCTTAATTTCAACCCTAAACACCCAAAAATTAGGTGCAAACTGCATATAACCACAAAAATGACAACACGAATTTTCTGTCGTGTTCCCAATTTACAAATTCGTTCATAACTTTTAAAATAATTAATTTGAATAGTTCAAAGGTGGGTATATATAAAAAACATCGTAGATTTCATTTTTCGCATTGTTAACCCTTAATTTCAACACTAAACATGCAAAAATTGGGTGCAAACTTCATATAACCACAAAACTTACAACACAAATTTTCATGTTGCGCATAGGTTAGAAACGAGCTAAGTACACAGATATAAAATTTAAATTGTATATATTAGAGTTACATACGGTATGGGGAGAAGTAAAAACAGTATTTTCAGAAAATAAACGCTCAATTTTTGGTTACAATTACAGACAATGCCGGTTGCCGAAAAAGCAAAATGTACAAGTTTCGTCGCTGATGTTAAATCGGAGATATATGCGTCAATGTAGTCTTTTATCAGAAACTAAATACTCGCCGTTTGTACTGACAAATAAAGTACAGCATGGAGATGATACTTTTTTGTATACTTTTAAAGTTGTAAGTGCAAAATCGTGCGCATTAGGCATACAACCTGGGCAGCATATGTACTTAAGAAGTGACGAAATATCGCAAAAAGGGTAAGTAACTTGAGAAAAAAAGTGACAAACATTTCCTATTTTTATTGTTTAGTTGGTTAGAAAGACCATACAGTGTTATACAATCGCAAACTAGTTCTTCTTGTATGGAAGTTTTGATATATTTGTCACCGACTGGTTCATTGACAAACTGGATCAAAAGATGGCATCTCGGTCGTATTATTTGGTGGCGCGGCCCTCTAGGACTTTGCCCCCTGAAGGGGGAAACTCAACGGTTGGCCCTAATTGCTCAAGGAACGGGCATATCGCCCATGATAGGTGTTTTAAGACATGTACTTTGCAACCCAAATATTTGTGTGAAACTTTTCTTCTGTACTTCGAATCATTGCAATATATATTTTCGAAAAGAATTAAATAAATATTTGAAATATTCTAACTTCAGTTATGATATTTTCTTATCAAATCAAGAATGCCCATTTGACCGCTTATGTAAAGAAAAAATATATGAAAAAATGTTGGATGGAAATCATTTGAGATGTTACATAAATAATTTTGATGATGATAATTGTCAATTTTTAATATGTGGTGATATAAATTTCAAAAAATTTATTGTAGAAAAATTGGAATGTTTTGGAATTAAAAAAGATAATATACATAAGTTTTAATGTATATAATAAATATATTGTTTATTAAAGTTTATTTGTTTTATTTTAACAATGTTTTTTCAACTACATTACCGACAGAGTCAAAATCGCAATATAGTTCGAGCATTTTGGCGTTGTAAACTAGCCGAATGTTTTTGAGACGTACATGATTTTTAACCACTCTTTTCTGCTGTCAATGAAATATTTTCATTAAATTACAAAAATATTAAGTATTAACAAATGATTTTCAGTTGATTTTATGTGTTTTCTGTAAATTTCAGCCGAATTCATAACCAAATAAATGTTTTAGAAGATTGCGAAAAATTCGCAACGGGCATCTTAGAAATGTTTAAATAAAACTTTGTCCAGACGGCTTTAAGATTTGCAAATAAGGTAATTTATGTTTAAAACCCCGTAGAACACGAATTTCGTGTTAATTTGAACATAATTTAAACCGTTGACGAGTTTTGAGCAAAATAAAATACATGTTTTTGGGGCAAATTTTTTACAAAATTTCGATCCTATTTTACAGAAACCCTAATGCCTTTTTGACACTTTTAAAATATTAATATATCAAATCGACCCTCCAGAGTTCAATTTTGTAATAATAAACATTCTATCTTTAACCGTGAACGAGATATTGATCGATATTTAACCTCACATTTTTAGTCAAAAATGTACGAACAGTTGAGAATAAAATGCACCCAAAATTGGGTATAGAGAAATTTTTTGACTTCACCATTCAATTCTACGTACTTTCTTACATAAGTATATCAGTTTTCATATTTTTTTGTTGAATAGTCTTCAAATAAACACAATCTGAACATAATTTGAATTCACCGGAAATCTGTCAAATTTTAGTGCGCAATTGACGCGTTAGTCGCGCATTAAAATTCAGCAAAATTTAGGGCGAATATTATCTTAAAAATATTTAAATAAAACTTTGTCCAGACGGTTTTAAAATTTGAAAATGAGGTAATTTATATTTTAAACCCCGTAGAACACGAATATCGTATTAATTTGAAGATATTTTATACCGTTGAGGAGCTGTGAGCAAAATAAAATACATGTTTTTCGAGCCAATTTTTTTCAAAACCTCGACCCTGTTTTCCGGAATTCCTAAGGCCTTTTTGACACTTTTAAAATATTAATATATCAAATCGACCCTCCCGAGTTCATTTTTGCAATAATAAACATTTTATCTTCAACCGTAAACGAGATATTGACCAATTTTTAACCTCACATTTTTAGCGAAAATTACGAATAATTCTTAACGGGCGCCATCTTATAAATATTAAAATAAAACTTTGTCCAGACGGTTTTAAAATTTGGAATTGAGGTAGTTTATATTTTAAACCCCGTAGAACACGAATTTCGTATTAATTTGAAGATAATTTAAACCGTTGAGGAGTTTTGAGCAAAATAAAATGCATGTTTTTGGGGCAATTTTTTTACAAAATTTTGACGCGATGTTTAGTTATCCCTAAGGTCTTTTTGGCACTATTAAAATATTAATATATCAAATCGACCCTCCAGAGTTCATTTTTGCAAGAATTAACACTTCATCTTCAACCGAAATCGTGATATTGACAGATTTTTAACCTCACATTTTTAACTCATATTTAAATAAAATACAGGTAAGTTTTTTACTAATTTTATTTATTTAAAATCATTTCCATTCCCATAAAAGTGCTTAAGTACATTTTACACTAAAAATTATTTATTTTTAATGTAAAAGACACTTTACAATTTAAGAAACTGTTACACTAAAAATACATTTTTGCAATTTTTTAACATTCATCAAAGCCTAAACACGTAAAATATAAAACAATCTTTTTTTGACAGATATATTTATATACCTTTTTAAGGTATTCAAAAAGTTCTACAAAAACCATCACAAAAAGAAAAAGGGCTAACGTTGAAATACGCTTTCGAAAAGTTAGTAAAAAATTTACAGGGTTTTTTTCTTTTTTCCTTTGGCGTGGAAAACAGACAGAAAATATAACTTAAAACTAGATATTTTAAAATGTAAATGAATGTCTTAGGATGAAAATAAATATAAATATTTTGCATGAATATGATATCCACTTTTTTAAATAAAATTTGTTCCATTTTGTTCATCACAATTTTTAGTCTTGTCTCATTAGAGTTGATCACACATTTTGTTCAAACAAACTCGGTTTTAATATCAAAATGGCGGACCACGCGGTGAAATATTTGTCGCAACGGGCGTCATCATTTATATTTTAAACCCCGTAGAACACGAATTTCGTGTTAATTTGAAGATAATTTAAACCGTTGAGAAGTTTTGAGCAAAACAAAATACATGTTTTTGGGGCATTTTTTCCAAAACTCGACCCTATTTTCCGGAATTCCTAAGGCCTTTTTGACACTTTTAAAATATTAATATATCAAATCGACCCTCCAGAGTTCAATTTTGTAAGAATAAACATTCTATCTTCAACCATAAACGAGATATTGGTCGGTACTTAACCTCACATTTTTAGTCAAAAATATACAAACAGTTGGGATTTAAAAACCACCCAAAACTGGGTAGAGAGAATATTTTTGACTTCACCATTCAATTCTACATACTTTCTTATATAAGTATATCAATTTTCATATTTTTTTGTTGAATAGTCTTCAAATAAACACAATATGAATTAATTTGAATTCACCGAAAATCTGTCAAATTTTAGTGCGCAAGCGATGCGTCGATTGCGCATTAAAATTCAGCAAATTTAGTGCGAATATTATCTTTAAATTATTTAAATAAAACTTTGTCTAGACGGTTTTAAAATTTGGAAATGAGGTAATTTATGTTTTAAACCCCGTAGAACACGAATTTCGTGTTAATTTGAAGATATTTTATACCGTTGAGGAGTTGTGAGGAAAATAAAATGCATGTTTTTCGAGCCAATTTTTTCAAAAACTCGACCCTATTTTCCGGAATTCCTAAGGCCTTTTTGACACTTTTAAAATATTAATATATCAAATCGACCCTCCAGAGTTCAATTTTGTAATAATAAACATTCTATCTTCAACCATAAATGAGATATTGATGGATATATAACCTCACATTTTTAGTCAAAAATGTACAAACAGTTGGGAATAAAAACCACCCAAAATTGGGTAGAGAGAATATTTTTGACTTCACCATTCAATTCTATGTACTTTCTTATATAAGTATATCAATTTTCATAATTTTTTGTTGAATAGTCTTCAAATAAACACAATTTGAATGAATTTGAATTCACCGAAAATCTGTCAAATTTTAGTGCGCAAGCGATGCGTCAATTGCGCATTAAAATTCAGCAAATTTAGTGCGAAATATTATCTTTAAAATATTTAAATAAAACGTTGTCTAGACGGTTTTAAAATTTGGAAATGAGGTAATTTATATTTTAAACCCCGTAGAACACGAATTTCGTGTTAATTTGAAGATATTTTATACCGTTGAGGAGTTGTGAAGAAAATAAAATGCATGTTTTTGGGGCCAATTTTTTCCAAAACTCGACCCTATTTTCCGGAATTCCTAAGGCCTTTTTGACAGTTTAAAATATTAATATATATGAAATCGACCCTCCAGAGTTGGTTTTTGCAAGAATTAACCCTTTATGTTTAACCGAAATTGACATATTAACCAATTTTTAACCTCACATTTTTAGCAAAAATTGTTCAAACGAAAAACAGGTGATTTTTTATTTAATGAATTTTAAATGACGCCCAACTTGGAAAATTGAGTAAATATTTCCCGCAATCGGCCATTTTGCCCCTTTAATCATGTTTACACATCCAGATGTTTAGGCGGTTGGAAAGTTTTGAACGGTTCGCTCCACATTTTCCTCAAATCTCCCTTGAGGTACGCCATTGTTAATAACGGCAGTAACGTAAACGGAACGAGATATAATAACGCTGGTTGGGCAGCTTTGAAGACCTCGCTGGACACGGTTGCGGTCAGGAGCCCCAAAAAATAACCGAGAAGAGAGCAGTGGAAATATGTCAGACGCGAGGCAAGCCGGCGCCGCCCTATTGGTATATCCGGAGCGCCGGTTGAATCAATCGGGGCTGAGCAGCATTGACGTTTTTTCCAAGCGTCGTACCTACGTCCACGCTATCAATAAGCTATTAAAAAGGGGGAGGTTCATACTAACCTCAAAACGAAACATAGCAACAATCCAGGCATCACTATGTCTCCCAGACCTAACATACTGAAATGCCCGCTGTTGTGAATGCTAGGAAAGACCAATTTTCCGGGCAGAGATAACTTGGGGGCTTCTCTGGCTACGGCCCCCAGGTTTAGCTTTCTTGCAACGAGGCCGACTGGATTTTCAGCCGGTCGCGTCGCCACTTTTACCATGACATTAGTTGAGAAAATATATGAGGAGAAAAAGACCCAAAAAACGTCGTAGATTAGCAAACCAGTCAATAATAAAGTTGACACCTGAAATTGGTAAATATGTACGAGGTTTGTCCGTATCCGACCTTCCTTCATATCCGATGTTTTTGTCGTCGAAAGCCGCCCAACAACCTAGGTTATTATCAACTTCATATAACCACACGAATTTTCTGTCGTGTTCCCAATTTACAAACTCGTTTATAACTTTTAAAATAATGAATTTGAACAGTTCAAAAGTTGGTATAATATATAAAAAACATCGTAGATTTCATTCTTCGCATTGTTAACCCTTAATTTCAACCCTAAACACCCAAAAATTAGATGTAAACTTCATATAACCCCAAAAATGACAACACGAATTTTCTGTCGTGTTCCAAATTTACAAATTCGTTCATAACTATTAAAATAATTAATTTGAACAGTTCAAAAGTTGATATAATATATAAAAAACATCGTAGATTTCATTTTTTGTATTGTTAACCCTTAATTTCAACCCTTAACACCCAAAAATTAGGTGCAAACTTCATATAACCCCAAAAATGACAACACCAATTTTCTGTCGTGTTCTCAATTTACAAATTCGTTCATAACTTTTAAAATAATTAATTTGAACAGTTCTAAAGTTGGTATAATGTATAAAAAACATCGTAGATTTCATTTTTTGCATTGTTAACCCTTAATTTCAACCCTAAACACCCAAAAATTAGGTGTAAACTTCATATAACCCCAAAAAAGACAACACGAATTTTCAGTCGTGTTCCAAATTTGCAAATTCGTTTATAACTTTTAAAATAAAGAATTTGAACAGTTCAAAAGTTGGTATAATGTATAAAATTGTTAACCCTTAATTTCAACCCTAAACACCCAAAAATTAAGTGTAAACTTCATATAACCCCAAAAAAGACAACACGAATTTTCAGTCGTGTTCCCAATTTACAAACTCGTTTATAACTTTTAAAATAATTAATTTGAACAGTTCAAAAGTTGGTATAATATATAAAAAACATCGTAGATTTCATTTTTTGCATTGTTAACCCTTAATTTCAACCCTAAACACCCAAAAATTAGGTGCAAACTTCATATAACCCCAAAAATGACAACACGAATTTTCAGTCGCGTTCCCATTTTACAAATTCGTACATAACTTTTAAAATAATTAATTTGAACAGTTCAAAAGTTGGTATAATATATAAAAAACATCGTAGATTTCATTTTTTGCATTGTTAACCCTTAATTTCAACCCTAAACACCCAAAAATTAAGTGTAAACTTCATATAACCACAAAAATGACAACATGAATTTTCAGTCGTGTTCCAAATTTACAAAGTCGTTCATAACTTTTAAAATAATTAATTTCAACAGTTCAAAAGTTGGTATAATTTTCTGTCGTGTTTTTTCAAGTTTTAAGCAAAATTTGGCTAAAGTAAAGAATAGGGTCTAAACTCAAAATGCATTTAAATGACTATATATCGATTCATTAGCGTCCTATTTGTTAAAATAAAGCAAAATTAGGGCACGGAAACAAATATTTGACCATTTTTCTAATAAAATTTGTCGTCTCAACGAAAACTGTGGCATCTAGAGAATTCGTGAAGCTTTATAGAGGGCGCTAAGTGTCAGGCGCGAAGATATGAAGGAAAGTCGGATACTTTAAGACAAACTAGCTATAAAAATCACTATAATATACTCACTTTTAGACTAGGCAAACGGACAAATGCTATAAATGCAACGCATAGACCCATCCCCATGGCGTCCATCAGTAGCCAATGGCCTGTTAGGACCCAAATACATACAATCATAATGCTTAAACTAAAACTTAACAACTCTGCCCCTGTATACCTGCACAACAACAAAAAATAAGATTACTGAGCACCAACATACTAAAGTATAGAATATCTACCACTCCAGAATTTTATTTTAATGGTTATATACAGTTGCAAAACCAATAAAAACGTTAAATTCCACAAAAATTTGGGCGCGGAAAGCAATATTTATAACGATTTCGGCATTTTTTGAAAACTCCGCGCTCGAATTTTTTGTTTATTTGTTATATTTTACTCAAAAAAATACATTGCAACAAAAAAAAATTAATTTCAAGAGGTGTAGGTATTCTATACTCGACCCGATATATCTTCTTACCGTCCGCAAACACCAAAACTTATCTTCGTGCCATCCGAACATGGCCGAATGACATACTGACACATGGGTAAAAGAAGAAACGCTAATGCAACAGTGGCAATTACCGCTGTACATATCGCAAACAATGTCTGCATACTATCAAAGAAAAAAAACATCACTAAAAGTGATATAGACGCTCCTAGAGGCAAACATAAAGCCTGCATTGTATCTAGTGTTTGAACATTGCTGTCTTGGGGTGCCGCATGGTTAGCGGGAGGTGCCAACCCTAAAAATTTGTCAGTATAAATGATTTATTTTAATTATCCTGTATTACCGACAGAGGTCAAATTATTTTAAAGAGCGGTGCGTGAGCCGAATGTTTGCAGGTTGGATAATACATTTTAACCTCGAAATTAAACGTCAAATCAAATATTTTTATTAAAAAATATATGTTTTCGACTAATTTTAAATATATATAAATAATTTTCAGTTGATTTTATGTGTTGCCTGTAAATTTCATCTGAATATATAACCAAATAAAAGTTTTGATGTTGTGGAAAAATTCGCAACGGGTGTAATTTTAAAAATATTTAAATAAAACTTTGTCCAGACAGTTTTAACATTTGAAATTGAGTTAATTTATATTTTAAACTCCGTAGAACACGAATTTAGTGTTAATTTGAAAATAATTTTAACCGTTGAGGAGTTAAAAGCACAATAAAATGCATGTTTCCGGGCAAATTTTTTCCCAATTTTTTCCAAAATTTCAATCATATTTTCCGCAATCTCTAAGGCCTTTTTGACACTTTTAAAATAAAAATATATTAAATCGACCCTCCCGAGTTCGTTTTTGCAAGAATTAACACTTTATCTTTAACCGAAACCGAGATATGAACCGATTTTAACCTCATATTTTTAGCCAAAAATATGCAATTTTTGAACCCGGTTTTGAGACGTTTTTAACCGGAAATTTAACCAGTTTTATACCGGAAATATACAAATCAACCCTCCAAAGTTCGTTTTTGTAAGAATTAACACATTATTTTTAACCGAAACCGAGTTATTAAGCGAATTTAACCTCACATTTTTAATCAAAAATGTAAAATTTTTGAACCCGGGTTTGAAGAGTTTTTAACCGGAAATTGAACCACTTTTATACCGGAAATATACAAATCAACCCTCCAAAGATCGTTTTTGTAAGAATTAACACATTATTTTTAACCGAAACCGAGTTATTAACCGATTTTAACCTCATATTTTTAGCCAAAAATATACAATTTTTGAATCCTAGTTTGAGGAGACGTCATTTTAAAAATATTTAAATAAAACTTAGTCAAGACGGTTTTAAGATTTGGAAATGAATTAATTTATATTTTAAACCCCGTAGAACACGAATTTCGTGTTAATTTGAAGATAATTTAAACCGTTGAGAAGTTGGGAGCAAAATAAAATGCTTGTTTTTGGGGCCAATTTTCTTCAAAATTTCGATCCAATTTTCTGATATCCCTACGGCCTTTTTGACACTTTTAAAATATTAATATATCAAATGGACCCTCCGAAGTTCATTTTTGAAAGAATAAACACTGTATCTTTAACTGAAATCGAGATATTGACAGATTTTTAACCTCACATTTTTAGCCAAAAATGTACAATTTTTGAACCCGGATTTGAGGTGTTTTTAAGCGGAAATTTAACTGCTTTTATACCGGAAATATACAAATCAACTCTCCAAAGTTCGTTTCTGTAAGAATTAACAAATTATCTTTAACCGAAACCGAGTTATTAACCGATGTTAACCTCACATTTTTAGCCAAAAATATACAATTTTTGAATCTTGGTTTGAGGAGTTTTTAAGCGGAAATTTAAACAGTTTTATACCGGAAATATACAAATCAACCCTCCAAAGTTCGTTTTTGCAAAAATTAATAGACTATCTTTAATCGAAATTGAGATATCGACTGATTTTTAACCTCACATTTTTAGTCGAAAATGAACTATTTTTAAGCCGGATTTGAGAAGTTTTTAACCGGAAATTTAACCACTCTTATACCGAAAATATACAAGTCAACCTTCTAAAGTTCATGTGTGCAAAAATAATCAAAAAATGATGTGAAATTGGGGCCCTACAACAAAAGAAAATGAAGTACCAGTAAGGCTACTCCTTTCTCGTTCTCTCTCTTGTCTTTCGCGCGCTTCTTGTTCCATGTTGAGGCTTCGAAAGCTGCCGTACACGATGAGCAACATGGAGATGAGGAAGGTGCTCACTCTGGAGCTGTCCATGATGCTGTAGGCCCACTGGTACTCGTGGAAGTCCCCCGAGCCAGAGGGGACTCCGGCAGACCCGGACATTTCAAGCGGGGCGCCTAAACACGTCAGAAACTCTCGTCAATTCATTTTAAATTGTTTAGAACTGCCTAAAATTTATTCAGAATTGTGTAAAAATGCTTTAAACTGTCCCCAAATCTTTTAAAATTATTCAGAACTGTCTGAAAATGTTTTAATTTGTTCTCAGCTGCCTCAAATTTATGCAAAACTATCTCAAACTATTTTAAATTGTTTTGAGCTGTCTCAAATTTGTTTAAAACTGCTTAAAATTTATTCAGAATTGTCTGAAAATGCTTTAAACTGTTCCCAAATCTTTCAAAATTATTCAGAACTGTCTGAAAATGTTTTAATTTGTTCCCAGCTGTCTCAAATTTATGCAGAACTGTCTAAAACTATTTTGGATTGTTCTGAGCTGTTTCAAATTTGTTCAGAACTGCCTAAAATTTATTCAGAATTGTCTGAAAATGCTTTAAATTGTTCCCAAATCTTTCAAAATTATTTAGAACTGTCTAAAAATGTTTAAATTTGTTCTCAGCTGTCTCAAATTTATGCAGAACTGTCTAAAACTATTTTGAATTGTTGTGAGCTGTCTCAAATTTTTAAAATTATTCAGAACTGCCTGAAAATGTTTTAAATTGTTTTCAAATCTTTCAAAATTATTCAGAACTGTCTGAAAATGTTTTAAATTGTTCTCAGCTGTCTCAAATTTATGCAGAACTGTCTAAAACTATTTTGAATTGTTCTGAGCTGTCTCAAATTTGTTTAGAACTGCCTAAAATTTATTCAGAATTGTCTGAAAATGCTTTAAACTGTTCCCAAATCTTTTAAAATTATTCAGAAGTGTCTGAAAATGTTTTAATTTGTTCTCAGCTGCCTCAAATTTATGCAGAACTGTCTAAAACTATTTTGAATTGTTCTGAGCTGTCTCAAATTTGTTTAGAACTGCCTAAAATTTATTCAGAATTGTCTGAAAATGCTTTAAATTGTTCCCAAACCTTTCAAAATTATTCAGAACTGTCTGAAAATGTTTTAATTTGTTCTCAGCTGTCTCAAATTTATGCAGAACTGTCTAAAACTATTGTGAATTGTTCTGAGCTGTCTCAAATTTGTTCAGAACTGCCTAAAATTTATTCAGAATTGTCTGAAAATGCTTTAAATTGTTCCCAAATCTTTCAAAATTATTCAGAACTGTCTGAAAATGTTTTAATTTGTTCTCAGCTGTCTCAAATTTATGCAGAACTGTCTAAAACTATTTTAAATTGTTGTGAGCTGTCTCAAATTTGTTTAGAACTTCCTAAAATTTATTCAGAATTGTCTGAAAATGCTTTAAACTGTTCCCAAATATTTCAGAATTATTCAGAACTGTCTGTAAATGTTTTAATTTGTTTTCAGCTGTCTCAAATTTATGCAGAACTGTCTAAAACTATTTTGGATTGTTCTGAGCTGTCTCAAATTTGTTTAGAACTGCTTAAAATTTATTGAGAATTGTCTAAAAATGCTTTAAACTGTTCCTAAATCTTTTAAAATTATTCAGAACTGTCTGAAAATGTTTAAATTTGTTCTCAGCTGCCTCAAATTTATGCAGAACTGTCTAAAACTATTTTGAATTGTTCTGAGCTGTCTCAAATTTGTTAAAAACTGCCTAAAATTTATTCAGAATTGTCTGAAAATGCTTTAAATTGTTCCCAAATCTTTCAAAATTATTCAGAACTGTCTGAAAATGTTTTAATTTGTTCTCAGCTGTCTCAAATTTATGCAGAACTGTCTAAAACTATTTTGAATTGTTCTGAGCTGTCTCAAATTTGTTAAAAACTGCCTAAAATTTATTCAGAATTGTCTGAAAATGCTTTAAATTGTTCCCAAATCTTTCAAAATTATTCAGAACTGTCTGAAAATGTTTTAATTTGTTCTCAGCTGCCTCAAATTTATGCAGAACTGTCTAAAACTATTTTAAATTGTTCTGAGCTGTCTCAAATTTGTTTAGAACTGCTTAAAATTTATTCAGAATTGTCTGAAAATGCTTTAAATTGTTCCTAAATCATTCAAAATTATTCAGAACTGTCTGAAAATGTTTTAATTTGTTCTCAGCTGCCTCAAATTTATGCAGAACTGTCTAAAACTATTTTGAATTGTTCTGAGATGTCTCAAATTTGTTTAGAACTGCTTAAAATTTATTGAGAATTGTCTGAAAATGCTTTAAACTGTTCCTAAATCTTTTAAAATTATTCAGAACTGTCTGAAAATGTTTTAATTTGTTCTCAGTAGTCTAAAAATTTATTCAGCATTGTCTAAAACATTTAAAATTGATGAAAACGATTTTATTTTAATCTGTTTTGTTTGTTTTAAATACATCCCAAAGAACAATCAGTAAATTTAATAATATTATTAAATAGAAAGTGAAAAACACATGAATAACTCTTCCTTCTTTGATAGACTTTTGTCAAAATCATATGTAGTGAAAAACACAGTTTTAAAACTTACCCTCAATGATTTAGCAGTTAATATCATACAGACATTTTACTTTAATCCAAATCATCACTAAACACACATATAAACTCTAAAATAAACACAATATTCAAAGAGAAATCAGTTTACTAAAACTGAATCTCCAAACATGGTCGCCATCTTGACATAAACACAGCATTTTCTAAGAATTTTTACACAATTTTGCTGAAAAATCACCATAAAATGTTTAATTAAAGAATTTCACGTAGTTTATAATGTTTTTACATCAGTTTACAACAATATTAAAACGGAAATTAGTTAATAATTAATCAGTAATATGTACAACAACATTCGGTTGTCTAAATAGTAGATTTTCACAATTTTTCTGGTCCACTGTAGTGTAACGATTTGTGAAATGTTTGTTCACAATGATTGGTTGTTAATATTTATTTATATTTAAAAATAGCAAAAAAATTACTAAGATTATATTTAGCAACAATTTAGTGTGTTATTTGTTGAATTATATATATTTAAAATGTTGTAAATGGCGCTTAAATTAATTAAAATACATCCTGTATTCTTGTAAGCTTATACGTTTAAAATAATTAATAATAATATGTAAAATAAAATTATTTTGTATAATATTAATAATAATTTACATCACGAATATAGATTTTTATTTAATTTTGTACAGTTTTGCGTCTATCATCCGATTTTTAATTTTGAATTCAGTCGATAGATGGCAAAAAATTTAAATGGAAAAAATATAAAATATCAAATTTGAATGATTGTTTGTTTAATACATTATATTATAAGTAATTCCTATTGTTCTAATCGATTTATTGTAAAATCAATGCGGTACCCTAGCGGCCAGACTGCCAAACTAGTCAAATAAAATGATTTTAAAACTAAACTTTCGGAATTATTTTTGCTCCTGTGTAAAATCAATGTCTACCTGAGTTGTGCGCATGCGCACACATGCCCGGCTCGCATTCAAGATGGCGGGAGCGTACTGAAGTGCTCTTGATCAATTTTCTTGTGTCTTGCTATTTTAAACAATGCCAAAGTCAAAGAAATCTGTAAGTGCGTGAAAAGTGAACACAAAATCTCATATTTCAAGATTATTTATCTTTTATAGATATAGATTCAGCAGTTATAGTGCATGGTAGTTCAAAAAATGGTAATTGCTTATTTTTATTCATTTTGTGTGGTGTGTTTTTCGTATTTATTACAATTATTACGCTGTGTAGTGCTTTATATTGTTAATAATACTGTAAAACGCTGTTTGGTTTATAGTATTGATGTATTTTTATGTGTGTTTATTAATTATTTATACATCTGTCTTTGTTAAAAAATTCATAACCAAAAAAAATCAAAAAAAGTTTGCCCTTTTTCGCAAGTTCCTTCGGTTTGGGGTTGATGATTTAATTATTAGGGTTCGATTTCTCGCTAGGGCGTTGCTACAGCCATATTTGTTTGAAAATAAAAAAGTTGTCTTGCTACCATTGCTTATGCAAAATTTATGAAGACTTAAGTTGACGAAAACTGACTTCTTACCACGTTTTATTAACAATTGTTCGTTTTTATTTGATTTTGAACATGTTCCATCGAATTTTAGGCGTCTAAAAAGTCGTTATTTAAAGACGAAGATGATATTGACAATGAAGACAGTTCGGATTTTGACGATGATGACGATCCCGATAAAATTGAAGTCCCAGGTAGGATATACTTATCTTAAATTCTTTGCATTTGTCTAAAATTTATTCAGAACTATTTAAAATGATTTTAAATTATTCCAAATTCGTTTTAGGGGGCGGTAAAGACCTTGCCACTGCCGCAGGGCTTCTGGAGCCCAAAAAAGAGGAACCTTTGTTGCCCAAATTACCAACTAAAATACCAGGGGGTTTGGTAACAAAAGGTAACACTCAACACGGTTATGAAATGGTTCGTGGGGGCCCAAGTAAGTCAAATTTTATTTATTTATTTAATGTTTGTGACTAACTTTTGTAAGTAAAATATTTTGTGGACATGTAGTGGGTGCTCCATTTGGAATGGGGTCTGGTATGGGGCACGGGGGCCCACCGCCCATGCCTCAGAATCCAATGAACATGTTTCCTCCGAATTTTAATACAGCACAACTTTTACAACAGAGTAAGTCGAAACTTGCATGAAAATTTGTTTTCATTGCTTATTGGTTTCGATTTTTTTGATTTTCTGTTTTGAAAATTTCTTACATCTTACAATTCTTCAATTTTTATTTGTTTTTCTTTTCGTTTGACTGTTTTTATTAACCTATTAACATTTATTTGTAGTCGCAAATAATTTTCATGTTTTCTATTTGAGCCTAATTTTTAATTTTAGTTCCGAATACTTTTGGAATTTTTAGTTTTTCGTATTTATCACAAGTTTATAACTTAAATCGATTGATATAATAACGATCATACCGATTAATTTGATTGAAAACGTAAAAATTATTAAAAAATGTTTTCTCCGTAAATTTATGATTTTTTTTGTCGGCGACTGATGCATCGCTTGCCGGCATTTTACAAAGTAAATTTGCGGGGTATTTACTTTCAATTTAGTATGAAAATCTATATTAAAATATAATCCAAGACTGTTCAATTTTAGTATTTAAGACTTTTATATCAACCGGAACAACATATTAGATTTTGGTTAAAATTGATAAACCGGAAGTGATACTTTACTTGAAGATTTTCGTGAAAAATATATTGTGATACTTTTCAAATTTGGTATTTAAGACTTATATTGTAACAAATTAGATTGGTTTTGCAAACGATAAACCGGAAGTGATATTTTACTGACAAATTATTTAGTTTTCTTGACTTTTAGTTCCATCATTTATGTTTATACCGTAAAATTAACGTCGAAACGTCGTTTTAAAATGTCTAAATGACGTGGAAATAACGTCTTAAAATGATGTCTAAACAAATATAATAACGTATTAACGTCTTAAAATGACGTCTGAAAAGACGTCGAAACTACGTCAAAATGACGCTTAAATAAGTCTTATACAGACGTCTGTCTAAACAAATCATAACGTTTAAACAACGTCTTAAAATGACGTCGAAACTACGTCAAAATGACGCCTAAATAAGTCTTATATAGACGTTTGTCTAAACAAATCTTATAACGTTTAAACGTCTTGAAATGACGTCTGAAAAGACGTCGAAACTGCGTCAAAATGACGCTTAAATAAGTTTTATACAGACGTCTGTCTAAACAAATCTTATAACGTTTAAACAACGTTTTAAAACTACGTCGAAACTACGTCAAAATGACGCCTAAATAAGTCTTATATAGACGTCTGTCTAAACAAATCTTATAACGTCTAAACAACGTCTTAAAATGACGTCGAAACTACGTCAAAATGACGCCTAAATAAGTCTTATATAGATGTCTGTCTAAACAAATCTTATAACGTCTGAAAAGACGTCGAAATTACGTCAAAATACGCCTAAATAAGTCTTATATAGACGTCTGTCTAAACAAATCTTATAACGTCTAAACAACGTCTTAAATTGACGTCGAAACTACGTCAAAATGACGCCTAAATAAGTCTTATATAGACGTCTAAACAACGTCTGAAAAGATGTCTAAACTACGTCAAAACTTTTGAAACGTTAGTTAATAACGTAAATTGGTTGATATTGCAATTAATTGTATTGAAAACGTACAAATTATTAAAAAATGTTTTCACCGTAAATGTATGAATTTTTTTGTCGGCGACTGATGCATTGCTTGCCGGCATTTTACAAAGTAAATTTGCGGGGTATTTACTTTTATGAAAAACTATATTAAAATGTAATCCAAAACTTTTCAATTTTAGTATTTAAGACTTTTATATCAACCGGAACACCATATTAGATTTTGGATAAAATTGATAAACCGGAAGTGATACTTTACTTGAAGTTCTGAACGGGTTTTCGTGAAAAATATATTGTTATACTTTTCAAATTTTATATTTATTGTAACAAATTAGATTTTTTTACGAACGATGAACCGGAAGTGATACTTTACTGACATAATTAGCGGGAGGTAACGTGCATTATTTATTTCTCCTTTAGTGGAAATGGCCACTATGTCTCTCGGCTTGCCTGTCTCGCCATTCTTGATGCAGTCGTTGTTCAATCCAATGAACAATCAGCCTCAGTTATCCGGATCGCTTTTACCGTGGTTGCAACAACCGATTAGCGCCAAAACTGTTTCTAATCTTTGGATGAACCACGACCCCGGAAAACTAACAACTCCCCAAGAAGAAGAAGAAGTAGACGATGAAGAAATGGGCGTGGCGGAAACGTACGCAGATTACATGCCCAGTAAATTGAAATTGGGCCGGAAGCATCCGGATCCGGTTGTGGAAACAGCGAGTTTGAGCAGTGTTAGCCCGGTTGATGTCTGGTGAGTGGTTTGGCAATTGTTTTGTGAGTCAATTGTTTCGAATTCACAATTCTTTAGGTATCAACTGTCGATACCGGAAGAATCTATAAAAACTGGCGCTTTGAGCGCTTTGCAATTAGAATCTATTACTTACGCGTCTCAACAGCATGAACATATTTTGCCGGATGGGTCACGAGCCGGATTTCTTATCGGTGATGGCGCTGGTGTCGGCAAAGGCCGAACAATCGCGGGATTAATTTACGAAAACTATCTAAAGGTAAGATTTAAGACGGCTGTGGTTTCTGTTTGGTGCCAAGTCAGATGAATAATGGAGTGTGGAAATTTTGCAATTTCTGTTTGGTACCAAATCAGGGGAATAATGGGGTGTGGAAACTGTTTGGTGCCAAATCAGATGAATAATGGGGTGTGGAAATCTGTTTGGTGCCAAATCAGATGAATAATAGGGATTTGGAAATTTCTGTTTGGTGTCAAATCAGGGGAATAATAAGGTTTGGAAATCTGTTTGGTGCCAAATCAGGGGAATAATGGGGTGTGGAAATTTGTTTGGTGCCAAATCAGATGGATAATGGGGTGTGGATATTTGGCAATTTCTGCTTGGTGCCAAATCAGGGGAATAATGGGGTGTGGAAATCTGTTTGGTGCCAAATCAGATGAATATTGGGGTGTGGAAATCTGTTTGGTGCCAAATCAGATGAATAATGGGGTGTGGAAATTTGGCAATTTCTGTTTGTGCCAAATCAGGGGAATAATGGGGTGTGGAAATCTGTTTGGTGCCAAATCAGATGAATAATGGGGTGTGGAAATCTGTTTGGTGCCAAATCAGATGAATAATGGGGTGTGGAAATTTGGCAATTTCTGTTTGTGCCAAATCAGGGGAATAATGGGGTGTGGAAATCTGTTTGGTGCCAAATCAGGGGAATAATGGGGTGTGGAAATCTGTTTGGTGCCAGATCAGATGAATAATAGTGTGGAAATTTGGTAATTTCTGTTTGTTTCAACGCCATTTTCTGTTTAGTGCCAAATAAGGGGAATAATGGGGTGTGGAAATCTGTTTGGTGCCAAATCTGATGAATAATGGGGTGTGGAAATTAAGCAATTTCTGTTTGTTTCAACGCCATTTTTTGTTTTGGTGCCAAATCAGGAATAATGGGGTGTGGAAATTTGGCAATTTCTGTTTGGTGCCAAATCAGATGAATAATGGGGCGTGGAAATTTGGCAATTTTTGTTTATTTCAACGCCATTTTGTTTGGTGCTAAATCAAATGAATACTGGGGTGTGGAAATTTGGCAATTTTTGTTTGGTGCCAAATCAGATGAATAATGGGATGTGGAAATTTTGCAATTTCTGTTTATTTCAACGCCATTTTCTGTTTGGTGCCAAATCAAGGGAATAATGGGGTGTGCAAATCTGTTTGGTACCAAATCAGATGAATAAGGAGGTGTGGAAATTTGGTAAAATGTTTTCAGGGAAGGAAAAGAGCTGTATGGGTGTCCGTCAGCAACGATTTGAAATATGACGCAGAAAGAGATTTGCGTGATATTGGAGCGGGTAAAGTTGATGTTCACAGTTTGAACAAATTTAAATATGCCAAAATATCGAGTGCAATCAACGGAAATGTTAAGAAAGGTAAGAAAAAATGCATTAATTTCATTCTTTTTCTTATTTTATCCTCGTAGGCGTAGTATTTTCCACATACTCCGCCTTAATCGGCGAATCTTCTTCAACATCTGGTAAGTACAAAACCCGATTGAAACAACTCCTTCAGTGGTGTGGCGAAGACTTCGACGGCCCCATAGTCTTCGACGAGTGCCACCGGGCGAAGAACTTGTGCCCCGTGGGCAGCGCGAAGCCCACGAAAACGGGGCTCACTGTCTTGGAACTTCAGAATAAATTGCCCAAGGCTAGGGTGGTGTATGCTTCGGCTACGGGGGCCTCGGAGCCCCGGAATATGGCGTACATGGTTCGGCTCGGAATGTGGGGACAGGTGAGTCTAAATTTTATTTTTTTTATTTGAAATTATTTTAAATACTTCTTGACTGTCTAAATTTATTCACAACTAGCTCAATTGATATTTAAACCCCGTACAACACGATTTTAGTGTTAATTTGAAGATATTTCAAACATTTCAGGATTTAATGAACTCCCAAAAATATATGTTTTTGGGTTTAGTTTCGGCCAAAAATAGTTCAATATTACGATTTCAGTTCAAAATACAATGTTTATTCTTACAGAAATGAACTTTAGAGAGTTGATTTGTATATTTCCGGTATAAAAGCGGTTAAATTTCCGGTTAAAGACTTCTCAAACCTGGGTTCAAAAATTGTACATTTTTGGGTAAAAATGTGAGGTTAAAAATTGGTCAATATCTCAATTTTGGTTAAAGATACAATGTTAATTCTTGCAAAAATGAACTCTGGAGGGTCGATTTGATATATTAATATATTAAAAGTGTTAAAAGGGCCTTAGGGATTCCGGGAAATAAGATCGACATTTTGGAAAAAAATGAGAAAAATTTGCCCGAAACACATGTATATTATTTTGATTACAACTCATCAACGGTTTGAATTATCTTCAAATTAACACGAAATTCGTGTTCTACGAGGTTTAAAATATAGATTAACTGATTTTCAAATCTTAAAACCGTTTTGACTAAGTTTTATTTAAATATTTCTAAAAACTTTTCGTGTTCAAAAATTATACTTTTTTGGCTAAAAATTTGAGGTTAAAAATCGGTTAATAACACGGTTTCGGTTAAAAATAATGTGTTAATTGTTGCAAAAATGAACTTCGGAGGGTCCATTTGATATATTAATATTTTAAAAGTGTCAAAAAGGCCGTAGGAATATCGGAAAATATAGTTAAAATTTTGAAGAAAGTTGGCTTAAAAACAATCATATTATTTTGCGCGCAACTCCACAACGGTATAAAATATCTTCAAATTAACACGAAATTCGTGTTCTACGGGGTTTAAAATATAAATTCACTCATTTGCAAATCTTAAAACCGTCTTGACTAAGTTTTATTTAAATATTTCTAAATTGACGTCTCCTCAAACTAGGATTCAAAAATTGTATATTTTTGGCTAAAAATATGAGGTTAAAATCGGTTAATAACTCGGTTTCGGTTAAAGATAAAGTGTTAATTTTTACAAAAATGAACTTTGGAGGGTTGATTTGTATATTTCCGGTATAAAAATGGTTATATTTCCGGTTAAAAACGTCTCAAATTCGGGTTCAAAACTTGTACATTTTTAGCTAAAAATGTGAGGTTATAAATCGGTTAATATCTCGATTTTGGTTAAAGATATGGTGTTAATTCTTGCAAAAACGAACTCGGGAGGGTCGGTTTAATATATTTATATTTTAAAAGTGTCAAAAAGGCCGTAGGGACATCGGAAAATATGGTTGAAATTTTGAAGAAAATTGCCTTAAAAACAATCATTTTATTTTGCGCACAACTCCTCAACGGTATAAATTATCTTCAAATTAACACGAAATTCGTGTTCTACGGGGTTTAAAATATATATTAACTCATTTTCAAATCTTAAAACCGGCTTGACTAAGTTTTATTTAAATATTTTTAAAGATAATATACCCGTAAATTTGCTGAATTTTAATGCGCGACTGATGCGTCGATTGCGCACTAAAATTCGACAGAGTCCCGGTGAATTCAAATTGTGTTTATTTGTGCGCAAACTATTAAAACCACGTCGATCCCAATTCAGGGCACACCATTTTCCGACTTCACCGATTTTATATCCGCTGTTGAAAAACGCGGCGTGGGGGCGATGGAAATAGTAGCAATGGACATGAAACTCCGCGGGGCGTACATCGCCCGTCAATTAAGCTTCCATGGAGTCGGTTTTAAAATAGAAGAAGTTCCCCTGTCTCCCGACTTTATCAAAGTCTACGACGCGTCGGTTCGGCTTTGGGTCGACGCTATGCAGAAGTTTCACGAGGCCGCGGAATTGGTGGACGCGGAGAACCGGATGAAGAAAACCATGTGGGGACAGTTTTGGAGCAGTCATCAAAGGTTTTTCAAGTATTTGTGCATTGCGGCTAAGGTAAGAATTGAATTTTTTTATGGTTTAAATTTATTTAGAATTGTCTGAAAATGTTTTAAATTGTTCCAAAGTGTCTCAAATTTATTTAGAATTGTCTCAAAATGTTTTAAATTGTCCCAAAGTGTCTCAAATTTATTTAGAATTGTCTGAAAATGTTTTAAATTGGTCCAAAGTGTTTCAAATTTATTTAGAATTGTCTGAACATGTTCTAAATTGTTCCCCAGTGTCTCAAAATTATTTAGAATTGTCTCAAAATGTTTTAAATTGTTCCAAAGTGTTTCAAATTTATTTAGAATTGTCTTAAAATGTTTTAAATTGTCCCAAAGTGTCTCAAAATTATTTAGAATTGTCTGAAAATGTTTTAAAATGTTCCAAAGTGTTTCAAATTTATTTAGAATTGTCTGAACATGTTCTAAATTGTTCCCCAGTGTCTCAAAATTATTTAGAATTGTCTCAAAATGTTTTAAATTGTTCCAAAGTGTTTCAAATTTATTTAGAATTGTCTCAAAATGTTTTAAATTGTCCCAAAGTGTCTCAAAATTATTTAGAATTGTCTGAAAATGTTTTAAAATGTTCCAAAGTGTTTCAAATTTATTTAGAATTGTCTGAACATGTTCTAAATTGTTCCCCAGTGTCTCAAAATTATTTAGAATTGTCTCAAAATGTTTTAAATTGTTCCAAAGTGTTTCAAATTTATTTAGAATTGTCTTAAAATGTTTTAAATTGTTCCAAAGTGTCTCAAATTTATTTGGAATTGTCTGAAAATGTTTTAAATTGGTCCAAAGTGTTTTAAATTTATTTAGAATTGACTGAATATGTTTTAAATTGTTCCAAAGTGTCTCAAATTTATTTAGAATTGTCTGAAAATGTTTTAAATTTTTTCCAGTGTCTCAAAATTATTTAGAATTCTCCGAAAATGTTTTAAATTGTTCCAAAGTTTCTCAAATTTATTTAGAATTGTCTGAAAATGTTTTGAAATGTTCCAAAGTGTTTCAAAATTATTTGGAATTGTCTCAAAATGTTTCAAATTGTTCCACAGTGTTTCAAATTTATTTGGAATTGTATGAAAATGTTTTAAATTGTTCCAAAGTGTTTCAAAATTATTTAGAATTGGCTGAAAATGTTTTAAATTGTTCCAAAGTGTCTCAAATTTATTTGGAATTGTCTGAAAATGTTTTAAATTGTCCCAAAGTGTCTCAAATTTATTTGGAATTGTCTGAAAATGTTTTAAATTGGTCCAAAGTGTTTTAAATTTATTTAGAATTGACTGAATATGTTTTAAATTGTTCCAAAGTGTCTCAAATTTATTTAGAATTGTCTGAAAATGTTTTAAATTGTTCCAAAGTGTTTCAAAATTATTTAGAATTGTCTGAAAATGTTTTAAATTGTCCCAAAGTGTCTCAAATTTATTTGGAATTGTCTGAAAATATTTTAAATTGTTCCACAGTGTCTCAAATTTATTTAGAATTGTCTCAAAATGTTTCAAATTGTTCCAAAGTATCTCAAATTTATTTGGAATTGTCTGATAATGTTTTGAATTGTTCCACAGTGTCTCAAATTTATTTGGTATTGTCTGAAAATGTTTTAAATTGGTCCAAAGTGTTTCAAATTTATTTGGAATTGTCTGACAATGTTTTAAATTGTTCCAAAGTGTCTCAAATTTATTTAGAATTGTCTGAAAATGTTTTAAATTGGTCCAAAGTGTCTCAAATTTATTTAGAATTGTCTAAAAATGTTTTAAATTGGTCCAAAGTGTCTCAAATTTATTTAGAATTGTCTGAAAATGTTTTAAATTGTTCCAAAGTGTCTCAAATTTATTTAGAATTGTCTGAAAATATTTTAAATTAGTCCAAAGTGTCTCAAATTTATTTAGAATTATCTCAAAATGTTTTAAATTGGTCCAAAGTGTCTTAAATTTATTTAGAATTGTCTGAAAATGTTTTAAATTGTTGCAAAGTGTCTCAAATTTATTTGGAATTGTCCGAAAATGTTTTAAATTAGTCCAAAGTGTCTCAAAATTATTTAGAATTGTCCGAAAATGTTTTAAATTGTTCCAAAGTGTTTCAAAATTATTTAGAATTGTCTGAAAATGTTTTAAAATGTTCCACCGTGTCTCAAATTTATTTGGAATTGGAGGGTTAATCTGTATATTTCCGGTACAAAATTGATTAAATATTCGGTCAAAAATTCTTCAAACCCGGGTACAAAAATTGTACATTTTTGGCTAAAAATGTGAGGTTAAAAAATGTTCAATATATCGATTTCGGTTAAAAATAAAGCCTTAATGTTTGCAAAAACGAACTCTGGAGGGTTGATTTGTTATATTAATATATTAAAAGTATCAAAAAGGCCTTAGGGATTCCGAAAAATAAGTTCGAAATTTTGGAAAAAATTGTCCATAAAAACATTCATTTTATTTTGCTCTCAAGTCCTCAACGGTTCCATTTATGTTCAAATTAACACGAAATTCGTGTTCTACGGGGTTTGAAATATAAATTAACTAATTTTCAAATCTTAAAACCGTCTGGACAAAGTTTTATTTAAATATTTTTAAGATAATATTCGCCCTAAATTTGCTGAATTTTAATGCGTGACCGATGCGTCGATTGCGCACTAAAATTCGACAGTTCTTCCAAAACATTGAAACTTTGATTTGGTTATGAATTCGGATGAAATTTACAGGAAACACATAAAATTAACTGAAAATCATTTATTTATACTTAAAATTAGTCAATGGTGTTGAATTTTTAATAATAATAAATATAAATGACATTCAAATTTAAGGTTAACATGTATTAGCCAACCTGCATAACATTCGGCTAACGCACCGCTCATTAAAATAATTATACATAAATTATACTGTATAGTGCAATTATTTTATATATATTGTAATACTTAGGGCTTATATACGCGTAAAATATATGCAAATGATTTTATTTAGCTTTAATTAATATTTGGCGCTGGTCAGAGTTCATAATTTTTGTGCTCAACTGGTGGCAACATTGACAATATGGCGACTTGTTTTTATAACAAAAAGACGTCAACAAACAATGAAAATAATAAATTATAGACGTACAACAATGTTTAGAGCTGTGAAACTTAAGAAATATCTAAATAAAGGTGCGGGAAATGTGTTTTAAAATAGTTTTTTTAAAAAATGTGAAACAGTTTTTGTAAAATATCATTTAAATCATCAGGTAAACCATGCAGTCGTTGTGGCGCGAGAGGCCGTAAAATGCGGCAAATGCGTTGTAATCGGTTTACAATCAACCGGCGAAGCCCGAACGTTAGAACAACTCGAAAGAGATGATGGTGAACTCAGTGATTTTGTGTCGACAGCGAAAGGTGTTTTGCAGTCTCTAGTTGAGAAACATTTTCCCGCGCCAGACAGAAATAGGATACAGAGACTGCTTGGCATCGGAAAACAGACAAATGGTGAGTTTTTGGACTTTTGGTACTTCTAGCGCCCTCGTACAACACGATTTTAGTGTTAGTTTGAAGATATTCCAAACAGTTCAGGAGTTATTAACCTCTAAAAAATCATTGTTTTCGTGTTTAGTGTCGGCCAAAAATGATTAAATATCACGGTTTCGGTTAAAAATAAAGTGTTTATTTTTGCAAAAATGAACATTAGAGGGTTGATTTAATATATTTCTGGTATAAAAGTGGTTAAATTTCCGGTTAAAAACGTTTGAACCCCGGGTTCAAAAATTGTACATTTTTGGGTAAAAATGTGAGGTTAAAAATCTGTTAATAACTCGATTTTAGTTAAAGATACAGTGTTAATTCTTGCAAAAATGAATTTTGGCGGGTCCATTTGATATATTAATATTTTAAAAGTGTCAAAAAGGCCGTAGGGATATCGGAAAATAGGATCGAAATTATGAAGAAAATTGGCCCCAAAAACATGCATTTTATTTTGCTCACAACTCCTCAACGGTTAAAATTATCTTCAAATTAACACGAAATTCGTGTTCTACGGGGTTTAAAATATAAATTAACTCATTTGCAAATCCTAAAACCGTCTTGACTAAGTTTTATTTAAATATTTCTAAAATGACGTCTCCTCAAACTAGGATTCTAAAATTGTATATTTTTAGCTAGAAATATGAAATTAAAATCGCTTAATAACTCGGTTTCGGTTAAAGATAAAGTGTTAATTATTACAAAAACGAACTTTGGGGAGTTGATTTGTACATTTCCGGTATAAAAGTGGTTAAATTTCCGCTTAAAAACTCTTCAAACCCGAGTTCAAAAATTGCACATTTTTGGCTAAAAATATGAGTTTAAAATCGGTTAATATCTCGGTTTCGGTTAAAGATAAAGTGTTAATTCTTGCAAATATGAACTCGGGAGGGTTGATTTAATATATTTATATTTTAAAAGTGCCAAAAAGGCCTTACGAATTCCGGAGAATAAGATCGTCATTTTGGAAAAAAATGGGAAAAATTTGTCCCAAACACATGTATATTATTTTGATCACAACTCATCAACGGTTTAAATTATCTTCAAATTAACACGGAATTCGTGTTCTACGAGGTTTAAAATATAAATTAACTCATTTCCAAATCTTAAAACCGTTTTGACTAAGTTTTATTTAAATATTTCTAAAAACTTCTCGGGTTCAAAAATTGTACATTTTTGGCTAAAAATGTGAGGTCAAAAATCTGTTAATAACTCGATTTCAGTTAAAGATACAGTGTTAATTCTTGCAAAAATGAATTTTGGATGGTCCATTTGATATATTAATATTTTAAAAATGTCAAAAAGGCCGTAGGGATATCGGAAAATAAAATTGAAATTTTGAAGAAAATTGGCCCCAAAAACAATCATTTTATTTTGCTCACAACTCCTCAACGGTTTAAATTATCTTCAAATTAACACGAAATTCGTGTTCTACGAGGTTTAAAATATAAATTAACTCATTTCCAAATCTTAAAACCGTCTTGACTAAGTTTTATTTAAATATTTCTAAAATGACGTCTCCTCAAACTAGGATTCAAAAATTGTATATTTTTGGCTGAAAATATGAGGTTAAAATCGGTTAATATCTCGGTTTCGGTTAATGATAAAGTGTTAATTATTACAAAAACGAACTTTAGAGGGTTGATTTGTATATTTCCGGTATAAAAGTGGTTCAATTTCCGCTTAAAAACTCCTCAAACCTGGGTTCAAAAATTGTATATTTTTGGCTAAAAATATGAGGTTAAAATCGTTTAATATCTCGGTTTCAGTTAAAGATAAAGTGTTAATTCTTACAAAAATGAACTTTAGAGGGTTGATTTGTATATTTCCGGTATAAAAGTGGTTAAATTTCCGCTTAAAAACTCCTCAAACCTGGGTTCAAAAATTGCATATTTTTGGCTAAAAATATGAGTTTAAAATCGGTTAATAACTCGGTTTCGGTTAAAGATAAAGTGTTAATTCTTACAAAAATGAACTTTAGAGGATTGATTTGTATATTTCCGGTATAAAAGTGGTTAAATTTCCGCTTAAAAACTCCTCAAATCCGGGTTCAAAAATTGTATATTTTTGGCTAAAAATATGAGGTTAAAATCGATTAATATCTCAGTTTCTGTTAAAGATAAGGTGTTAATTCTTGCAAATATGAACTCAGGAGGGTCGATTTAATATATTTATATTTTAAAAGTGTCAAAAAGGCCTTAGAGATTGTGGAAAATATGATTGAAATTTTGGAAAAAATTGGGAAAAAATTTGCCGCTAAATATGCATTTTATTTTGCTTTCAACTCGTCAACGGTTTAAATTATTTCGAAATTAACACTGAATTCGTGTTCTACGGGGTTTATAATATAAATTAACTCATTTCCAAATCTTAAAACCGTCTGGACAAAGTTTTATTTAAATATTTCTAAAATGACGCCCGTTGTGAATTTTTCACAATTCTTCCAAAACAGGCGAAGAACCATCTTCGACGGCTTCAAAGCGCAAACCAATGCGTCAAGCCGCCGCCCGCAGCCTAAAGCGGGCCCGAGGGGGCGCCTCTAGTGACTCCGATATAGCCAATGATTCCGACGCCTCTGCAGGCTCCGAATACAAAGCGTCCGCTTCCGATGTCTCTGATATAAGCGAAGAACATTCAGACAGCAATCAGAGCAGCGATTTCAACCCGTTTTATAGCGACAGTGATTCTGACGCAGATCCGTGGGTCGGCAGAAAGAAAAAGGGTGAGTTATTAAAGTATATAATAGGGTCCAAACCCAAAATGGGTTTAAATATCGGTTCATTAGCTTTCTATTCATTAAAATTATTCAGAACTGTTTTAAAATGTTCTTAACGGTCTCAAATTTATTCAGAATTGTCTTAAAATGATTTAAATTGTTCCCAAATATATCAAAATTATTCAGAAATGTTTTAAAACTGTTTAAAATTGTTCCCAACTCTTTCAGAATTATTCAGAACTGTTTTAAAATGGTCTTAGCGGTCTTAAATTTATTTAGAACTGTCTTAAAATGATTCAGATTGTTCCCAAATATTTCAAAATTATTCAGAAATGTTTTAAAACTGTTTAAAATTGTTCCCAACTCTTTCAGAATTATTCAGAACTGTTTTAAAATGTTCTTAACGGTCTTAAACGTATTCAGAACTGTCGTAAAATGTTTTAAATTGTTCTCAAATATATCAAAATTATTCAGAACTGTCTTAAAATGTTTTAAATTGTCCCCAAATATTTCAAAATTATTCAGAACTGTCTTAAAATGTTCTTACCAGTTTCAAATTTATTTAGAACTGTCTTAAATTTTTTAAATTGTTCCCAATTCTTTCAGAATTATTCAAAACTGGCTTAAAATGTTCCCAACTGTCTCAAATTTATTCAGAACTGTCTTGAAATGTTTCAAATTGTTCCCAACTCTTTCAAAATTATTCAGAAATGTTTAATAATGTTCTTAACTGTCTCAAATTTATTCAGAACTGTCTTAAAATGTCTTAAATTGTTCCCAAATATTTTAAAATTATTCAGAATTGTTTTAAATTGTCCCCAATTCTTTCAGAATTATTCAGAACAGTCTTAAATTGTCCCAATTCTTTCAAATTTATTTAGAACTGTTTAAAGATGTTCTCAGTTGTCTCAAATTTATTCAGAAATGTCTTAAATTATTCCCAAATATTTCAAAATGATTCAGAATTGTTTTAAAACTTTTTAAAATTGTCCCCAAATATTTCAAAGTTATTCAGAATTGTCTTAAAACTGTTTTAATTTGTCCCCAATTATTTCAGAATTATTCAGAACTGTCTTAAATTGTTCCCAACACTTTCAAAATTATTCAGAACTCTTTTAAAACGTTCTTAACTATCTAGAATTTATTCAGAACTGTCTTAAAACTGTTTTAAATTGTTCCCAACTCTTTCAAACTTATTCAGAACTGTCTTAAAATGTTCTTAACGGTCTCGAATTTGTTCAAAACTGTCTTAAATTGTTCCCAAATATTTTGAAATTATTCAGAAATGTTTTAAAACTGTTTTATATTGTCCCCAATTCTTTCAGAATTATTCAAAACTGGCTTAAAACTTTTAAGTTGTTCCAAATATTTCAGAATTATTCAGAAATGTTTCAAAGCTATTTTAAATTGTTCCCAATTCTTTCAAAAATATTCAGAACTGTCGTAAAATGTTTTAAATTGTTTCCAAATATTTCAAAATTATTCAGAACTGTCTTAAAATGTTCTTAACGGTCTCAAATTTATTCAGAACTGTCTTGAAATGTTTCAAATTGTTCTCAACTCTTTCAAAATTATTCAGAAATGTTTAATAATGTTCTTAACTGTCTAGAATTTATTCAGAACTGTCTAAAAATGTTTTAAATTGATCCTAAATATTTCAAAACTATTCAGAACTGTCTTAAAATGTTCTTAACGGTCTCAAATTTATTCAGAACTGTCTTAAAAAGTTTTAAATTGTTCCCAATTCTTTCAAAATTATTCGGAACTGTTTTAAAATATTCTTAACGGTCTCAAATTAATTCAGAACTGTCTTAAAATGATTTAAATTGTTCCCAACTCTTTCAAACTTATTCGGAACTGTCTTAAAATGTTCTTAACGGTCTCAAATTAATTCTGAACTGTCTTAAAATGTTTTAAATTGATCCTAAATATTTCAAAACTATTCAGAACTGTCTTAAAATGTTCTTAACGGTCTCAAATTTATTCAGAACTGTCTTAAAAAGTTTTAAATTGTTCCCAATTCTTTCAAAATTATTCGGAACTGTTTTAAAATATTCTTAACGGTCTCAAATTAATTCAGAACTGTCTTAAAATGATTTAAATTGTTCCCAACTCTTTCAAACTTATTCGGAACTGTCTTAAAATGTTCTTAACGGTCTCAAATTAATTCTGAACTGTCTTAAAATGTTTTAAATTGTTCCCAAATATATCAAAATTATTCAGAACTGTTTTAAAATGTTCTTAACGGTCTCAAATTTATTCAGAACTGTCTTAAAATGATTTAAATTGTTCCCAAATATTTCAAAATTATTCAGAACTGTTTTAAATTGTTCCCAAATATATCAAAATTATTCAGAACTGTTTTAAAATGTTCCTAACGGTCTCAAATTTATTCAGAACTGTCTTAAAATGTTTTAAATTGTTCCCAATTCTTTCAAACTTATTCGGAACTGTCTTAAAATGTTCTTAACGGCCTCAAATTAATTCAGAACTGTCTTAAAATGTTTTAAATTGTTCCCAAATATTTCAAAATTATTCAGAACTGTTTTAAATTGTTCCCAACTCTTTCAAAATTATTCAGAACTATTTTAAAATGTTCTTAACGGTCTCAAATTTATTTAGAACTGTCTTAAAATGTTTCAATTTGTTCCCAAATATTTCAAAATTATTCAGACATGTTTTAAAACTGTTTAAAATTGTTCCAAGAATATTCAGAAATGTTTTAAAACTATTTTAAATTGTCCCCAATTCTTTCAAAGTTATTCAAAATTGTTTTAAATGGTTCCAAGTTCTTTTAAATATTCTACACTCCGCCATTTTTTCCATCCAGGTAAAAAGAAACACAAAAAATCCAAGCGTCCATCAACTCAGGACAAAATTTCATTACTTTTGGCCAAAAAAACCTCGCGTTCGAATGGCCACGGCCACTCCCCTCTCCCTGGGGCTATGGGCGCCACGCCCGCTACCGCTCCACCTAGAGACGCTATCGAGCGGGCCTGTTCCATGAAAGAAGAACTCCTTGCTCAAATCGAACGCCTGGGAGAGCGTCTGCCCCCGAATACACTCGATCAGTTGATTGATGAGTTAGGGGGCCCTGAAAATGTCGCGGAAATGACAGGAAGAAAAGGGCGGGTTGTCCAAACTGAAGACGGAATCCAATATGAAAGCCGAAGTGAGGTTGATGTCCCCTTAGAAACTCTCAATTTGACTGAAAAGCAAAGATTTATGGACGGGGAAAAAGACGTGGCTATAATTTCCGAAGCTGCGTCGTCCGGTATTTCGCTTCAGAGCGACAGACGCGTGAGAAATCAACGGCGTAGGGTTCATATTACTCTGGAATTGCCGTGGAGTGCAGACAGGGCAATACAACAGTTTGGGAGAACGCATAGGAGTAATCAAGTGAGTTTAAATTTATTCATCAGTCGTAAAATGGTTTAAATTTGTCCCAAATATTTTGAAATTACTCAGAATTGTCTTAAATTGTCCCCAATTCTTTCAAAATTATTCAGAACTGTTTTAAAATGTTCTTAATTGTCTCAAATTTATTCAGAACTGTCTTAAAAGGTTTCAAATTGTTCCCAAACATTTCAAAATTATTCAGAAATGTTTTAAAACTATTTTAAATTGTCCTCATTTCTTCCAGAATTATTCAGAACTGTTTTAAAATGTTCCTAACTCTTTCAAATTTATTCAGAACTGCCTTAAAATGTTTTAAATTATCCCAAACTCTTTCAAAATTATTCAAAACTGTTTAAAATATTTTTAACTGTCTGAAATCTATTCAGAACTGTCTTAATATGTTTTAAATTATCCCCAAATATTTCAAAATCATTCAGAAATGTTTTAAAACTGTTTTAAATTGTCCCCAATTCTTTCAGAATTATCGAGAACTGTTTTAAATTGTCCCCAATTCTTTCAAAATTATTCAGAACTGTTTAAAAATGCTCTTAACTGTCTCAAATTTATTCAGAACTGTCTTAAAATGTTTTAAATTGTTCCCAATTTTTTCAGAATTATTCAGAACTGTTTTAAAATGTTCTTAACTGTCTGAAATTTATTCAGAACGGTCTTAAAATGATTTAAATTGTCCGCAAATATTTCAAAATTATTCAGAAATATTTTAAAATGGTTTTAAATTGTTCCCAATTCGTTTAAAATTATTCTGAACTCTTTTAAAATGTTCTTAACTGTTTCAAATTTATTCAGAACTGTCTTAAAATGTTTCAAATTGTTCCCAAATATTTTAAAATTGATCAGAAATGATTTAAAACTGTTTTAAATTGTTCCCAATTCTTTCAAAATTATTCAAAACTGTTTAAAAATGTTCTTAACTGTCTTAAAATATTTCAGATTGTTCCCAAATATTTCAAAATTGTTCAGAACTATTTTAAATTATTCCCAATTTTTTCAAAATTGTGCAGAACTGTCTTAAACTGATTTAAATTATTCCTATTTCTTTCAAAATTATTCAGAACTCTTTTAAAATGTTCTTAACTGTTTCAAATTTATTCAAAACTGTCTTAAAATGGTTTAAATTGTCCCTAAATATTTCAAAATTATTCAGAAATGTTTTAAATTGTTCGTAATTCTTTCAAATTTATTCGGAACTGTCTTAAAATATTTTAAATTGTTCCCAAATATTTCAAAATTATTCAGAACTGTCTAAAACTATTTAAAATTGTTCCCAATTTTTTTAAAAATAATTCAGAACTGTTTGAAAATGTTCTTAACGGTCTCAAATTTATTCAGAACTGTCTTAAAATGTTTCAAATTGTTCCCAAATATTTTAAAATTGATCAGAAATGATTTAAAACTGTTTTAAATTGTTCCCAACTCTTCAAAATTATTCAGAACTGTTTTAAAATGTTTTAAATTGTTCCAAATATTTCAAAATTATTCAGAAATGTTTTAATTTATTCCCAATTCTTTCAAAATTATTCAGAACTGCCTTAAAACTGTTTTAAATTGTTCCAAATTCTTTCAAAAATATGCAGAACTGTCTGAAACTGTTTTAAATTATTCCCAACTCTTTCAAAACTATTCAGAACTGTTTTAAAATGTTCCGAACTGTCTCAAATTTATTCGGAACTGTCTTGAAATGTTTCAAATTGCTCCTAAATATTTCATATTTATTTAGAACTGTTTTAAATTGTTCCAATTCTTTCATAATTATTCAGAACTGTCTCAAAATGTTCTTAACTATTTTAAAATATTTTAAATTGTTCCCAATTCTTTCAAATTTATTCAGAATTGTCTTAAAACTGTTTTAAATTGTTCCCAATTCTTTGAAAAGTATTCTGAACTGTTTTAAAATGTTCTTAACTGTCTCAAATTTATTCAGAACTGTCTTAAAATGTTTCTAATTGTTTCCAAATATTTCAAAATTATTCAGAACTGCCTTAAAACTATTTTAAATTGTTCCCAACTCTTTCAAATTTATTCAGAACTGTTTTAAAATGTTCCTAACTGTCTCAAATTTATTCAGAACTGTCTTAATATGTTTTAAATTATCCCCAAATATTTCAAAATCATTCAGAAATATTTTAAAACTATTTTAAATTGTTCCCAACACTTTCAAAATTATTCTGAACTCTTTTAAAATGTTATTAACTGTCTTAAATTTATTCAGAACGGTCTTAAAATGGTTTAAATTGTCCGCAAATATTTCAAAGTTATTCAGATATGTTTTAAAATGGTTTTAAATTGTTCCCAATTCGTTTAAAATTATTCTGAACTGTTTTAAATTGTTCCCATCACTTTCAAAATTAATCAGAACTGTTTTAAAACGTTCTTAATTGTCTCAAATTTATTCAGAACTGTCTTAAAATGTTTCAAATTGTTCCCAAATATTTTAAAATTGATCAGAAATGATTTAAAACTGTTTTAAATTGTTCCCAATTGTTTCAAAATTATTCAGAACTCTCTTAAACTGTTTTAAATTGTTCCCAACTGTTTCAAAAGAATTCAGAACTGTTTTAAAATGTTCCGAACTGTCTCAAATTTATTCGGAACTCTCTTAAAATGTTTTAAATTGTTCGCAAATGTTTCAAAATTATTCAGAAATGTTCAATTTGTTCCCAATTTTTTCAGAATTGTTCAGAACTGTCTCAAAATTATTCAGAAATGTTTTAAAACTGTTTTAAATTGTTCCCAAAAGCTTCAAAATTATTTAGAAATGTTTTAAATTGTCCCCAATTCTTTCAGAATTATTCAGAACTGTCTTAAAACTGTTTTAAATTGTTCCTAAATATTTCAAAATTATTCAGAACTGTCTGAAAATGTTTCAAATTGTTCCCAAATATTTCAAAATTATTCAAAACTGTCTCAAATTTATTCGGAACTGTCTTAAAATGTTTTAAATTGTTCCTAAATATTTCAAAATTATTCAGAAATGCTTTACAATGTTCTTAATTGTCCTAATTTTATTCAGAACTGTCTTAAAACTGTTTTAAATTGTCCCCAATTCCTTCTAAATCATTCAGAACTGTTTTAAAATGTTCTTAATCGTCTCAAATTTATTCAGAACTGTCTTAAAATGTTTTAAATTGTTCCCAACTATTTCTGAATTATTTAGAACTGTCTTAAATTGTTTCCAAATATTTTAAAATTATTCAGAACTTATAAATGTTATTAACTGTCTCAAATTTATTCAGAACTGTCTCAAATTATTCTGAAATGTTATAAAACTATTCAGAACTGTTTTAAAAAACATTTTAATACCTTGTCAACTGTCTAAATGTACTCAGAATCGTCTGAAACCATTTTAAATTGCATGTTCATTTGAAGCATCCTTCCGTCGTCGGGCTTCATTTTGCTTCTTTCCCCATTAAAACCCACAAAAAACCATAACCACCAATTCATTTCAGGTAAACGCCCCGGAATACATATTCCTAATATCCGACCTGGCCGGCGAACGCCGTTTTGCCTCAATAGTCGCCAAACGCCTCGAAAGCCTCGGCGCTTTAACCCACGGCGACCGCCGCGCGACCGAAACCCGCGACTTATCCCAATTCAACATCGACAATAAATACGGTCGGGCCGCTTTGGAAGCCACCATGAAAACAATCATGAAATACGAGCCCCCCTTAGTCCCCCCACCTGCCTCCTACAAAGGCGACTTCTTCAAAGACGTCGCGGACGCGCTGGTCGGCGTCGGGTTGATCGTAAACTCCGAACACATCCCCGGGGTGTTATCTCTCGATAAAGATTACAATAATATGTCGAAGTTTTTGAATCGAATCCTCGGAATGCCGGTTGATTTGCAAAATCGGTTGTTTCAATATTTTACGGACACCCTAAACGCGATTGTGTCGCAGGCGAAGCGGTTGGGAAGATTTGATTTGGGGATTTTGGATTTGGGGACGGCTGGGGAAAATGTGAAACGGGTTAAGTTGTACACGTTTTTGAGGAAGCATGCGACGGGGACGGCGCCGACGGAATTGCATCAGGTGCAGGTTGAACGCGGGACCAGCTGGGATGAGGCGATGGATAAATGGGGGATTCTAATCGCCAATAATGAAGGGTTTTATATTTCGCATCAGGTGAGTTTTTTTGTTCTGTTTTAAATATGTTGAAAACGGGCGGAAATTATTTTGAATTAATCTCAAATGTCTCAAATTTATTTAGAATTGTTTAAAAATTATTTAAATTGCTCTCAACTGTCTCAATTTATTTTAAATGTTTTGTAAATTTATTGCAAACAGTTCAAACTATTTTAAATGTACTCAAAACGGTTGGAAATTATTTTAAATTAATCTCTACTGTCTCAAATTTGTTCAGAAGTGTCTAAAAATGATTTAAATTGCTCTCAATTGTCTCAAATTTATTTATAATTTCCGGAAACTGTTTAAATACTTCCCAATTGTCTCAGAAATGATTTTGAATTAATCCCAACTGTCTCGAATTTGTTCAGAATTGTCTAAAAATAATTTTAATTGCTCTCAACTGTCTCAAATTAGGTTTAATCTGTTGTAAATTTATTTTAAACTGCTGAAACTGTTTTAAATGTATTCAAAACGGTCGCACATTATTTTAAATTAATCTCAACTGTCTCAAATTTGTTCAGAATTGTCTAAAATTTATTTAAATTAATCTCAACTGTCTCAAATTTATTCAGAATTGTCTAAAAATTATTTAAATTGCTCTCAACTGTCTCAATTTATTTTAAATCTGTTGTAAATTTATTGCAAACAGTTCAAATTATTTTAAATTTACTCAAAACGGTTGGAAATTATTTTAAATTAATCTACTGTCTCAAATTTGTTCAGAATTGTCTAAAAATGATTTAAATTAATCTCAACTCTCTCAAATTTATTCAAAATTGTCTAAAAATGATTTTAAATTAATCTAAACTGTCTCAAATTTATTCAGAATTGTCTAAAAGTTATTTAAATTAATCTCAACTGTCTCAAATTTATTTTAAACTAATCTCAACAGTTTCAAATTTGTTCAGAATTGTCTAAAAATTATTTAAATTACTTCCAACTGTCTCAAATTTATCCAGAGTTGTCTAGTCTCAGATTTGTTCAGATTTGTCTGAAAATAATTTAAATTGCTCTCAACTGTCTAGATTTGTTCAGAATTGTCTAAAATTAATTTAAATTGCTTCCAACTGTCTTATATTTATTCAGAATTGTTTAAAAATTATTAAAATTGCTTCCAACTGTCTCAGATTTGTTCAGAATTGTCTAAAAATTATTTCAAATTAATCTCAACTGTCTCAAATTTGTTCAGAATTGTCTTAAAATTATTCAAATTGCTCTCAACTGTCTCAAATTTATTTAGAATTTTCGGAAACTCTTTAAAAACTTCCCAATTGTCTTAAATCTGTTATAAATTTGTTGTAAACTGTTTCAAATGTACTCAAAACGGTCGGAAATGATTTTAAATTAATCTCAACTGTCTCAAAATTATTCAGAATTGTCTAAAAATTATTTAAATTGCTCCCAATTGTCTCAAATTTATTTTAAATCTGTTGTACATTTATTGTAAACTGTTCAAACTGTTTTAAATGTATTCAAAACGGTTGGAAATTAGTTTGAATTAATCTCAAATGTCTCAATTTTATTCAGAATTGTCTAAAAATTATTTAAATTGATCTCAACTGTCTCAATTTATATTAAATGTTTTGTAAATTTATTGCAAACAGTTCAAACTATTTTAAATGTACTCAAAACGGTTGGAAATTATTTTAAATTACTCTCAACTGTCTTAAATATATTTAGAATTGTATAAAAATTATTTAAATTGCTCGCAATTGTCTCAAATTTATTTTAAATTAATCTCAACTGTCTCAAATTTATTCAGAATTGTCTAAAACTTATTTAAATTGCTCGCAATTGTCTCAAATTTATTCAGAATTGTCTAAAAATTATTTAAATTGCTCCCAACTGTCTCAAATTTATTTAGAATTTCCGGAAACTATTTAAAAACTTCTCAATTGTCTTAAAACTTTTAAATTGTCCCCATTTCTTTCAAAATTATTCAGAACTATTTTAAAATGTTTTTAACGGTCTCAAATATATTCAGAATTGTCTAAAAGTTATTTAAATTGCTCTCAACTGTCTCAATTTTATTCAGAATTGTCTAAAGATTTAAATTGCTCTCAATTGTCTCAAATTTATTCAGAATTGCTCTCAATTATCTCAAATTTATTTTAAATTGCTCTCAATTGTCTCAAATTTATTCAGAATTGTCTAAAAATTATTTTAAATTAATCTCAACTGTCTTAAATTTATTCAGAATTGTTTAAAAATGATTTAAATTGCTCTCAATTGTCTCAAATTTGTTTTAAACTAATCTCAACTGTCTCAAATTTATTAAGAATTGTCTCAAATTTATTTTAAATTGCTCTCTATTGTCTCAAATTTATTCAGAATTGTCTAAAAATTATTTAAATTACTTTCAACTGTCTTAAATATATTTAGAATTGTCTAAAAATATTTAAATTGCTCTCGATTGTCTCAAATTTATTTTAAATTGCTCTCGATTGTCTCAAATTTATTTATTTAGTTTAAATACTTCCCAGTTGTCTCAGAAATGATTTTAAATTAATCCCGACTGTCTCGAATTTGTTCAGAATTGTCTAAAAATAATTTAATTGCTCTTAAATGTTTCAAATTTATTTTAAATCTGTTGTAAATTTATTGTAAACCGTTCAAACTATTTTAAACGTACTCAAAACGGTCGAAAATGAATCTAAACTGTCTCAAATTTGTTCAGAATTGTCTAACAATTATTTAAATTGCTCCCAATTGTCTAAAATTTATTTTAAATCTGTTGTAAATTTATTGTAAACTGTTCAAACTGTTTTAAACGTATTCAAAATGGTTAGAAATGATTTTAAATTAATCTCAACTGTCTTAAATTTGTTCAGAATTATCTAAAAGTTATTTAAATTGCTATCAACTGTCTCAAATTTGTTCAGAATTGTCTAAAAATAATTTGAATTGCTCCCAACTGTCTCAAATTTATTTAGAATTTCCAGAAATTGTTTTAATACTTTCCAATTGTCTCAGAAATGATGTTATGGTAATGTAAACTGTCTCAAATTTGTTCAGAATTTCCGGAAACTGTTTAAAAACTTCCCAATTGTCTTAAATCTGTTATAAATTTGTTGTAAACTGTTTTAAATGTACTCAAAACGGTCGGAAATGATTTTAAATTAATCTCAACTGTCTCAAATTTTTTCAGAATTGTCTAAAAGTTATTTAAATTGCTCTCAACTGTCTCAAATTTATTTTAAATCTGTTGTAAACTTATTGCAAACTGTTCAAACTGTTTTAAACGTATTCAAAACGGTCGGAAATGGTTTTAAATTAATCTCAACTGTCTGAAATTTATTCAGAATTGTCTAAAAATTATTAAAATTGCTCTCAACTGTCTCAAATTTATTTAGAATTGTCTAAAAATTATTTTAAATTCATCTCAACTGTCTCAAATTTGTTCAGAATTGTGTAAAAATAATTAAAATTGCTTCCAACTGTCTCAAATTTGTTCAGAATTCTCTAATAATTATTTTAAATTCATCTCAAGTGTCTCAAAATTTGTTCAGAATTGTCTTAAAATTATTCAAATTGCTCTCAACTGTCTCAAATTTATTTTAAATCTGTTGTAAATTTATTAAAAACTGTTCAAACTGTTTTAAATGTATTCAAAACGGTTGGAAATTATTTTGAATTAATCTCAAATGTCTTAAATTTATTCAGAATTGTCTGAAAATTATTTAAATTGCTCTCAACTGTCTCAATTTATTTTAAATTGTTCTCAATTGTCTCAAATTTATCAGAATTGTCTAAAAATTATTTAAATTAATCTCAGATGTCTCAAATTTATTCAGAACTGTTTAAAAATTATTTAAATTGCTCTCAGTTGTCTCAAATTTATTTTAAATTGCTCTTAATTGTCTCAAATTTAATCAGAATTGTCTGAAAATGATTTAAATTGCTCTCAATTGTCTCAAATTTATTTTAAATTGTTCTCAATTGTCTCAAATTTATTCAGAATTGTCTAAAAAATATTTAAATTAATCTCAACTGTCTCAAATTTATTCAGAAGTGTCTAAAAATTATGTAAATTGCTCAATTGTCTCAAATTTATTTTAATTTACTCTCAACTGTCTCAATTTTATTCAGAATTGTCTAAAATTTATTTAAATTGCTTAACTGTCTCAAATTTGTTCAGAATTGTCTGAAAATTATTAAAATTACTTCCAACTGTCTCAAATTTGTTCAGAGTTGTCTAAAAATGATTTAAATTGCTTTCAACTGTCTCAAATTTATTCAGAATTGTCTAAAAAATATTTTAAATTAATCTCAACAGTCTCAAGTTTATTCAGAATTGTCAAAAAATTATTTAAATTGCTCTCAACTGTCTCAAATTTATTCAGTATTGTCTAAAAATTATTTAAATTACTCCCAACTGTCTCAAATTTGTTCAGAATTGTCTAAAAATTATTTAAAATTAATCTCAACTGTCTCAAATTTATTCAGAATTGTCTAAAAATTATTTAAATTAATCTCAACTGTCTCAAATTTATTCAGAATTGTCTAAAAATTGTTTAAATTGCTCTCAATTGTCTCATTTATTTTAAATTAATCTCAAGTGTCTCAAATTTATTCAGAATTGTCTCAAATTTATTTTAAATTAATCTCAACTGTCTCAAATTTGTTCAGAAATGTATAAAAATTATTTAAATTGCCCTCAATTGTCTCAAATTTATTTTAAATCAATCTCAACTATCTAAAATGTATACAAAATTGTCTAAAAATTATTTAAATTAATCTCAACTGTCTCAAATTTATTTAGAATTGTCTAAAAATTATTTAAATTGCTCTCGACAGTCTCGAATTTATTTAGAATTCCCGGAAACTATTAAAAAACTTCTCAATTATCTTAAATCTGTTGTAAATTATAATAATAGAAATCACCTTAAAGTGCGGAGTGGAAGGGGGACGTTGTACCAATTTTAACTTAATTCCTCTCTAGGTGCGAAACGGCAAACACACCGCCATATTGGCCGTTGCCGTGGAACCCACAACCAATCAAACAAACAACAACACTCGAGGCAAAACAAAAGAGAGCAAAAAAGACCAAATGTACCAAATATACCGCCCGAACACCGGCCTTCAATTCCGGCAGGAGTCGCTCGCCGAATTAGAAAAAAAATACAAAAAAGTCTCCACCGACGAGGCGATGAGCTCTTGGGTCTCACAATACGAGGCCTCGGTTAACACTTGCTCGCATGCGTATTGGCGAGGCAACTGCCGGAACAACGACTGCGAGGTTGGGCTCCGCCGACGGAGTTATAATGTTCTTGCAGGTTCGGTCCTGTCTGTTTGGACACGCGTTGAGGGGATTCTCGCTACTAAATCTCAGTCGAATAATAAAATGCAAGTTGTGAGACTTCGCACGGAAGACGGGATTAAAATAGTAGGAACTTTAATTCCGAAAAATTGTGTCGAAGAATTAATAGAGGCACTCTCGTCTGATGCAGAAAGCACTAAAGAACAAACGTTTTAAATTTTTTGAGACACACATAATCTGGCGGCTCGTCAATATATATTTTAACCCCGTACAACACGATTTTTGTGTTGATTTAAAGATATTTCAAACTCCCAAAATGTTAAAAATCAGTCAATATCTGCATTTTAGTAACAGCTAGAGTGTTTATTTTTATAAAAATGAACTTTAGAAGGTTGATTTGTATATTTCTGGTATAAAAATGGTTACATTTCCGGTTAAATATCGACCAAAATCTCGATTTCGATGCCAAACAACTTAACTTGTATTCGCCCTAAATTTGCTGAATTTTAATGCGCGAGTGATGCGTCGATTGCGCACTAAAATTCGACAGATTTCAAAGTGAATTCATTTGAAGACCATTCAACAAAAAACTATGAAAATTAGTACGTAGAATTGAGTGAAGTCAAAAATTTTGTCTCTACCCAGTTTTGGGTGGTTTATATGTATAATTCCGGTATAAAAATGGTTAAATTTCCGGTTAAAAACGTCTGAAATTCGGGTTCAAAACTTGTACATTTTTAGCTAAAAATGCGAGATTAAAAATCGGTCAATATCTCGATTTAGGTTAAAGATACAGTGTGTATTTTTGCAAAAATGAACTTTGAAGGGTTTATTTGTATGTTTCCGGTATAAAAACGGTTTAATTTCCGGTTAAAAACCCTTCAAACCCGGGTTCAAAAATTGTATAATTTTGGCTAAAAATGTGAGGTTAGAAATCGATCAATATCTCAATTTTGGTTAAAGATACGGTATTAATTTTTTTAAAAATGAACTTTAGAGAGTTTATTTTTATATTTCCGGTATAAAAGTGGTTAAATTTCCGGTTAAAAATGTCTCAAACCCGGGTTCAAAACTTGTACATTTTTAGCTAAAAATGTGAGGTTAAAAATCGGTTAATATCTCAATTTCTGTTAAAGATACAGTGTTCATATTTGAAAAAATGAATTTTAAAGGCTTGATTTGTATATTTCCGGTATATAAATGGTTGAATTTCCGGTTCAAAACGTCTCAAACCCGGGTTCAAAACTTGTACTTTTTTGGCTAAAAATGTGAGGTTAAATATCGGACAATATCTCAATTTTGGTGAAAGATACAGTGTTTATTTTTGAAAAAATGAACTTTAAAGGGTTGATTTGTATATTTCCGGTGTAAATATGGTTACATTTCCGGTTAAAAACGTCTCAAATTCGGGTTCAAAACTTGTACTTTTTTAGCTAAAAATGTGAGGTTAAAAATATGTCAATATCTCAATTTCTGTTAAAGATACAGTGTTTATTCTTGCAAAAATTAACTTTGAAGGGTTTATTTGTATATTTCCGGTATAAAAATGATTAAATTTCCGGTTAAAAACGTCTCAAATTCGGGTTCAAAAATTGTACATTTTTAGCTAAAAATGTGAGATTAAAAATCGGACAATATCTCAATTTTGGTTAAAGATACGGTGTTTATTTTTGCAAAAATGAACTTTAGAGAGTTAATTTGTATATTTCCGGTATAAATATGGTTAAATTTCCGGTTAAAAACGTCTCAAATTCGGGTTCAAAACTTGTATTTTTTAGGTAAAAATGTGAGATTAAATATCGGACAATATCTCAATTTTAGTTAAAGATACGGTGTTAATTTTTTTAAAAATGAACTTTAGAGAGTTTATTTGAATATTTCCGGTATAAAAGTGGTTAAATTTCCGGTCAAAAACGTCTCAAATTCGGGTTCAAAACTTGTACATTTTTAGCTAAAAATGTGAGGTTAAAAATCGGTCAATATCTCAATTTTGGTTAAAGATACAGTATTTATTTTTGAAAAAATGAACTTTAGAGAGTTGATTTGTACATTTCCGGTTTAAAAGTGGTTAAATTTCCGGTTAAAAACGTCTCAAACCCGGCTTCAAAAATTGTACTTTTTTGAGAAAAATGCCCTAAAAACATGCATTTTATTTTGCTCACAACTCCTCAACGGTTTAAATTATCTTCAAATTAACACGAAATTCGTGTTCTACGAGGTTTAAAATATAAATTAACTCATTTGCAAATCTTAAAATCGTCTAGACAAAATTTTATTTAAAATATTTGAAATGTGTGTCTTTTTTTAATATCAGTCGAAAAATTCGATAAATGTCATTTGTAACTCAAAATTGACTTTATACTTGCCAGAAGGGCACTCAGTTAATATTCGTTCGTAGTGTTTCTGTCTAATACGGTTCTATTTGTTTAAATTCTAAGGAAAATCTGCAAGAAAATGACGATTTTTTTCATTTCTGTGATTGTTGTTTTATTGTTTTGTTTCCAACTATTGGCAACACTACCAGTGACAAGATGGCGGACTTGTAGTCGTAAGTGAATGATGTGATTATTTAATTTTGATTTGTAAGTGTATAAATCGAATGTGTGTGCGTGTGACACTGTAAATATATTATTTTAAATAGTGTATTGTGGTACAATATCGTTCCTTAAGCTTCTATCTGTAGACCATTTTGTTCATGTAACTATTTTATAAATAAAACTTACTTAGAACGTACGAAAAATGTCTAATAGTGACAGTTCAGATGAAGATAATTTAGAATTGTTACAAGATATCGCAGATCCAGACCTTTTCACGGATAAATTATACGAAAATTCATCAAAAGGTAAGTGTAATTTTGTGTCACATAACCTAACTATAGGTTATGTATGTTTCTATGTTCAGATATTGCCGTATTTCCAACCAAATCTTTACGGAAATCAACCACCGAAGAAGAAAACTATAATAATTTATACAAAATAACACCAGGCGCGCAAAATTTTATCGCGAAACAACTCGAAAATCATTTAGACAAATCTGTAACTTACAAATCAGTAGACAACATTTCGACTAAAATCAAACGCAAAAAGAGTAAAATCAAACTTTTATCAAATTCTAAACATTATATCGATGTTAAAAATCAATTAAACGACGAAATAACTGTCAAACGACCATTAAAAAAGTGTGAATTTGATTCAGAAGATGAGGATAAAATCAAATCTGTTTTAATAAATCCTGAATATATTGTAAAAGAAACAGATAACTGGCATAAAAGTACGCGAACAAAGCATATTTTTCGGTATAAAAAAAGTAAAAGTGGCAAAACTTTAATACAAATTTAGGTTAGCAAAAAAATTAATTGGCGGGAGGTACGGTTTTTATTTTGCCAAAAATCCTCGTGTGAAAATACATATGTATACCAATTTTTATAATTTTCTCTAAAATATAACAAATATCCTAATTTGTATTTGCCCTAAAATTGGCTGAATTTTAGTCGGCGAGCGACGCATCGATCACGCACTAAAAATATCAGGGATTTGCGGTAAAACCCTTACCCAAAAAATTATGAAAATTGGGGTACATATATGAGAGAATCTAATGGTAAAGTCGAAAATTGTTTAGCTTACCCATTTTTGGGTGGGGATTATCTAATTTTACCCATATTTTTATTTATCACTATTATTTCATTTAGGGACTTTTCATGCCAAATAAACTTTGTCCCGTACAAATTTCATGTGTATTTGATTGTCATTGTCACTAAACTTTACATATTTTAATAATAACCATTAATATTATGTGCTACTATGTCAGACCTCGTGTCTTTGTGTGTTTTACGCGTTGAAGTCTACGATAAAGACACAAAAATGTCAGAAAATGCTAATCAAAGAAAACCTAAAGACATACGCGTTGAGACTTTTCCAAGTCGTCTAGAGTCTTCTGCTGATGATTGGGGCTTGTTGCCCCCTGAAAAAGGAGAACGGATCGCCCCTCAAGGGGCTGAAGCCCCATTAGAAGCTTTGGAAGCCGAAGAGGAGATTGGGTTTTTTAGTGGTAATCCATTTGTTGAACTTACGAAAGGGATTATTCATTTATACAAAGAAGACGCGTTGCGAGGTTAGTAATAATTATTTATTGTACTAAATATACTTATTTTAACTATTATTATTCGTATTTGACGGAAAATTCTGCATAGAAAACATGACATATATATTTTTAACCACAAAAATATTATGCTTAAAATCCCTAAAATGGGGTAAAACAAATGGCGCCAAAATGCCAAGATGGCTGACGTGACCAGCTGTCAAACGCGGTAAAACAATACGATTTGACAGATAAAATGAAAACTAAACGTTAAATACTCTTTAAATCGTTATAACATTTTTAAAAAACTATTTAAAACCTTAAAATATACGTTTAAACTTAGATTTCCATACCAGGTAAGTGAGATGACATGTTTTATTTAATATAGTTAATGTATTTTGAAAAAAAAGTTAGGTTGGAAACCAAAATTTTTGTGAAAAAGTTATAAAATAATTTGAATTTTGTAAATAGGGGTAAGTTAACCTATTTTTAAATAACTCCTAAACTAGTGCACGGATTTTGATGAAATTTAATATACATATGGAAAAAACTTCGCAGAATTCAATTCTGCATGAATTAGTGCGATATAAATAACTGTTGAGTGGTTACAATGCGGTTTTTGAGGTTATGTTTCTAGTGTTAACTATTTTTTAAATAACTCCTAAACTAGTGGTCGGATTTTGATGAAATTTGGTATACATATGAAAAAAACTTAGCAGAATTCAAATCTGCATGAATTAGTGCGATATATTTAACAGTAGAGTGGTTGCAGTGCGGTTTTTGGTGCTATGATACTAGTATTTTATCCATTTTTTAATCACTCGTGAACTAATGGACGGATTTTAATGAAATTTGATATACATATGGAAAAAACTTCGCAGAATTCAATTCTGCATGAATTAGTGCGATATAAATAACTGTTGAGTGGTTACAATGCGGTTTTTGAGGTTATGTTTCTAGTGTTAACTATTTTTTAAATAACTCCTGAACTAGTGGTCGGATTTTGATGAAATTTGGTATACATATGGAAAAAACATCGTAGAATTCAAATCTGCATGAATTAGTGCGATATATTTAACAGTAGAGTGGTTGCAGTGCGGTTTTTGGTGCTATGATACTAGTATTTTATCCATTTTTTAATCACTCGTGAACTAATGGACGGATTTTAATGAAATTTGATATACATATGGAAAAAACTTCGCAGAATTCAATTCTGCATGAATTAGTGCGATATAAATAACTGTTGAGTGGTTACAATGCGGTTTTTGAGGTTATGTTTCTAGTGTTAACTATTTTTTAAATAACTCCTGAACTAGTGGTCGGATTTTGATGAAATTTGGTATACATATGGAAAAAACATCGTAGAATTCAAATCTGCATGAATTAGTGCGATATATTTAACAGTAGAGTGGTTGCAGTGCGGTTTTTGGTGCTACGATACTAGTATTTTATCCATTTTTTAATCACTCGTGAACTAATGGACGGATTTTAATGAAATTTGATATACATATGGAAAAAACTTCGCAGAATTCAATTCTGCATGAATTAGTGCGATATAAATAACTGTTGAGTGGTTACAATGCTGTTTTTGAGGCTATGTTTCTAGTGTTAACTATTTTTTAAATAACTCCTAAACTAGTGGTCGGATTTTGATGAAATTTGGTATACATATGGAAAAAACATCGTAGAATTCAAATCTGCATGAATTAGTGCGATATATTTAACAGTAGAGTGGTTGCAGTGCGGTTTTTGGTGCTATGATACTAGTATTTTATCCATTTTTGAGTCACTCTTGAACTAATGGACGGATTTTGATTAAATTTGATATACATATGGAAAAAACTTCGCAGAATTCAATTCTGCATGAATTAGTGCGATATAAATAACTGTTGAGTGGTTACAATGCGGTTTTTGAGGTTATGTTTCTAGTGTTAACTATTTTTTAAATAACTCCTGAACTAGTGGTCGGATTTTAATGAAATTTGATATACATATGGAAAAAACTTCGCAGAATTCGATTCTGCATGAATTAGTGCGATATAAATAACTGTTGAGTGGTTACAATACGGTTTTTGAGGTTATGTTTCTAGTGTTAACTATTTTTTAAATAACTCCTAAACTAGTGGTCGGATTTTGATGAAATTTGGTATACATATGAAAAAAAACTTAGCAGAATTCAAATCTGCATGAATTAGTGCGATATATTTAACAGTAGAGTGGTTGCAGTGCGGTTTTTGATGCTACGATATTAGTATTTTATCCATTTTTGAGTCACTCTTGAACTAATGGACGGATTTTAATGAAATTTGATATACATATGGAAAAAACTTCGCAGAATTCAATTCTGTATGAATTAGTGCGATATAAATAACTGTTGAGTGGTTACAATGCGGTTTTTGAGGTTATGTTTCTAGTGTTAACTAATTTTTAAATAACTCCTGAACTAGTGGACGGATTTTGATGAAATTTGGTATACATATGAAAAAAACTTTGCAGAATTCGAATCTACATAAATTAATGCGATATATGTAACTGTCGAGTGGTTACAATGCTGTTTTTGAGGCTAATTTTACGCAATTCTATAACATCAAAATTTGTTGTGTTTGTGTGTAGATAGAAGCGAGGCGCATATTTTATGTCTATTGGGGATTCCATCATCTATGACATGCCACGATTTATTATCATTTACTGCTCCATGTCATGCAGATATTGCGCATATAAGGGTTTTGAGAGACCCAACGCCGAATCAATATATGGCGTTATTAGTCTTCAGATCTCATGACGCCGCAGCGGAATTCAGGGCTTCGTTTGATGGGGCCCCTTATAGTGGATTGGAACCAGATAGAATATGTCGCGCGGTAAGTACAGTAAAGTTTACATACACAGTCAAAATGGCGCACCAGCCGAATGTTTTTGAGACGTACATAATTTTTAACCACACTTTACTATGTCAATCAACATCTTTAAAAAAACAATTTCGACAAATTTTAAGTATAAATAAATGAGTTTCGGTTAATTTTATGTGTTTCCTGTAAGTTTCATCCGAATTCATAACCAAATAAATGATGTTTTGGAAGAATTGCGAAAAAATCTCAACGGGCGTCATCTTAGAAATATTTAAATAAAACTTTGTGCAGACGGTTTTAACATTTGAAATTGATGTAATTTATATTTTAAACCCCGTAGAACACGAATTTCGTGTTAATTTGAAGATAATTTAAACCGTTGATGAGTTGTGAGCAAATAAACACAATTTGAATTCACCGGAAATCTGTAGAAATTTTAGTGCGCAATTGACGCGTTAGTCGCGCATTAAAATTCAGCAAATTTAGGGCGAATATTATCTTTAAAATATTTAAATAAAACTTTGGCCAGACGGTTTTAAGATTTGGAAATGAGGTAATTTATATTTAAAACCCCGTAGAACACGAATTTCGTGTTAATTTGAAGATAATTTAAACCGTTGATGAGATGTGAACAAAATAAAATGCATGTTTTTGGGGAAAGTTTTTTCCATTTTTTCCTAAATATCAACCTTTTTTTCCGGAATTCCTAATGCTTTTTTGGCACTTTTAAAATATTAATTTATCAAATCAACCCTCCAGAGTTTGTTTTTGCAAGAATTAACTCTATATTTTTAACGGGAATCGAGATATTGAAACAGTATTAACCTCACATTTTTGTCTGAAAATAAACGGCCGTCATCTTAGAAATATTTAAATAAAACTTTGTCCAGACGATTTTAAGATTTGATATTGAGGTAATTTATATTTAAAACCCCGTAGAACACGAATTTCGTGTTAATTTGAAGATAATTTAAACCGTTGATGAGTTGTGAGCAAAATAAAATGCATGTTTTTGGTGCAAGTTTTTCCCATTTTTTCAAAAATGTCAACCTTTTTTACGGAATCCCTAAGGCTTTTTTGGCACTTTTAAAATATTAATTTATCAAATCGACCCTCCAGAGTTCGTTTTTGTAAGAATTAACTCTTTATTTTTAACGGAAATCGATATATTGCAACATTATTAACCTCACATTTTTGGCTGAAACATGAAAAATAAAACGGGGCGTCATCTTAGAAATATTTAAATAAAACTTTGTGCAGATGGTTTTAAGATTTGAAATTGAGTTAATTTATATTTAAAATCCCGTAGAACACGAATTTCGTGTTAATTTGAAGATATTTTAAACCGTTGATGAGTTGTGAGCAAAATAAAATGCATGTTTTTGGGGCAAGTTTTTCCTATTTTTTCCAAAATGTCGACCTTTTTTTCCGGAGTCCCTAAGGCTTTTTTGGCACTTTTAAAATATTAATTTATCAAATCGACCTTCCAGAGTTCGTTTTTGCAAGAATTAACATTCAATTTTTTACGGGAATCGAGATATTGAAACATTATTAACCTCACATTTTTGGCGGAAACTAAACATGGAAAATGGCGGCAAACGATTTGTTTTTTATTATTCTAGGTATGGGTGTCACGCGTGGAGTGGACAGAAGCCCCCACACAGGGGGACCAGCCCCCCGCGGGGCACACAGAGCTTCCCACATGTCCAGTTTGCCTCGAACGCATGGACGAAAGTATAGCAGGTGTTTTGACGATTTTGTGCAACCATGCGTTTCATGCTGACTGTCTTGTCAAATGGGGCGACTCTACATGTCCCGTTTGCAGGTATTTATAACCAATTTATATTCCAAAATGTCTAAAATTTATGAAAAATGCCTTATTGTTCATCTCTTAGATGCGTCCAAAGTCCAGAGCTGTCCGAGACAGGCTCCGAATGTCTTGCTTGCCCGGCGAGTTTACCGACACCTCCCGCTGATTCTCTATGGATTTGTTTGGTTTGTGGACATGTAGGGTGCGGGAGGTACCACGGGGGTCACGCCCAAATGCACTATAGGGACACGGGGCATTGCTACGCCCTGCAATTGGGCAGCGGAAGGGTTTGGGACTACAAGGGAGACAACTTTGTGCATAGGTAAGTCGCAGAATATTTTGCAATACGGCGATAAAATGTGAGGTTAAAAATCGGTCAATATCTCGATTTTGGTTAAAGATAAAGTGTTAATTCTTGGAAAAATGAACTTTAGAGAGTTGATTTGTATATTTCCGGTATAAAAGTGGTTAAATTTCCGGTTAAAAACTCTTCAAATTCGGGTTCAAAAATTTATACATTTTTGGCTAAAAATGTGAGGTTAAAAATCGATCAATATATCGATTTCGGTTAAAGATAGAGTGGTTATTCTGGCAAAAATGAACTTTAGAGGGTTGATTTGTATATTTCCGGTATAAAAGTGGTTCAATTTCCGGTTAAAAACGTGTCAAACCCGGGTTCAAAAATTGTACATTTTTGGCTAAAAATGTGAGGTTAAAAATCGGTCAATATCTCAGTTTCCGTTAAAGATACAGTGTTTATTTTTTCAAAAATGAACTCGGGAGGGTTGATTTGTGTATTTCCGGTATAAAAGTGGTTAAATTTCCGATTAAAAACGTGTCAAACCCGGATTCAAAAATTGTACATTTTTGGCTAAAAAAGTGAGGTTAAAAATCGGTCAATATCTCAGTTTCCGTTAAAGATACAGTGTTTATTTTTTCAAAAATGAACTCGGGAGGGTTGATTTGTGTATTTCCGGTATAAAAGTGGTTAAATTTCCGATTAAAAACGTGTCAAACCCGGATTCAAAAATTGTACATTTTTGGCTAAAAAAGTGAGGTTAAAAATCGGTCAATATCTCAGTTTCCGTTAAAGATACAGTGTTTATTTTTTCAAAAATGAACTCGGGAGGGTTGATTTGTGTATTTCCGGTATAAAAGTGGTTAAATTTCCGATTAAAAACTTCTCAAATCCGGGTTCAAAAATTGTATATTTTTGGATAAAAAAGTGAGGTTAAAAATCGGTCAATATCTCAGTTTCCGTTAAAGATACAGTGTTTATTTTTTCAAAAATGAACTCGGGAGGGTTGATTTGTGTATTTCCGGTATAAAAGTGGTTAAATTTCAGATTAAAAACTTCTCAAATCCGGGTTCAAAAATTGTATATTTTTGGATAAAAAAGTGAGGTTAAAAATCGGTCAATATCTCAGTTTCCGTTAAAGATACAGTGTTTATTTTTTCAAAAATGAACTCGGGAGGGTTGATTTGTGTATTTCCGGTATAAAAGTGGTTAAATTTCCGATTAAAAACTTCTCAAATCCGGGTTCAAAAATTGTATATTTTTGGATAAAAATGTGAGGTTAAATATCGGTCAATATCTCAATTTCCGTTAAAGATAAAGTATTTATTCTTGCAAAAATGGACTTTTGAGGTTTAATTTGTATATTTCCGGTATAAAAGTGGTTAAGTTTCCGGTTAAAAACTCTTCAAAACCAGGTTCAAAAATTGTACATTTTTGACCTAAAATGTGAGGATAAAATCATTTAATATCTCGATTTCGGTTAAAGATAAAGTGTTTCTTTTTGCAAAAATGAACTTTAGAGGGCTGATTTGTATATTTCCGGTATAAAAGTGGTTAAATTTTCGGTTAAAAACTCTTCAAACTCGGGTTCAAAAATTATACACTTTTGACTAAAAATGTGAGGTTAAAAATCAGTCAATATCTCGATTTGGGTTAAAGATAGAGTATTAATTATTGCAAAAATGAACTTTAGAGGGTTGATTTGTTCATTTCCGGTATAAAACTGGTTAAATATCCGGTTAAAAACTTGTCAAACTCGGGTTCAAAAATTGTGTATTTTTGGCTAAAAATGTGAGGTTAAAAATCGGTCAATATCTCAATTTCCGTTAAAGATACAGTGTTTATTTTTTCAAAAATGAACTTTGGAGGGTTGATTTGTATATTTCCGGTATAAAAATGGTTAAATTTCCGGTTAAAAACTCCTCAAACCCGGGTTCAAAAATTGTATATTTTTGGATAAAAATGTGAGGTTAAATATCGGTCAATATCTCAATTTCCGTTAAAGATAAAGTATTTATTCTTGCAAAAATGAACTTTTGAGGGTTAATTTGTATATTTCCGGTATAAAAGTGGTTAAGTTTCCGGTTAAAAACTCTTCAAAACCAGGTTCAAAAATTGTACATTTTTGACTAAAAATGTGAGGTTAAAAATCGGTCAATATCTCGATTTGCGTTAAAGATACGTTGTTTATTCTTGCAAAAATGAATTTTAGAGAGTTGATTTGTATATATCCGGTATAAAAGTGGTTAAATTCCCGGTTAAAAACTCTTCAAACTCGGGTTCAAAAATTGTATATTTTTGGCTAAAAATGTGAGGTTAAAATCACTTAATATCTCGATTTTGGTTAAAGATTAAGTGTTAATTCTTGCAAAAATGAATTTTAGAGGGTTGATTTGTGTATTTCCGGTATAAAAGTGGTTAAATTTCCGTTTAAAAACGTCTCAAACTCGGGTTCAAAAATTGTACATTTTTGACTAAAAATGTGAGGTTAAAAATCGGTCAATATCTCAATTTCGGTTAAAGATACAGTGTTAATTCTTGCAAAAATGAACTCTGGAGAGTCGATTTGATATATTAATATTTTTAAAGTGTCTAAAAGGCCTTAGGGATTCCAGAAAATAGGTTCGAAATTTTGGAAAAAAATTGCCCCAAAAACATGCATTTTATTTTGCTCACAACACCTTAACGGTTAAAATTATTTTCAAATTAACACGAAATTCGTGTTCTACGGGGTTTAAAATATAAATTAACTCAATTGCAAATCTTAAAACCGTTTGAACAAAGTTTTATTTAAATATTTTTAAAGATAATATACCCCGTAAATTTGCTGAATTTTAATGCGCGACCGACGCATCGATTGCGCACTAAAATTCGACATGTCCGGTGAATTCAAATTGTGTTTATATGAGGACCATCAAAACTTTTATTTGGTTATGAATTCAGCTGAAATTTACAGGGAACACATAAAACTAACTGAAAATAATTTATTTATACTTGAAATTGTCTAAAATGTTTATTTTTTAATAAAAAATAATAGTTTGACGTCTAAATTTGAGGTTAAAATGTACTATCCAACCTGCATAACATTCGGTATGACATCAGCGCCAAAATGTTTGAACTATATAAACATTAATGACTCTGTCGGTATGGCAGTTTAATATTTTAATGAGCGGTGCGGTAATGTCAAATATTTTCATTAAAAAATAAATATTTAATCTTAGATTGCTCCAAAATAAAGCAGACGGCAAACTAGTCCCGTCACAATCCACATCGACTCATCAACCAGATTCTGAAGATAAAATCGACTCAGTACAACTAGAATATACATATTTATTAACTCAACAATTAGATTCTCAAAGACGCTGGTACGAAGAAAAGTTAGCGAGGGCCGAATCGGCTGCTGCGAAAGATCTTGAAGATCGCGAAAAAGAATTACGAGATACTAAAAATCGAGAAAATGAACTTCGCGAGAAAATCGAACGATTGAAAAAGGAAAAAACGGCGAATGATAAACGGTGAGTTTTGCGCAAAAATTCGCGTCCAATATTTTCAAAACTACCGGATTTTAGAATATCTCAACTGTCTCATAAAATAACGACCACGCAACACGAACTAGTGGAAGAAAGACAGCTTGGTAAGGCCCTTCGGGCCAACCAAACACAATGGCAGGCTCGTGTACAGTCTTTGGAAAAGGCGAAAGAAACGAGCGATGCGGAAATCACTTCGCTCAAAGAACAGGTTTGTAAAAGTACCTAACAACCATCCTTGCGGCACACCAATTGTATATTGCTATTAAAACTCGTAAAAATGAAATTTTTTTCAGCTTAGGGATCTAATGTTTTATCTAGACGCCCAACAATTGATTGCAAAAAGTGAGAATCGAGATGAAATCGCAGAAGGAACTGTAACAATTGCTAGTACTGATGATAAAAAAGGTAAACAGCGAAGACGCAAACGATAAAATGTCAAACTAATGTTTAAAATACGAAATAAATATCATATTGTTTATATATTGTACTATTTATTTATTAAATTGTGTTCTACGGGTTTTAAAATATAAATTGACTCATTTTTATCGCGTAAAACTACTTAAAATTAGTGAAAATGTGAGGTTAAAAATTTGTTAATATCTCGATTTCTGTTAAAAATAAAGTGTTAATTCTTGCAAAAATGAACTCTGGAGGGTCAATTTGATATATTAATATTTTAAAAGTGTCATAAAGGCCTTAGGGATTCCAGAAAATAGGGTTGAAATTTTGGAAAAAATTGCACCAAAAACATGCATTTTATTTTGCCCACAACTCCTCAACGGTTTAAATTATCTTAAAATTAACACCAAATTCGTGTTCTACGAGGTTTAAAATATAAATTACCTCAATGTCAAATCTTAAAACCATCTGGACAAAGTTTTATTTAAATATTTTTAAGATGATATTCGCCCTAAATTTGCTGAATTTTAATGCGCGACTAACGCGTCAATTGCGCACTAAAATTTCTACAGATTTCCGGTGAATTCAAATTGTGTTTATTTGCTCACAACTCATCAACGGTATAAATTATCTTCAAATTAACACGAAATTCGTGTTCTACGAGGTTTAAAATATAAATTACATCGATTCCAAATATTAAAACCGTCTGCACAAAGTTTAATTTAAATATTTCTAAAATGACGTACGTTGCAAGTATTTCGCAGTTCTTCCAAAACATCAAAACTTTTATTTTGTTATGAATTTGGCTGAAATTTACAGGAAACACATAAAATTAACTGAAAATCATTTATTTATACTTAAAATTAGTTAATATTGTTGAATTTGTATTAAAAAATATTCAAGTGACATTCAAATTTAAGGTTAAAATGTACTGTTCAACCTGCATAACATTCGGCTAACGCACCGCTCTTTAAAATAATTGTACATAAATTATACTGTATATTACAATTATTTTATATTTATTGTAATACTTATGGCCTATAAACGCGTAAAATATATGCAAATGATTTTATTTAGCTTTAATTAATATTTGACGTTGGTCAGAGTTCATAATTTTTGTGCTCAACTGGTGGCAACATTGACAATATGGCGACTAATTTTTATAACAAGATAGACGTCAACAATCAATGAAAATAATAAATTGTGAACGTACAACAATGATTAGAGTTATTAAACTTAAGAAATATGTAAATAAAGGTATGGGGTATGTGTATGAAATAATAAAAATGAACTCTGGAGGGTCAATATGATATATTAATATTTTTAAAGTGCTTAGGAATCCCTAAAAAAAATTGCACCAAAAACATGCATTTTATTTTGCTCACAACTCCTTAACGGTTTAAATTATCATGAAATTAACACGAAATTCGTGTTCTACGGGGTTTATAATATATATTAACTTATTTGCAAATCTTAAAACCATCCGGACAAAATTTTATTTTAATATTTCTATGATGACGCGCGGAAGCTAAAAATGTTTCAATATTACAATTTTGATTAAAGATACAATGTTTTTTTTATAAAAATGAACTTTAGAAGGTTTATTTACATATTTCCGGTATAAAAGTGGTTAAATTTCCGCTTAAAAACATTTTTTACTAGAAATGTGAGGTTAAAAATCTGTCAATATCTCGATTTGGGTTAAAGATAGAGTATTAATTCTTGCAAAAACGAACTCTTGAGGGTCGATTTGATATATAAATATTTTTAAAGTGCTAAAAAGGCCTTAGGGATTCCAGAAAATCGGGTTGAAATTTTGGAAAAAATTGCACCAAAAACATTCATTTTATTTTGCTCACAACTACTTAACGGTTTATATTATCTTGAAATTAACACGAAATTCGTGTTCTACGGGGTTTATAATATATATTAACTCATTTTCAAATCTTAAAACCGTCTGGATAAAATTTTATTTAAATATTTTCAAAATGACGTCTGGAAGCTAAAATTTATAAAACTGCCATACCGACAGTACGTGATATAGTGAATAGTTCGTGCATTTTGGCGCTGATGTTGGTACCGAATATTATGCAGGTTGAATAGTACATTTAACCACAATTTCAAATGTCAAAACAATAATTATTATTAAAATAAGCAAGTTTAGAGTATAAAATAAGATTATTTACTAAATTTTATACAGTAATGAAATGAAGATATTTTTATCCGTTGAAGTTTTATCTGTTTGTGTATTGTGATTTCGTTTGTTAGGAATTTATTAAAAATCAAACTGTCTGTGAAACAAAACAAAATAACTTGTCAATTTTTTAAACGTAAACCTAAATTTTCTGTGTAATTCCAATGATAAAAACAGTATTGAAGAACATTTTTGATTTGCTGATATTCGCGTTATATTGTACTGTTCAAAATTTCGTTATTAGTTACTGTTGTGATAAAATAGAAAACAAAATGGAGACTGTCAAAAAAAGTGCAGAGGAAGTAACTCTTCAACGAACGGAAAAGAGAATGAGTCTAAATGATGTGAATGAAGAGAATTTAAAGTCACACGCGAATATGGAAAAGTTTGACACAATTATAGGGAAAATGATCTTTCAAAATGAGAAAACCTTAGAAATTGACCCCGTGGCGTGTTCGAAATCGGAATCATATATACCTTTAATTAGTAAAATGGATAAGAATTATTTTGAATTGGTGAACGGAAAAGAGATATTTGTCAATCCGATTGAACCTATAAAATCTGAAAAATTTGACGTTTTGTGGCACTGAAACTTGTATTATTTCCCAATAAAGTTATTTTTATTACTTAATATTAGTTTTATATTACTTTTAGGTTAGTTTATATTTAAATACTTAAAACTATTATTAATTTGAAATGATTTTTTGACAGTGACATTTATCTGTCAGTTACATCCGTCTCTTTCTTTAGTTTTGACCCCATAGAAATTGAAAAATAATTTAGGGATATTAGAAATATAAAATAAATTAAATTTGGCGCTCAAAAAATATGTGTATAGTGCTGCCGCTAAAGTTCGAGAAATGTTCGAGAACTATTCTGACATTCTATAAAAAATGTGATGTGAAAATCGCTTAATATCTCTATTTCGGTTAAAGATAAAATGTTAATTCTTGCAAAAACGAATTCTGGAGGGTCGATTTGATATATTAATATTTTAAAAGTGTCAAAAAGGCCTTAGGGATTCCAGAAAATAGGGTCTAACTTTGAGAAAAAATTTCTCAAAAACATGCATTTTATTTTCTTCATATCTCATGAACGGTTCAAAATATCTTCAAATTAACACGAAATTCGTGTTCTACGGGGTTTAAAATATAAATTCACTCATTTGCAAATCTTAAAACCGTCTGGACAAAGTTTTATTTAAATATTTTTAAGATAATATTCGCCCTAAATTTGTTGAATTTTAATGCGCGACCGACGCATCGATCGCGCACTAATATTCGACAGATTGCCGGTGAATTCATTTGAAAACCATTCAACAAAAAAATATGAAAATTGGTATACTTATGAAAGAAAGTACGTAGAATTGAATGGTGAAGTCAAAAATTTTCTCTGTACCCAGTTTTGGGTGGTTTTTAAATATTTCCCATATCGGTCAATATCTCGTTTACGGTTGAAGATAAAATGTTTATTCTTGCAAAAATGAACTCTGGAAGGTCGATTTGATAGAAAAATGATCTTTAGAGGGTTGATTTGTGTATTTCCGGTATAAAAATGGTCAAATTTCCGCTTAAAAACTCTTCAAACTCTGGTTCAAAAATTGTACATTTTTGACTAAAAATGTGAGGTTAAAATCGGTCAATATCTCGATTTTGATTAAAGATAAAGTGTTAATTCTTGCAAAAACGAACTCTGGAGGGTCGATTTGATATATTAATATTTTTAAAGTGTCTAAAAGGCCTTAGGGATTACAGAAAATAGGGGGGAAATTTTGAAAAAAATTTGCCCCAAAAACATGCATTTTATTTTGCTCACAACTCCTCAACGGTTAAAAATATCTTCAAATTAGCACGATATTCGTGTTCTACGGGGTTTAAAATATAAATTAACTCATTTGCAAATCTTAAAACCGTCTGGACAAAGTTTTATTTAAATATTTTTAAGATAATATTCGCCCTAAATTTGCCGAATTTTAATGCGCGATCGACGCGTCGATTGCGCACTAAAATTCGACAGATTGCCGGTGTTGAACTGTCAGTTACGTACATTTGAGATCGGAACTGTGTAACCAAGAAATTGAAAAATAATTTAGGGATATTGGAAATGGAAAATAAATTAAATTTGGCGCTCTAAAAATATGTGTATAGTGCTGCCGCTAAAGTTCGAGAAATGTTCGGCAACTATTCTGACATTATATATAAACTCTATAAACTATACATGTATTTTCATCATTTTAACTCAATTTTAATAAAAATAAATACGTTTAATGTGTGTTAGAAGTAACATCAAACATTTATAAATGTATATTTCTGTGTTTCAATATTTTAAACAGTAAAAAACAACAACAAAGTACGTGTGTAGAAAGTGTATGTCTCCATAACAAAAAGTGTGGTATATGTGCTGTTTTTAAACTTTAAACTGTTACATTTATGTAAAAATGAACATAGCAGAAGACAATAACAGCCAAAATAACCGACAGAATGTGTTTTACTCTTCTCCGACTCAATGGAGCCAAGTAACTCCTGAATTTATGCCGTGGGGCCATGGACCGAATTCTCCTGCATTAGTTACGTTTAGCGCTCAGCCCCAACAAACTACACAAATGGCACACCCTATACCCAGTTTTAACCCCCAGCCGTCAACGAGCACATTTGGAAGGACATCTTTTATCTCGTCTTTTATCCATTGTAAAAGAAAAGCTGATTTGGAACTGCAAATGTAAGTCAAACTTTATAAAATACCAGTTTTGCTAGCGATAATCTATTTGTATTTTAACCTCGTACAACACGATTTTAGTGTTAATTTGAAGATATTTCAAGCCGTTCAGGAGTTATGAACCCTCAACTATGCATGTATTTTTCAGGTTTTTCGACCAGAAATGTGAGGTTAAAAATGATATAATAACACGATTTCGCTTAACAATAGAGTGTTTATTTTTGTAAAAATGAACTTTAGAGGGTTAATTTGTATGTTTCCGGTATAAAAGTGGTTAAATTTCCGGTTAAAAACTCTTCAAACTCGGGTTCAAAAATTGTAATTTTTGGCTAAAAATGTGCGGTGAAAATCCCTTAATATCTCGATTTAGATTAAAGATAAAGTGTTAATTCTTGCAAAAATGAATTCTGGGGGGTCGATTTCATATATATTAATATTTTAAGTGTCAAAAAGACCTTAGGAATTTCGGAAAATTTGCCCCAAAACATGCATTTTTCTCGCAACTCCACAATGGTTTAAATTAGCTTCAAATCACAATATCTCGATTTTGGTTAAAGATAAAGTGTTAAATCTTGCAAATATGAACTTTAGAGGGCTGATTTGTTTATTTCCGGTATAAAAGTGGTTAAACTTCCGATTAAAAACTCTTCAAAATCGGGTTCAAAAATTGTATATTTTTGGCTAAAAATGTGAGGTTAAAAATCTGCCAATATCTCGATTTCGGTTAAAGATAAAGTGTTAATTCTTGCAAAAATGAACTTTAGAGGGTTGATTTGTGTATTTCCGGTATAAAAGTGATTAAATTTCCGGTTAAAAACTCTTTAAACTCGGGTTCAAAAATTGTACATTTTTGGCTAAAAATGTGAGGTTAAAAACCGGTCAATATCTCAATTTCAGTTAAAAATAGAGTGTTTATTTTTGCAAAAATGAACTCTGGAGGGTCGATTTGATATATTAATATTTTAAACGTGTCAAAAAGGCTTTAGGGATTCCGGAAAATACGGGTTGAAATTTTGGAAAAATTGCCCCAAAAACATGCATTTTATTTTGCTCACAACTCCTCAACGGTTTAAATTATCTTCAAATTAACACGAAATTCGTGTTCTACGGGGTTTCAAATATAAATTACCTCATTTCCAAATCTTAAAACTGTCTGGACAAAGTTTTATTTAAATATTTTTTGGATAATATTCGCCCTAAATTTGCTGAATTTTAATGCGCGACTGATGCGTCAATTGCGCACTAAAATTTCTACAGATTTCCGGTGAATCCATATTGTGTTTATTTGCTCACAACTCATCAACGGTTAAAATTATCTTCAAATTAACACGAAATTCGTGTTGTGCGGGGTTTAAAACATAAACTAACTCATTTCCAAATTTTAAAACCGTCTGCACAAAGTTTATTTTAAACTTTAAAACTATTTCAGACCAAATAAGCAGCACATAACCGAAGAGAAAATGGCACAACATATGAGCCGATTACACATTAGTACTGAAAATCATACTGACTCAAATATACCTATGGAAAACTCTGTGGAAAGACAGAAACGTTTATACGTGTGCGAAGAAATGAGAAGATTGCAAACGGAGTCCATTCTCCCGAGTTCTCTTTTGGGAAGGTATGCTTTAACTTAATTAAAGTGGTTTTATTATCATTTTATTTTTACAGGAGTTTTTATTTTGTCGAAATTTTTACCTATGTTTAAATAATATTTACATAATATTTGTTTTTGTTCGAAGGAAAATATGCTATTCAAAATATTTTAGGTTAGAGCGCCCATGTATGGCTGTCATGTTATGGCAGCCCCCCGCTAAAATACCAAGTTTGTTGTCAAATACTTCGAGTCTGGGGTCTGCTTTGTCCATCGCCGGGGGCAGAACGCCGCGGGCCCCTTTGGAAGAAGACGAGAATGAAAATAACGCGGCAACTGCCGATTTGAACAATATGGATATGGATTCGTGATGAGCTTTTTGTATTTTGTAAATAATATTTAAGTTTTCTGTTTTTGTATGCCATCTATGTATATTTAATAAAGAACAAACTAAAAATATATATATGTCGAACTACGGTAACTAAATTGATCAATTGAGGTTAAGAAAATCGCCAACAGATAAAATCGTTTCCGAATTTTGTACCAGACAATTTTAAAATGTAACAATGACTGAATTTATATTTTAAACTGCGTAGAATACGGTTCTGTGCGCGATTTGAAGATATTTATTCTGGTTGAAGAGTTATGAACAAGAGAAAATGAAATGCAATCGAAGGTCGTTTTGAACATCTTGGGGCCCTACAGACATCGCAACTTGAAAATTTTAAGGTAAAAAAGTTTTTTATGAAGTTTATAACATTTAATGACTGATAATATTTGATTTGACGTTTAATTTTGATGTACAAATTGGTATTGTGATTTTTGTGGTTATATGAAGTTTGTGCCCTTTTTCTGAGTATTTAGGGTTGAAATTAAGGGTTAACAGTGCAAAAAATGAAATCTACGATGTTTTTTATATATTATATCAACTTTTGACCTGTTGAAATTCATTATTTTAAAAGTTATGAACGGATTTGTAATTTAGGAACACGACAGAAAATTAGTATTTTAATTTTTGTGGTTATATCAAGTTTGCGCCTAGTTTTTGGGTATTTAGGGTTGAAATTAAGGGTTAACAGTACGAAAAATGAAATCTACGATGTTTTTTATACGTTACACAAACTTTTGAACTGTTTAAATTATTTATTTTAAAACTTATGAACGAATTTGTAATTTAGGAACGCGACATAAAATTGGTGTTGTCATTTTGGGGTTATATGAAGTTTGCACCTAATTTTTGGGTATTTAGGGTTGAAATTAAGGGTTAACAGTGCGAAAAATGAAATCTACGATGTTTTTAATATATTATATCAACTTTTGACCTGTTGATATTCATTATTTTAAAAGTTATGAACGAATTTGTAATTTAGGAACGCAACATAAAATTGGTGTTGTCATTTTTGGGGTTATATGAAGTTTGCACCTAATTTTTGGGTGTTTAGAGTTGAAATTAAGGGTTAACAGTGCGAAAAATGAAATCTACGATGTTTTTAATATATTATATCAACTTTTGACCTGTTGATATTCATTATTTTAAAAGTTATGAACGAATTTGTAATTTAGGAACGCAACATAAAATTGGTGTTGTCATTTTTGGGGTTATATGAAGTTTGCACCTAATTTTTGGGTGTTTAGAGTTGAAATTAAGGGTTAACAGTGTGAAAAATGAAATATACGATGTTTTTTATATATTACACAAACTTTTAAACTGTTGAAATTCATTATTTTAAAAGTTATGAACGAATTTGTAATTTAGGTACACGCCAAAAAATTTGTATTTTAATTTTTGTGGTTTATGAAGTTTGTGCCCCTTTTCTGGGTATTTAGGGTTGAAATTAAGAATCGACAGCATAAAAAACGTGTTCTACGGGGTTTCAAATATAAATTACTCTGTTTTCAAACTTTAAAACCGTCTGGATAAAGTTTAATTTAAATATTTCTAAAATGACGTACGTTGCAAATATTTCGCAATCTTCCAAAACATCAAAACTTTTATTAGGATATGAATTCGACTGAAATTCATAGGAAATACATAAAATTAACTGAAAACTACTTATTTATACTTAAAATTAGTCAATAGTGTTGAATTTTTTATAAAAAAATTTGAGTGACCTTCAAATTTACAGGTTAAAATGTACTATACAACCTGCATAAGATTCGGCTAACGCACTGCTCATTAAAATAATTATTCATAAATTATACTGTATAGTACAATTATTTTATATTTATTGTAATACTTATGGCCTATAGACGCGTAAAATATATTCAAATGATTTTATTTAGCTTTAATTAATATTTTGGCGTGGTCAGGGTTCAGAATTTTTGTGCTCAACTGGTGGCAACATTGACAATATGGCGACTAGTTTTTATAACAAGAAAGACGTCAACAATCAATGAAAATATTAAATTATAAACGTACAACAATGATTAGAGCTATGAAACTTAAGAAAAATATAAATAAAGGTACGGGGAATGTGTATTAAATAATAAAAATGTTCTATATATTTTTACTCGTTGACGGTGCAATAGCAAATGTAGTGATATCAAAATGACGGTGTTTTGTGAACAATACGTTAATATATTTGTGATTTCGTTTGCTACAAGTGTTGTTTATTGTTGTGGACAGTTGTACGAAGCTGCTGTGCAGACGGGCGGACAAACAGACATCGTTTGTGGTGATCCTGGAGCTGTTGAACTTGGGAAACTTCTTGAAGGATTGCCCGAAGACAGCGGGTATAAATGGCGCCCTACAACCGCGAGGAGTCGCCGAGCGAATGGACAGCGGGGGAGACATAACAACTTGAAGCTTTTAAGGTAAGAAAAGTTGTTTTTATGAAGTTTATAACCTCCAAAAACTTAAAATTCTAATGAAATCTTTATCATACAGCGTTTATTCTTGCTAAATCAACGTTTCTTTATACATTTACACCTTTTTCAGGGTAAGTAAGGTCTTCTTAAAGAATCTATTTGATCTTATTTACCCTGAAAAAGGTGTAAGTGTATAAAGAAACGTCGGTTTTGCAAGAATAAATTCTGTATGTTTAAATATGGAACTCCAAATTGGAGTAGTATAATTTTATCAGCTACTGACATTTTTATTTTCAATTATTAATTGTTTCTTTAGGATCATGAACTGCATTCAGCTCTCGGGTGTGGCAACTACAGAAATCGTGGGAATTCCGGACCTGCAGGACTTGGAAAACATCTCCAACGACTCGCCTGATTTCCTACGTGGAGTTATACGTCTATATTTGTTAAATTAGTTTTTAAAAATTAATTAGGGCCGTAGTTATTGAATGATAAACAATTTTAGAATGTGCTGTATATTTTATTGAGTCGCAATTATTGTAAAATACATTGTATTTGTTTTAAAATGAATAAAATTTATATAAAATAATAATATATTTTATTTTACAACCCCTATTATTGATTTTCAGTGAAAAACGTACCTTTTAAGTTTTTGAAGTGCTCTTCTCCTTCCTGTTATCCGGATACCATCAGAAATTTTCAACAAAATACGACAAAAGTGGTGCTACTTTCAGGACGCACCCATTCACTTTCGGCACCACTTTTGTTCAATTTTGTTGAAAATTTCGGATGGTATCGGGATAACAGGAATCCGAAGAGCACTTTCGTCACCACTTTTGTCCGATTTTGTTAAAAATTTCTGATGGTATCAGGATAACAGGAATCCAAAGAGCACTCGAAAATCCGTTCATGGATGCTTCTATTAGGAAGCATCCATACACCGTTTAAAAGAATTTCCGAGTGCTCTTTGGATTCCTGTTATCCTGATACCATCAGAGATTTTTAACAAAAACGGACAAAAGTGGTGACAAAAGTGCTCTTTGCATTCCTGTTATCCCGATACCATCAGAAATTTTCAACAAAAATGGACAAAAGTGGTGCCGAAAGTGCTCTTCGGATTCCTGTTATCCTGATATCATCGAAAATTTTCATCAAAATACGACAAAAGTGGTGCTACTGTCAGGAAGTATCCATGCACGATTTTAGACAGATTTGGTACATAGATGCTACCTGAAAGTAGCATCTATGGACGATTTTTAGACAGATTTGGTGCATAGATGCTACCTGAAAGTAGCATCTATGGACGGTTTTTTAGACAGATTTGGTGTATAGATGCTACTTTCAGGTAGCATCTATGCACGACCAATTTTTTTTAGCGAATTTAAAGCTTTTTAAAGTGTATACGCTTTAGAAAAGTGTCGAATTATGAATATTGAACAAATAGATATCTGAAAAAGAATAAATAAAACATTTTTTAAAATAAAAATAAATATTTATTGCAACAATTACAAGTACATTATTGTTACAAAATTAATAATAGTATACACAATAAATAAACAACAATCACAATTACAACAATTATAAACATTTTATTTGTATTATAAGCTAAAAGAAATTCATGGGTGAATATATCCTACACCAACTAAATTTTATAATTAAGTTAATTATTTAATAATGTATCCTGAGATGTCCTTAAGTGGTCCTTGGTCCGCTGTTGATCCTGTAATCACACAGAAAAACATTATTAGACAGTTATTTTCAAAAACCCACTTCAGACTTCAATAACTCCCTTAATATCAACCCCTAGGGACTTAGATTTGGCTACCCATTGGCCCTTTGTCCCTAGTTAACGTATACAAAACTTAGATATAAATTTTTTAACTCTGTTCAGGTAATATTTTTAAAAAAGTCGATTTTTTTCAAGTAACGTACCCCTTCTGTGCCCCCCAAAGATTTGGTAATTTTTATATGAATACAATCTTACATAATTACCCTGGATATAAGATTTCAAATTTATAGCTCTGTTAGTTTAGGAAATATTCAAGATCAATCAAATTTTTTTCAAGTAAAGTACACCTTGTGAGCCCCCCAGAGGTTTGGTAATTTTTCTATGAATGCAATGTTAAATAGTTACCTCGGATATAAGATTTCAAATTTTTAAGTCTGTTAGTTTAGGAAATATTCAAGAAAAATCAAATTTTTTTCAAGTAAAGTACACCTTGTGAGCCCCCCAGAGGTTTGTTAATTTTTCTATGAATGCAATGTTAAATAGTTACCTCGGATATAAGATTTCAAATTTTTAACTCCGTTAGTTTAGGAAATATTCAAGAAAAATCAAATTTTTTTCAAGTAAAGTACCCCTTGTGAGCCCCCCAGAGGTTTGTTAATTTTTCTATGAATGCAATGTTAAATAGTTACCTCGGATATAAGATTTCAAATTTTTAACTCCGTTAGTTTAGGAAATATTCAAGAAAAATCGAATTTTTTTCAAGTAAAGTATCCCTTCTGTGCCCCCCAGAGGTTTGGTAATTTTTTTATGAATGCAATGTTAAATAATTACCTCGGATATAAGATTTCAAATTTTTAACTCCGTTAGTTTAGGAAATATTCAAGAAAAATCGAATTTTTTTCAAGTAAAGTATCCCTTCTGAGCCCCCCAGAGGTTTGTTAATTTTTCTATGAATGCAATGTTAAATAGTTACCTCGGATATAAGATTTCAAATTTTTAACTCCGTTAGTCTAGGAAATATTCAAGAAAAATCAAATTTTTTTCAAGTAAAGTACCCCTTCTGAGCCCCCCAGAGGTTTGGTAATTTTTCTATGAATGCAATGTTAAATAGTTACCTCGGATATAAGATTTCAAATTTTTAACTCCGTTAGTCTAGGAAATATTCAAGAAAAATCAAATTTTTTCAAGTAAAGTGCCCCTTCCGTGCCCCCCAGAGGTTTGGTAATTTTTCTATGAATGCAATGTTAAATAGTTACCTCGGATATAAGATTTCAAATTTTTAACTCCGTTAGTTTAGGAAATATTCAAGAAAAACCAAATTTTTTTCAAGTAAAGTACCCCTTCTGAGCTCCCTAGAGGTTTGGTAATTTTTCTGGGAATGCAATGTTAAATAGTTACCTCGGATATAAGATTTCAAATTTTTAACTCCGTTAGTTTAGGAAATATTCAAGAAAAATCAAATTTTTTTCAAGTAAAGTACCCCTTCTGAGCCCCCCAGAGGTTTGGTAATTTTTCTATGAATGCAATGTTAAATAGTTACCTCGGATATAAGATTTCAAATTTTTAACTCCGTTAGTTTAGGAAATATTCAAGAAAAATCAAATTTTTTTCAAGTAAAGTACCCCTTCTGAGCTCCCTAGAGGTTTGGTAATTTTTCTGTGAATGCAATGTTAAATAGTTACCTCGGATATAAGATTTCAAATTTTTAACTCCGTTAGTTTAGGAAATATTCAAGAAAAATCAAATTTTTTTCAAGTAAAGTACCCCTTCTGAGCTCCCTAGAGGTTTGGTAATTTTTCTATGAATGCAATGTTAAATAGTTACCTCGGATATAAGATTTCAAATTTTTAAGTCTGTTAGTTTAGGAAATACTCAAGAAAAATCAAATTTTTTTCAAGTAAAGTACCCCTTCTGAGCTCCCTAGAGGTTTGGTAATTTTTCTGTGAATGCAATGTTAAATAGTTACCTCGGATATAAGATTTCAAATTTTTAACTCCGTTAGTTTAGGAAATATTCAAGAAAAATCAAATTTTTTTCAAGTAAAGTACCCCTTCTGAGCTCCCTAGAGGTTTGGTAATTTTTCTATGAATGCAATGTTAAATAGTTACCTCGGATATAAGATTTCAAATTTTTAACTCCGTTAGTTTAGGAAATATTCAAGAAAAATCAATTTTTTTTCAAGTAAAGTACCCCTTCTGTGCCCCCCAGAGGTTTGGTAATTTTTCTATGAATGCAATGTTAAATAGTTACCTCGGATATAAGATTTCAAATTTTTAACTCTGATAGTTTAGGAAATATTCAAGAAAAATCAAATTTTTTTCAAGTAAAGTACCCCTTCTGAGCTCCCTAGAGGTTTGGTAATTTTTCTGTGAATGCAATGTTAAATAGTTACCTCGGATATAAGATTTCAAATTTTTAACTCCGTTAGTTTAGGAAATATTCAAGAAAAATCAAATTTTTTTCAAGTAAAGTACCCCTTCTGAGCTCCCTAGAGGTTTGGTAATTTTTCTATGAATGCAATGTTAAATAGTTACCTCGGATATAAGATTTCAAATTTTTAACTCCGTTAGTTTAGGAAATATTCAAGAAAAATCAAATTTTTTTCAAGTAAAGTACCCCTTCTGAGCCCCCTAGAGGTTTGGTAATTTTTCTATGAATGCAATGTTAAATAGTTACCTCGGATATAAGATTTCAAATTTTTAACTCCGTTAGTTTAGGAAATATTCAAGAAAAATCAAATTTTTTTCAAGTAAAGTACCCCTTCTGAGCTCCCTAGAGGTTTGGTAATTTTTCTATGAATGCAATGTTAAATAGTTACCTCGGATATAAGATTTCAAATTTTTAAGTCTGGTAGTTTAGGAAATACTCAAGAAAAATCAAATTTTTTTTCAAGTAAAGTACCCCTACTGAGCCCCCCAGAGGTTTGGTAATTTTTCTATGAATGCGATATTAAATAATTACCTCGGATATAAGATTTCAAATTTTTAAGTCTGGTAGTTTAGGAAATATTCAAGAAAAATCAAATTTTTTTTCAAGTAAAGTACCCCTACTGAGCCCCCCAGAGGTTTGGTAATTTTTCTATGAATGCGATATTAAATAATTACCTCGGATATAAGATTTCAAATTTTTAAGTCTGGTAGTTTAGGAAATACTCAAGAAAAATCAAATTTTTTTTCAAGTAAAGTACCCCTACTGAGCCCCCCAGAGGTTTGGTAATTTTTCTATGAATGCGATATTAAATAATTACCTCGGATATAAGATTTCAAATTTTTAAGTCTGGTAGTTTAGGAAATACTCAAGAAAAATCAAATTTTTTTTCAAGTAAAGTACCCCTACTGAGCCCCCCAGAGGTTTGGTAATTTTTCTATGAATGCGATATTAAATAATTACCTCGGATATAAGATTTCAAATTTTTAAGTCTGGTAGTTTAGGAAATATTCAAGAAAAATCAAATTTTTTTCAAGTAAAGTACCCCTTCTGAGCTCCCTAGAGGTTTGGTAATTTTTCTATGAATGCAATGTTAAATAGTTACCTCGGATATAAGATTTCAAATTTTTAACTCCGTTAGTTTAGGAAATACTCAAGAAAAATCTAATTTTTTTTCAAGTAAAGTACCCCTACTGAGCCCCCCAGAGGTTTGGTAATTTTTCTATGAATGCGATATTAAATAATTACCTCGGATATAAGATTTCAAATTTTTAAGTCTGGTAGTTTAGGAAATATTCAAGAAAAGTCGAATTTTTTTCAAGTAAAGTACCCCTTCTGTGCCCCCCAGAGATTTGGTAATTTTTATATGAATGCAATGTTAAGTAATTACTTCGGATATAAGATTTCAAATTTTTAAGTCTGGTAGTTTAGGAAATATTCAAGAAAAGTCGAATTTTTTTCAACTAAAGTACCCCTTCTGTGCCCCCCAGAGATTTGGTAATTTTTCTGTGAATGCAATGTTAAATAGTTACCTCGGATATAAGATTTCAAATTTTTAACTCCGTTAGTTTAGGAAATATTCAAGAAAAATCAAATTTTTTTCAAGTAAAGTACCCCTTCTGAGCTCCCTAGAGGTTTGGTAATTTTTCTATGAATGCAATGTTAAATAGTTACCTCGGATATAAGATTTCAAATTTTTAACTCCGTTAGTTTAGGAAATATTCAAGAAAAATCAAAATTTTTTCAAGTAAAGTACCCCTTCTGAGCCCCCTAGAGGTTTGGTAATTTTTCTATGAATGCAATGTTAAATAGTTACCTCGGATATAAGATTTCAAATTTTTAAGTCTGTTAGTTTAGGAAATACTCAAGATAAATCAATTTTTTTTCAAGTAAAGTACCCCTTCTGAGCCCCCCAGAGGTTTGGTAATTTTTCTATAAATGCAATGTTAAATAGTTACCTCGGATATAAGATTTCAAATTTTTAAGTCTGTTAGTTTAGGAAATACTCAAGATAAATCAATTTTTTTTCAAGTAAAGTACCCCTTCTGAGCCCCCTAGAGGTTTGGTAATTTTTCTATGAATGCAATGTTAAATAGTTACCTCGGATATAAGATTTCAAATTTTTAAGTCTGTTAGTTTAGGAAATACTCAAGAAAAATCTAATTTTTTTCAAGTAAAGTACCCCTTCTGAGCTCCCTAGAGGTTTGGTAATTTTTCTGTGAATGCAATGTTAAATAGTTACCTCGGATATAAGATTTCAAATTTTTAACTCCGTTAGTTTAGGAAATATTCAAGAAAAATCAAATTTTTTTCAAGTAAAGTACCCCTTCTGAGCTCCCTAGAGGTTTGGTAATTTTTCTGTGAATGCAATGTTAAATAGTTACCTCGGATATAAGATTTCAAATTTTTAACTCCGTTAGTTTAGGAAATATTCAAGAAAAATCAAATTTTTTTCAAGTAAAGTACCCCTTCTGAGCTCCCTAGAGGTTTGGTAATTTTTCTATGAATGCAATGTTAAATAGTTACCTCGGATATAAGATTTCAAATTTTTAAGTCTGTTAGTTTAGGAAATACTCAAGAAAAATCTAATTTTTTTCAAGTAAAGTACCCCTTCTGAGCCCCCCAGAGGTTTGGTAATTTTTCTGTGAATGCAATGTTAAATAGTTACCTCGGATATAAGATTTCAAATTTTTAACTCCGTTAGTTTAGGAAATATTCAAGAAAAATCAAATTTTTTTCAAGTAAAGTACCCCTTCTGAGCCCCCTAGAGGTTTGGTAATTTTTCTGTGAATGCAATGTTAAATAGTTACCTCGGATATAAGATTTCAAATTTTTAACTCCGTTAGTTTAGGAAATATTCAAGAAAAATCAAATTTTTTTCAAGTAAAGTACCCCTTCTGAGCCCCCCAGAGGTTTGGTAATTTTTCTGTGAATGCAATGTTAAATAGTTACCTCGGATATAAGATTTCAAATTTTTAACTCCGTTAGTTTAGGAAATATTCAAGAAAAATCTAATTTTTTTCAAGTAAAGTACCCCTTCTGAGCCCCCCAGAGGTTTGGTAATTTTTCTGTGAATGCAATGTTAAATAGTTACCTCGGATATAAGATTTCAAATTTTTAACTCCGTTAGTTTAGGAAATATTCAAGAAAAATCAAATTTTTTTCAAGTAAAGTACCCCTTCTGAGCTCCCTAGAGGTTTGGTAATTTTTCTATGAATGCAATGTTAAATAGTTACCTCGGATATAAGATTTCAAATTTTTAAGTCTGTTAGTTTAGGAAATACTCAAGAAAAATCTAATTTTTTTCAAGTAAAGTACCCCTTCTGAGCCCCCCAGAGGTTTGGTAATTTTTCTGTGAATGCAATGTTAAATAGTTACCTCGGATATAAGATTTCAAATTTTTAACTCCGTTAGTTTAGGAAATATTCAAGAAAAATCAAATTTTTTTCAAGTAAAGTACCCCTTCTGAGCCCCCTAGAGGTTTGGTAATTTTTCTATGAATGCAATGTTAAATAGTTACCTCGGATATAAGATTTCAAATTTTTAAGTCTGTTAGTTTAGGAAATACTCAAGAAAAATCTAATTTTTTTTCAAGTAAAGTACCCCTACTGAGCCCCCCAGAGGTTTGGTAATTTTTCTATGAATGCGATATTAAATAATTACCTCGGATATAAGATTTCAAATTTTTAAGTCTGGTAGTTTAGGAAATATTCAAGAAAAGTCAAATTTTTTTCAAGTAAAGTACCCCTTCTGTGCCCCCCAGAGATTTGGTAATTTTTATATGAATGCAATGTTAAGTAATTACTTCGGATATAAGATTTCAAATTTTTAAGTCTGTTAGTTTAGGAAATACTCAAGATAAATCAATTTTTTTTCAAGTAAAGTACCCCTTCTGAGCCCCCCAGAGGTTTGGTAATTTTTCTATAAATGCAATGTTAAATAGTTACCTCGGATATAAGATTTCAAATTTTTAAGTCTGTTAGTTTAGGAAATACTCAAGATAAATCAATTTTTTTTCAAGTAAAGTACCCCTTCTGAGCCCCCCAGAGGTTTGGTAATTTTTCTATAAATGCAATGTTAAATAGTTACCTCGGATATAAGATTTCAAATTTTTAACTCCGTTAGTTTAGGAAATATTCAAGAAAAATCAAATTTTTTTCAAGTAAAGTACCCCTTCTGAGCCCCCTAGAGGTTTGGTAATTTTTCTATGAATGCAATGTTAAATAGTTACCTCGGATATAAGATTTCAAATTTTTAAGTCTGTTAGTTTAGGAAATACTCAAGAAAAATCTAATTTTTTTTCAAGTAAAGTACCCCTACTGAGCCCCCCAGAGGTTTGGTAATTTTTCTATGAATGCGATATTAAATAATTACCTCGGATATAAGATTTCAAATTTTTAAGTCTGGTAGTTTAGGAAATATTCAAGAAAAGTCAAATTTTTTTCAAGTAAAGTACCCCTTCTGTGCCCCCCAGAGATTTGGTAATTTTTATATGAATGCAATGTTAAGTAATTACTTCGGATATAAGATTTCAAATTTTTAAGTCTGGTAGTTTAGGAAATATTCAAGAAAAGTCGAATTTTTTTCAACTAAAGTACCCCTTCTGTGCCCCCCAGAGATTTGGTAATTTTTCTGTGAATGCAATGTTAAATAGTTACCTCGGATATAAGATTTCAAATTTTTAAGTCTGTTAGTTTAGGAAATACTCAAGATAAATCAATTTTTTTTCAAGTAAAGTACCCCTTCTGAGCCCCCCAGAGGTTTGGTAATTTTTCTATAAATGCAATGTTAAATAGTTACCTCGGATATAAGATTTCAAATTTTTAACTCCGTTAGTTTAGGAAATATTCAAGAAAAATCAAATTTTTTTCAAGTAAAGTACCCCTTCTGAGCCCCCTAGAGGTTTGGTAATTTTTCTATGAATGCAATGTTAAATAGTTACCTCGGATATAAGATTTCAAATTTTTAAGTCTGTTAGTTTAGGAAATACTCAAGAAAAATCTAATTTTTTTTCAAGTAAAGTACCCCTACTGAGCCCCCCAGAGGTTTGGTAATTTTTCTATGAATGCGATATTAAATAATTACCTCGGATATAAGATTTCAAATTTTTAAGTCTGGTAGTTTAGGAAATATTCAAGAAAAGTCAAATTTTTTTCAAGTAAAGTACCCCTTCTGTGCCCCCCAGAGATTTGGTAATTTTTATATGAATGCAATGTTAAGTAATTACTTCGGATATAAGATTTCAAATTTTTAAGTCTGGTAGTTTAGGAAATATTCAAGAAAAGTCGAATTTTTTTCAACTAAAGTACCCCTTCTGTGCCCCCCAGAGATTTGGTAATTTTTCTGTGAATGCAATGTTAAATAGTTACCTCGGATATAAGATTTCAAATTTTTAAGTCTGTTAGTTTAGGAAATACTCAAGATAAATCAATTTTTTTTCAAGTAAAGTACCCTTTCTGAGCCCCCTAGAGGTTTGGTAATTTTTCTATGAATGCAATGTTAAATAGTTACCTCGGATATAAGATTTCAGATTTATATCTATGTTAGTTTAGGAGATATTTAAAAAAAAGTCGATTTTCAAAAAGGGAGCCCATCATTACGATTGTCAAGTATATAGGCCATAATTATTACGTTAATGTGCCCAACTTCAATAACGGCAAGTGTGACAGAGAAAAATATATTGTAAGACAGAGACAACACGACATAGAATAACAAACACGGGAGTGAACACTCACTCGGAAATATTTGTTCATTTTAGAAAGAGAGGTGAATATATAACTATTTCATTTTAATGAACTCTTCTTATTACTGTAATTTTATTGGGAAACATGGTGTTCACTCCTATTTGTACTACTCTATGATCACCGAGATATGTACACGCGTGGACAGAACACCACGTTTCCCAATAAAAATTACAGTAATAAGAAGAGTTCATTAGAATGAAATAGTTATATATTCACCTCTCTTTCTAAAATGAACAAATATTTTCGAGTTAAGTGTTCACTCCGATCTTTGTTATTCTATGTCGTGTTGTCTCTGTCTTACAATATATCTTTCTCTGTCACACACACATCAATATGCACTCGACGTTATTGAAGTGGAGTACATTATGGTAATAATTATGGCCAACTTAACAATCGGAATGATAGGGGCACCCTTTTTGTAAATCGACTTTTTTTAGATATCTCCTAAACTAACATAGATAAAAATTTGAAATCTTATATCCGAGGTAATTACTTAACATTGCATTCATATAAAAATTACCAAATCTCTGGGGGGCACAGAAGGGGTACTTTACTTGAAAAAAATTCGACTTTTCTTGAATATTTCCTAAACTACCAGACTTAAAAATTTGAAATCTTATATCCGAGGTAATTACTTAACATTGCATTCATATAAAAATTACCAAATCTCTGGGGGGCACAGAAGGGGTACTTTACTTGAAAAAAATTCGACTTTTCTTGAATATTTCCTAAACTACCAGACTTAAAAATTTGAAATCTTATATCCGAGGTAATTACTTAACATTGCATTCATATAAAAATTACCAAATCTCTGGGGGGCACAGAAGGGGTACTTTACTTGAAAAAAATTCGACTTTTCTTGAATATTTCCTAAACTACCAGACTTAAAAATTTGAAATCTTATATCCGAGGTAATTACTTAACATTGCATTCATATAAAAATTACCAAATCTCTGGGGGGCACAGAAGGGGTACTTTACTTGAAAAAAATTCGACTTTTCTTGAATATTTCCTAAACTACCAGACTTAAAAATTTGAAATCTTATATCCGAGGTAATTACTTAACATTGCATTCATATAAAAATTACCAAATCTCTGGGGGGCACAGAAGGGGTACTTTACTTGAAAAAAATTCGACTTTTCTTGAATATTTCCTAAACTACCAGACTTAAAAATTTGAAATCTTATATCCGAGGTAATTACTTAACATTGCATTCATATAAAAATTACCAAATCTCTGGGGGGCACAGAAGGGGTACTTTACTTGAAAAAAATTCGACTTTTCTTGAATATTTCCTAAACTACCAGACTTAAAAATTTGAAATCTTATATCCGAGGTAATTACTTAACATTGCATTCATATAAAAATTACCAAATCTCTGGGGGGCACAGAAGGGGTACTTTACTTGAAAAAAATTCGACTTTTCTTGAATATTTCCTAAACTACCAGACTTAAAAATTTGAAATCTTATATCCGAGGTAATTACTTAACATTGCATTCATATAAAAATTACCAAATCTCTGGGGGGCACAGAAGGGGTACTTTACTTGAAAAAAATTCGACTTTTCTTGAATATTTCCTAAACTACCAGACTTAAAAATTTGAAATCTTATATCCGAGGTAATTACTTAACATTGCATTCATATAAAAATTACCAAATCTCTGGGGGGCACAGAAGGGGTACTTTACTTGAAAAAAATTCGACTTTTCTTGAATATTTCCTAAACTACCAGACTTAAAAATTTGAAATCTTATATCCGAGGTAATTACTTAACATTGCATTCATATAAAAATTACCAAATCTCTGGGGGGCACAGAAGGGGTACTTTACTTGAAAAAAATTCGACTTTTCTTGAATATTTCCTAAACTACCAGACTTAAAAATTTGAAATCTTATATCCGAGGTAATTACTTAACATTGCATTCATATAAAAATTACCAAATCTCTGGGGGGCACAGAAGGGGTACTTTACTTGAAAAAAATTCGACTTTTCTTGAATATTTCCTAAACTACCAGACTTAAAAATTTGAAATCTTATATCCGAGGTAATTACTTAACATTGCATTCATATAAAAATTACCAAATCTCTGGGGGGCACAGAAGGGGTACTTTACTTGAAAAAAATTCGACTTTTCTTGAATATTTCCTAAACTACCAGACTTAAAAATTTGAAATCTTATATCCGAGGTAATTACTTAACATTGCATTCATATAAAAATTACCAAATCTCTGGGGGGCACAGAAGGGGTACTTTACTTGAAAAAAATTCGACTTTTCTTGAATATTTCCTAAACTACCAGACTTAAAAATTTGAAATCTTATATCCGAGGTAATTACTTAACATTGCATTCATATAAAAATTACCAAATCTCTGGGGGGCACAGAAGGGGTACTTTACTTGAAAAAAATTCGACTTTTCTTGAATATTTCCTAAACTACCAGACTTAAAAATTTGAAATCTTATATCCGAGGTAATTACTTAACATTGCATTCATATAAAAATTACCAAATCTCTGGGGGGCACAGAAGGGGTACTTTACTTGAAAAAAATTCGACTTTTCTTGAATATTTCCTAAACTACCAGACTTAAAAATTTGAAATCTTATATCCGAGGTAATTACTTAACATTGCATTCATATAAAAATTACCAAATCTCTGGGGGGCACAGAAGGGGTACTTTACTTGAAAAAAATTCGACTTTTCTTGAATATTTCCTAAACTACCAGACTTAAAAATTTGAAATCTTATATCCGAGGTAATTACTTAACATTGCATTCATATAAAAATTACCAAATCTCTGGGGGGCACAGAAGGGGTACTTTACTTGAAAAAAATTCGACTTTTCTTGAATATTTCCTAAACTACCAGACTTAAAAATTTGAAATCTTATATCCGAGGTAATTACTTAACATTGCATTCATATAAAAATTACCAAATCTCTGGGGGGCACAGAAGGGGTACTTTACTTGAAAAAAATTCGACTTTTCTTGAATATTTCCTAAACTACCAGACTTAAAAATTTGAAATCTTATATCCGAGGTAATTACTTAACATTGCATTCATATAAAAATTACCAAATTTCTGGGGGGCACAGAAGGGGTACTTTACTTGAAAAAAAATCGACTTTTCTTGAATATTTCCTAAACTACCAGACTTAAAAATTTGAAATCTTATATCCGAGGTAATTACTTAACATTGCATTCATATAAAAATTACCAAATCTCTGGGGGGCACAGAAGGGGTACTTTACTTGAAAAAAATTCGACTTTTCTTGAATATTTCCTAAACTACCAGACTTAAAAATTTGAAATCTTATATCCGAGGTAATTACTTAACATTGCATTCATATAAAAATTACCAAATCTCTGGGGGGCACAGAAGGGGTACTTTACTTGAAAAAAATTCGACTTTTCTTGAATATTTCCTAAACTACCAGACTTAAAAATTTGAAATCTTATATCCGAGGTAATTACTTAACATTGCATTCATATAAAAATTACCAAATCTCTGGGGGGCACAGAAGGGGTACTTTACTTGAAAAAAATTCGACTTTTCTTGAATATTTCCTAAACTACCAGACTTAAAAATTTGAAATCTTATATCCGAGGTAATTACTTAACATTGCATTCATATAAAAATTACCAAATCTCTGGGGGGCACAGAAGGGGTACTTTACTTGAAAAAAATTCGACTTTTCTTGAATATATCCTAAACTAACAGACTTGAAAATTTGAAATCTTATATCCGAGGTAATTACTTAACATTGCATTCATATAAAAATTACCAAATCTCTGGGGGGCACAGAAGGGGTACTTTACTTGAAAAAAATTCGACTTTTCTTGAATATTTTCTAAACTACCAGACTTAAAAATTTGAAATCTTATATCCGAGGTAATTACTTAACATTGCATTCATATAAAAATTACCAAATCTCTGGGGGGCACAGAAGGGGTACTTTACTTAAAAAAAATTCGACTTTTCTTGAATATTTTCTAAACTACCAGACTTAAAAATTTGAAATCTTATATCCGAGGTAATTACTTAACATTGCATTCATATAAAAATTACCAAAACTCTGGGGGGCACAGAAGGGGTACTTTACTTGAAAAAAATTCGACTTTTCTTGAATATTTCCTAAACTACCAGACTTAAAAATTTGAAATCTTATATCCGAGGTAATTACTTAACATTGCATTCATATAAAAATTACCAAATCTCTGGGGGGCACAGAAGGGGTACTTTACTTGAAAAAAATTCGACTTTTCTTGAATATTTTCTAAACTACCAGACTTGAAAATTTGAAATCTTATATCCGAGGTAATTACTTAACATTGCATTCATATAAAAATTACCAAATCTCTGGGGGGCACAGAAGGGGTACTTTACTTGAAAAAAATTCGACTTTTCTTGAATATTTTCTAAACTACCAGACTTAAAAATTTGAAATCTTATATCCGAGGTAATTACTTAACATTGCATTCATATAAAAATTACCAAATCTCTGGGGGGCACAGAAGGGGTACTTTACTTGAAAAAAATTCGACTTTTCTTGAATATTTTCTAAACTACCAGACTTAAAAATTTGAAATCTTATATCCGAGGTAATTACTTAACATTGCGTTCATATAAAAATTACCAAAACTCTGGGGGGCACAGAAGGGGTACTTTACTTGAAAAAAATTCGACTTTTCTTGAATATTTCCTAAACTACCAGACTTAAAAATTTGAAATCTTATATCCGAGGTAATTACTTAACATTGCATTCATATAAAAATTACCAAATCTCTGGGGGGCACAGAAGGGGTACTTTACTTGAAAAAAATTCGACTTTTCTTGAATATTTTCTAAACTACCAGACTTAAAAATTTGAAATCTTATATCCGAGGTAATTACTTAACATTGCATTCATATAAAAATTACCAAATCTCTGGGGGGCACAGAAGGGGTACTTTACTTGAAAAAAATTCGACTTTTCTTGAATATTTTCTAAACTACCAGACTTAAAAATTTGAAATCTTATATCCGAGGTAATTACTTAACATTGCATTCATATAAAAATTACCAAATCTCTGGGGGGCACAGAAGGGGTACTTTACTTGAAAAAAATTCGACTTTTCTTGAATATTTCCTAAACTACCAGACTTAAAAATTTGAAATCTTATATCCGAGGTAATTACTTAACATTGCATTCATATAAAAATTACCAAATCTCTGGGGGCACAGAAGGGGTACTTTACTTGAAAAAAATTCGACTTTTCTTGAATATTTCCTAAACTACCAGACATAAAAATTTGAAATCTTATATCCGAGGTAATTACTTAACATTGCATTCATATATAAATTACCAAATCTCTGGGGGGCACAGAAGGGGTACTTTACTTGAAAAAAATTCGACTTTTCTTGAATATTTCCTAAACTACCAGACTTAAAAATTTGAAATCTTATATCCGAAGTAATTACTTAACATTGTATTCATATAAAAATTACCAAATCTCTGGGGGGCACAGAAGGGGTACTTTACTTGAAAAAAATTCGACTTTTCTTGAATATTTCCTAAACTACCAGACTTAAAAATTTGAAATCTTATATCCGAGGTAATTACTTAACATTGCGTTCATATAAAAATTACCAAATCTCTGGGGGGCACAGAAGGGGTACTTTACTTGAAAAAAAATCGACTTTTCTTGAATATTTCCTAAACTACCAGACTTAAAAATTTGAAATCTTATATCCGAGGTAATTACTTAACATTGCATTCATATAAAAATTACCAAATCTCTGGGGGGCACAGAAGGGGTACTTTACTTGAAAAAAATTCGACTTTTCTTGAATATTTCCTAAACTACCAGACTTAAAAATTTGAAATCTTATATCCGAGGTAATTACTTAACATTGCGTTCATATAAAAATTACCAAAACTCTGGGGGGCACAGAAGGGGTACTTTACTTGAAAAAAATTCGACTTTTCTTGAATATTTCCTAAACTACCAGACTTAAAAATTTGAAATCTTATATCCGAGGTAATTATTTAATATCGCATTCATAGAAAAATTACCAAACCTCTGGGGGGCACAGAAGGGGTACTTTACTTGAAAAAAATTCGACTTTTCTTGAATATTTCCTAAACTACCAGACTTAAAAATTTGAAATCTTATATCCGAGGTAATTACTTAACATTGCATTCATATATAAATTACCAAATCTCTGGGGGGCACAGAAGGGGTACTTTACTTGAAAAAAATTCGACTTTTCTTGAATATTTCCTAAACTACCAGACTTAAAAATTTGAAATCTTATATCCGAGGTAATTACTTAACATTGCATTCATATATAAATTACCAAATCTCTGGGGGGCACAGAAGGGGTACTTTACTTGAAAAAAATTCGACTTTTCTTGAATATTTCCTAAACTACCAGACTTAAAAATTTGAAATCTTATATCCGAGGTAATTACTTAACATTGCATTCATATAAAAATTACCAAATCTCTGGGGGGCACAGAAGGGGTACTTTACTTGAAAAAAATTCGACTTTTCTTGAATATTTCCTAAACTACCAGACTTAAAAATTTGAAATCTTATATCCGAGGTAATTACTTAACATTGCGTTCATATAAAAATTACCAAAACTCTGGGGGGCACAGAAGGGGTACTTTACTTGAAAAAAATTCGACTTTTCTTGAATATTTCCTAAACTACCAGACTTAAAAATTTGAAATCTTAAATCCGAAGTAATTACTTAACATTGTATTCATATAAAAATTACCAAATCTCTGGGGGGCACAGAAGGGGTACTTTACTTGAAAAAAATTCGACTTTTCTTGAATATTTCCTAAACTACCAGACTTAAAAATTTGAAATCTTATATCCGAGGTAATTACTTAACATTGCATTCATATATAAATTACCAAATCTCTGGGGGGCACAGAAGGGGTACTTTACTTGAAAAAAATTCGACTTTTCTTGAATATTTCCTAAACTACCAGACTTAAAAATTTGAAATCTTATATCCGAGGTAATTACTTAACATTGCATTCATATATAAATTACCAAATCTCTGGGGGGCACAGAAGGGGTACTTTACTTGAAAAAAATTCGACTTTTCTTGAATATTTCCTAAACTACCAGACTTAAAAATTTGAAATCTTATATCCGAAGTAATTACTTAACATTGTATTCATATAAAAATTACCAAATCTCTGGGGGGCACAGAAGGGGTACTTTACTTGAAAAAAATTCGACTTTTCTTGAATATTTCCTAAACTACCAGACTTAAAAATTTGAAATCTTATATCCGAGGTAATTACTTAACATTGCATTCATATAAAAATTACCAAATCTCTGGGGGGCACAGAAGGGGTACTTTACTTGAAAAAAATTCGACTTTTCTTGAATATTTCCTAAACTACCAGACTTAAAAATTTGAAATCTTATATCCGAGGTAATTACTTAACATTGCATTCATATATAAATTACCAAATCTCTGGGGGGCACAGAAGGGGTACTTTACTTGAAAAAAATTCGACTTTTCTTGAATATTTCCTAAACTACCAGACTTAAAAATTTGAAATCTTATATCCGAGGTAATTACTTAACATTGCATTCATATAAAAATTACCAAATCTCTGGGGGGCACAGAAGGGGTACTTTACTTGAAAAAAATTCGACTTTTCTTGAATATTTCCTAAACTACCAGACTTAAAAATTTGAAATCTTATATCCGAGGTAATTACTTAACATTGCGTTCATATAAAAATTACCAAATCTCTGGGGGGCACAGAAGGGGTACTTTACTTGAAAAAAATTCGACTTTTCTTGAATATTTCCTAAACTACCAGACTTAAAAATTTGAAATCTTAAATCCGAAGTAATTACTTAACATTGTATTCATATAAAAATTACCAAATCTCTGGGGGGCACAGAAGGGGTACTTTACTTGAAAAAAATTCGACTTTTCTTGAATATTTCCTAAACTACCAGACTTAAAAATTTGAAATCTTATATCCGAGGTAATTATTTAATATCGCATTCATAGAAAAATTACCAAACCTCTGGGGGGCTCAGTAGGGGTACTTTACTTGAAAAAAAATCAACTTTTCTTGAATATTTCCTAAACTACCAGACTTAAAAATTTGAAATCTTATATCCGAGGTAATTACTTAACATTGCATTCATATAAAAATTACCAAATCTCTGGGGGGCACAGAAGGGGTACTTTACTTGAAAAAAATTCGACTTTTCTTGAATATTTCCTAAACTACCAGACTTAAAAATTTGAAATCTTATATCCGAGGTAATTACTTAACATTGCATTCATATATAAATTACCAAATCTCTGGGGGGCACAGAAGGGGTACTTTACTTGAAAAAAATTCGACTTTTCTTGAATATTTCCTAAACTACCAGACTTAAAAATTTGAAATCTTATATCCGAAGTAATTACTTAACATTGTATTCATATAAAAATTACCAAATCTCTGGGGGGCACAGAAGGGGTACTTTACTTGAAAAAAATTCGACTTTTCTTGAATATTTCCTAAACTACCAGACTTAAAAATTTGAAATCTTATATCCGAGGTAATTATTTAATATCGCATTCATAGAAAAATTACCAAACCTCTGGGGGGCTCAGTAGGGGTACTTTACTTGAAAAAAAATCAACTTTTCTTGAATATTTCCTAAACTACCTGACTTAAAAATTTGAAATCTTATATCCGAGGTAATTACTTAACATTGCATTCATATAAAAAATGCAAGACTAAACGCTGTATGACTGAGATTTTTACTATCTGATAACTCGTTAGAATTTCAAGTTATTGGAGGTTATAAACTACATAAAAAACAACTTTTCTTACCTTAACAACTTCAAGTTGTAATCTCTGCCCCGCTGTCCATCTGCTCGGCGACTCCTCACGGTTGCAGGGCCCCATTTTGACACGCTGTCTTCGGGCAATCGTTCAAGAAGTTTCCCAAGTTCAACAACTCCAGGATCACCACAAACGATGTCTGTTTGTCCGCCCGCCCGCACAGCAGCTTCGTACAACTGTCCACAACAATAAACAACACTTGTAGCAAACGAAATCACAAATATATTAACGGATTGTTCACAAAACGCTGTCGTTTTAATGTCACTACATTTGCCATTGCACCGTCAACGAGTAAAAATATAGAACATTTTTATTATTTAATACACATTCCCCGTACCTTTATTTATATTTTCCTTAAGTTTCATAGCTCTAATCATTGTTGTACGTTTATAATTTAATATTTTCATTGATTGTTGACGTCTTTCTTGTTATAAGAACTAGTCGCCATATTGTCAATGTTGCCACCAGTTGAGCACAAAATTCTGAACTCTGACTAATGCCAAAATATTAATTAAAGCTAAATAAAATCATTTGCATATATTTTACCAGTTTATAGGCCATAAGTATTACAATAAATATAAAATAATTGTTTTATACAGCATAATTTATGTATAGATTATTTTAAGGAGCGGTGCGTTAGCGGAATGTTTCAACCTCACATTTATACGTCAGTTATTGGAATTTTCGATTAAAAATGTCTTTAATAACAAGATATATACCAAATATATTTCAAAACTTAAGGTATTTGTATGTTTTATTGATAAATAATACTATATATATACTTACAATGAAACATTTTTAGTAATGTGCAAGCCACAAATTCTGTTGTAGCCGGTGGAGTTTATAACATTTTTATAAGAACTAAAATTCGATGTTATTTTCCAAGACCGTCCGAAAGAAAAAGAATAAAGCGACATGGCTGGTGGCAAAGAATGGGTTCAATAGAAGGCCGAAGGATTCTAATGCGACGTATTTTGAAAGGACGACATGCTTTGTCTCATTAATTGTTACAATTTAGTAGTTTAATAAATAATTTGCGCAGAATTCAGTGTTTTATTTATAGCGGATACACCGCGGGCTTATGTTTTAACTCTGTACAAAAGTATTTAACAACTTTAACAAGAGTTATTAACCTCCAAAATGCATGTTTTGTTTCAGACAAAAATGGTTCAATATCACAATTTTGGATAAAAATAGTGTGTATTATTCTAAAAATTAACTTTGGAGAGTTGATTTGTATATATTCGGTATATAAGTGGTTAAATTTCCGCTTAAAAACTCCTTAAACCCGGGTTCAAATTTGTGTATTTCTGGCTAGAAATGTGAGGTTAAATATCTGTCAATTTCTCGATTTTGGTTAAAGATGCAGTGTTTATTTTTGCAAAAAAGAACTTTACAAAGTTGATTTGTATATTTCCAGTATAAAAGTGGTTAAATTTTCGTTCAAAAACTTCTCAAACCCGGGTCCAAATTTGTGTATTTTTGGCAAAAAATGTGAGGTTAATAATCGGTAAATATCACGATTTCTGTAAAAGATAAAGTGTTAATTCTTCCAAAAATGAATTTAGGAGGGTCGATTTGATATATTAATAATTTAAAAGTGCCAAAAAGACCTTAGGGACTCCGGAACATAGGGTCGAAATTTCGGGTAAAAATTGCGCCAATAACATGCATTTTATTTTGCTCACAACTCCTCAACGGTTAATATTATCTTGAAATTAACACGAAATTCGTGTTCTACGAGGTTTAAAATGTAAATTACCTCAATTTCAAATCTTAAAAATATCTGGACAAAGTTTTATTTAAATATTTTGAAGATAATATTCGCCCTAAATTTGCTGAATTTTAATGCGCGACTAACGCGTCAATTGCGCACTAAAATTTCTACAGATTTCCGGTGAATTCAAATTATGTTTATTTGCTCACAACTCATCAACGGTTTAAATTATCTTGAAATTAACACGAAATTCGTGTTGTACGGGGTTTAAAATATATATTAACTCATTTTCAAATCTTAAAACCGTCTGAATAAAATTTTATTTAAATATTTCCAAGATGACGTCTGGAAGCTAAAAATTATAAAACTGCCATACCGACAGTACATGAAATAATGAATAGTTCGAGCATTTTGGCGCTGATGTTGGTACCGAATATTATGCAGGTTGAATAGTACATTTAACCACAATTTCAAATGTCAAAACAATAATTATTACCGTTTTAAATTTTTCGCAATTCTTTCAAAACAACAAAACTTTTATTTGGTTATAATCACACATAAAATTAACTGTAAATCATTCTTACCTTTTTCTGGGTGTGGAAGACATAACCAAATACAAAATTCTGCAAGAAAGATACCAACACATTAATAAAGAAATCACTAAAAAATGAATTTATTATAACAGAAAAATTACAATTTTTACTAAACAAAACAAATAATATTATTTCTTCTTCGACCCTATATTTGGTGTGGTAACGTGTTATACCTAATTTTCTCTTATTCTAGGTACAATATAATCAGCCCTAAAGAATACAGTTTAGGTTCGGTAATTATAATTTTAAAAATTATAATTTGCCGTTTTTACAAAGTTTATACCCAATTTTTGCCGTTTTGACGCAAAAATCGGCACAGGAAAATTTTTGAAAGATGTCCGATCGAGGTATGAACGAATTGGTCATTCATCTCTCTCATTTGCAATGACAAGAAGCGTGTGCGATTTTCATATTTGCTAAAAAACAATTCAAACAATTCGTAAATGATCTGGATCGGATTTCTTTGAAAAATTTTATTTTGTAAATAAAATTTGTTAAGAATTCTTTTAACCCTAAACCTAGTTTTTTTTATCTATTCCCTGTTGGTACCAAAACCAATGCGCGCGAGTAGTGTCAAGTTTTCAACTTGTTTGGACAGATCGCGCTGTGAAATATTGGAATTAGCCAAATTTGAAAATTAAAATTAAATATACAACATTCATATTTAAAAAATCCACAAAATTTTATATATTTTTATAAAACTACAAGTATTCTAAATCTACGTTTGTACTATACATTTAAATTTTAAAAAAAATATATGGTTTAGGCTAATTTTTAGTTTTGATGTTTTGGAATTCACCGGACATCTGTCGAATTTTAGTGCGCAATCGAGGCATCGGTCGCGCATTAAAATTCAGCAAATTTACGGCGAATATTATTTTTAAAATATTTAAATAAAACTTAGTCCAGACGGTTTTAAGATTTGCAAATGAGTGAATTTATATTTTAAACCCCGTAGAACACGATTTTCGTGTTAATTTGAAGATATTTTGAACCGTTCATGAGATGTGAACAAAATAAAATGCATGTTTTTGAGAAATTTTTTCTCAAAGTTCGACCCTATTTTTCGGAATCCCTAAGGCCTTTTTGACACTTTTAAAATATTAATATATCAAATCGACCCTCCAGAGTTCAATTTTGTAAAAATAAACATTCTATCTTCAACCATAAACGAGATATTGATCGATATTTAACCTCACATTTTTAGTCAAAAATGTACAAACAATTGGGATTTAAAAACCACCCAAAACTGGGTAGAGAGAATATTTTTGACTTCGCTATTCAATCCTACGTACTTTCTTACATAAGTATACCAATTTTCATAATATTTTGTTGAATAGTCTTCAAATAAACACAATTTGAATGAATTTGAATTCATCGGAAATCTGTCGAATTTTAGTGCGCAAGCGATGCGTCGATTACGCATTAAAATTCAGCAAATTTAGGGCGAACATTATCTTTAAAATATTTAAATAAAACTTTGTCCAGACGGTTTTAAAATTTGGAAATGAGGTAATTTATATTTTAAACCCCGTAGAACACGATTTTCGTGTTAATTTCAAGATAATTTAAGCCGTTGAGGAGTTGTGAGTAAAATAAAATGCATGTTTTTGGGGCCAATTTTTTCCAAAACTCGACCATATTTTCCGTAATACCTAAGGCCTTTTTGACACTTTTAAAATATTAATATATCAAATCGACCCTCCGGAGTTCGTTTTTGCAAGAATAAACATTTTATCTTCAACCGTAAACGAGATATTAACCGATATTAAAGAGTTGGGAAATATTTAAAAACCACCCAAAACTGGGTAGAGATTTTTTTTTTGACTTCATTCAATTCTGCGTACTTTCTTTCATAAATATATAAATTTTCATAATTTTTTGTTGAATCAAATAAACACAATTTGAATTCACCGGACATATGTTTTAGTGCGCAATCGATGCGTCGGTCGCGCATTAAAATTCAGCAAATTTACGGCGAATGTTATTTTTAAAATATTTAAATAAAACTTTGTCCAGGTGGTTTTAAGATTTGCAAATGAGTCAATTTATATTTTAAACCCCGTACAACACGAATTTCGTGTTAATTTGAAGATAATTTGAACCGTTCATGAGATGTGAAGAAAATAAAATGCATGTTTTTGAGATTTTTTTTCTCAAAGTTCGACCCTATTTTCCGTAATCCCTAATGCCTTTTTGACACTTTTAAAATATTAATATATCAAATCGACCCTCAGGAGTTCGTTTTTGCAAGAATTAACACTGTATCTTAAACCGAAATCGAGATATTGTCAGATTTTTAACCTCACATTTTTAGCCAAAAATGTACAATTTTTGAACCCGAATTTGAGGAGTTTTTAAGCGGAAATTTAACCACTTTTATACCGGAAATATACAAATAGACCCTCTAAAGTTCATTTTTGTAAAAATAAACACTGTATCTTTAACTGAAATCGAGATATTGACATATTTTTATCCTCACATTTTTAGCCAAAAATATACAATTTTTGAACCCGGATTTGAGAAGTTTTTAAGCGGAAATTTAACCACTTTTATACCGGAAATATACAAAATCAACCCTCTAAAGTTCATTTTTGCAAAAATAAACGCTCTGCGTATAACCAAAATCGAGATATTGGTCGATATATAACCCCACATTTTTAGTCAAAAATGTACAGAGTTGGGAAATATTTAAAAGCCACCCAAAACTGGGTAGAGAAAATTTTTGACTTCACCATTCAATTCAACATAGTTTCTTACATAAGTATATCAATTTTCATAATTTTTTGTTGAATCAAATAAACACAATTTTCACCGGAAATTTGTCGAATTTTAGTGCGCAAGCGACGCGTCGATCGCGCATTAAAATTCAGCAAATTTACGGCGAATACAAGTTAAGTTATTTGGCGTTTGTATGTTTAACAATCTATATTTAACCGATATTTGAGGAGTTTTTAAGCGGAAATTTAACCACTTTTATACCGGAAATATACAAATAAACCTTTTAAATTTGCAAAATTGTGTTGTGCGGGGTTGAAATTGCGAAGATATCTTCATTTTTATGTTGAAAGATGACGTTTTAAAAGTGACTAGTAGCCCACACCATAACCAAAAATAGATTATGTACAGTTAAACATCTAAATAGTTTCAAAATTGACTAATTCCTAACCTTCACTGACTTACATTTTTCCTTGGCACATTTTCATCACTATTACGAAATTTTAACATTTGTGTTTCAGTGGTTTAGACACAATTAAAATATGACTAAGTTTTAACAACACAAAATAACAAAAAACGATGACAATTGACAACCGACATCACACTTTGAGCAACTGTTATTGTAATACTGCCAACCTTAAAGTATGAATGTTACTAAACGCCATTTTAAAAGATTTGGCTATTTTTGGTCCATTATTGGCACAATTTCAGTGTGATGGTTGCGATTAACTAATATTAAAATGTGACGAAGTCCCGGAAGTTTTGGGACGTATTTCAACATTGTTGGGTCACATAAGGCCTGGAACCATGCCTTGGGGGACGCCTTGCGTGTGAATAAAATTTCAGAGATCCCTTTTTGAAGCAATTTTTTCCAAAATTTCAACTCGTTTTCCGGAATCCCTAAAGCCTTTTTGACACTTTTAAAATATTAATATATCAAATCGACCCTCCAGAGTTCGTTTTTGCAAGAATTAACACTGTATCTTTAACAGAAATTGTGATATTGACCGATTTTTAACGTCACATTTTTAGCCAAAAATATACAATTTTTGAACCCGGGTTTAAGGAGTTTTTGACCCGAAATTTAACCGCTTTTATACCGGATATATACAAATCAACTGTCTACAGTTTATTTTTGCAAGAATAAATACTGCATCTTTAACCAAAATCGAGATATTGATCGATTCTTAAGCTCACCGGACATCTGTCGAAATTTAGTGCGCAATCGACGCATCACTCGCGCATTAAAATTCAGCAAATTTAGGGCGAATATTATTTTTTAAAATATTTAAATAAAACTTTGTCCTGACGGTTTTAAGATTTGCAAATGAGTGAATTTATATTTTAAACCCCGTAGAACACGAATTTCGTGTTAATTTGAAGATAATTTGAACCGTTCATGAGATGTAAACAAAATAAAATGCATGTTTTTGAGAAATTTTTTCACAAAGTTCGACCCTTTTTTCCGGAATCTCTAAGGCCTTTTTGACACTTTTAAAATATTAATATATCAAATCGACCCTCAGGAGTTCATTTTTGCAAGAATTAACACTGTATCTTTGACAGAAATTGAGATATTGATTGATTTTTAACCTCACATTTTTAGCCAAAAATGCACAATTTTTGAACCCGGGTTTAAGAAGTTTTTGGCCCGAAATTTAACCGCTTTTATACCGGATATATACAAATCAACTGTCTACAGTTTATTTTTGCAAGAATAAACAATGCATCTTTAACCAAAATCGAGATATTGATCGATTCTTAACCTCACATTTTTAACTAGAAATATACAAATTTGAACCCGGGTCTGAGGAGTTTTTGACCAAAAATTTAACCGCATTTATACTGGAAATATGCAAATCAACTCTCTAAACTTCATTTTTGCAAGAATTTACACTGTATCTTTAACCAGAATCAAGATATTGACGGATTTGAATTCACCGGACATCCGTCGAATTTTAGTGCGCAATCGACGCGTCACTCGCGCATTAAAATTTAGCAAATTTACGGCGAATGTTATCTTAGAAATATTTAAATAAAACTTTGTCCAGACGGTTTTAAGATTTGCAAATGAGTGAATTTATATTTTAAACCCCGTACAACACGATTTTCGTGTTAATTTGAAGATAATTTGAACCGTTCATGAGATGTGAAGAAAATAAAATGCATGTTTTTGAGAATTTTTTTCTCAAAGTTCGACCCTATTTTCCGGGATCCTTAAGGCCTTTTTGACACTTTTAAAATATTAATATATCAAATCGAACCTCCAGAATTCGTTTTTGCAAGAATTAACACTGTATCTTCAACTGAAATTGACATATTGGCCGATTTTTAACCTTACATTTTTAGCCAAAAATTTACAATTTTTGAACCCGGATTTGAAAAGTTTTTAAGCGGAAATTTAACCACTTTTATACCGGAAATATACAAAATCAACCCTCTAAAGTTCATTTTTGCAAAAATAAACGCTCTGCGTATAACCAAAATCGAAATATTGACAGATATTTAACCTCACATTTTTAGTCAAAAATGTACAAATGTTCAACCCGTATTTTCCGGAATTCCTAAAGCCTTTTTGACACTTTCAAAATATTAATATATCAAATCCACCCTCCAGAGTTTGTTTTTGCAAGAATAAACATTTTATCTTTAATCGTAATCGAGATATTGAATCAAATAAACACAATTTGAATTCACCGGACATATGTCGAATTTTAGTGCGCAATCGATGCGTCACTCGCGCATTAAAAATCAGCAAATTTACGAGGTATGTTATCTTTAAAAATATGTAAATAAAACTTTGTCCAGGCGGTTTCAAGATTTGCAAATGAGTGAATTTATATTTTAAACCTCGTAGAACACGAATTTCGTGTTAATTTGAAGATAATTTGAACCGTTCATGAGATATGAACAAAATAAAATGCATGTTTTTGAGAAATTTTTTCTCAAAGTTCGACCCTATTTTCCTAAATCCCTAAGGCCTTTTTGACACTTTTAAAATATTAATATATCAAATCGACCCTCCAGAATTCGTTTTTGCAAGAATTAACATTTTATCTTCAACTGTAAACGAGATATTGACCGATATTTAACCTCACATTTTTAGCCAAAAATGTATAATTTTTGAACCCGGATTTGAGGAGTTTTTAAGCGGAAACTTAACCACTTTTATAGCAGAAAACTTGTCTGGATCGCGGAAGCATCGTATTACATCGTATTATCGATCGGTTGTGTGTAAATAGTGCAATAAGCAGCAGAGAGCTCCGCGCTGCGAGTAGCGCAATAACACGTCACGATATCTATCCAGTTATTTTTCCCGGCCAAAAATGGGATGAAAAAGTTGAAATGTGCGCCAGAACTTACAGGACACGTCAGAACATAAAACCAACAAATGTTTCAATTGATGACTAGACACCCATTTTGGGTTCGGTAGAGGGTTTGTGTATTGCTCTAACTTAAGGACGGTGTGTAAGTGTTCACCCTCGATTTAAGGAAATTAAGTCCGTGTTCGCACTTCAAGTTCATTTCAATATATTTAATAAAGTATCTCACCCTATCCCTTCACAAGAACGGAGGGCGGAGCCCCCAGCTAATCCTTGTGGTCTGCGGAGTACCCCCTACACAGCAGCCTCCGTCTTGGGGCAGCTTGATCAAAACTGTGACTCCGCGTCTGTCGCCTCATTTGAGCTGCTAGGAGCTCCAGTTCCCAGGTTGCGGCGTGGAGGGAGGGTTCCATTTCGGGTTCCGTGTCAGTGGAATCGAGTTCCAAGACGACGTCTTCGTTGTCGCGCCAGGAACGCTGCGGGCGCATTGATTCTGGGAGTTCCTGGAGTTCTAAGGATTCTTGGTTCGAATGGGAATCCCAACTGGACCGTGGGATTATTGTGGATAGTGTGTCGCTACCCTAAATAAATTAAATTGTGGAGAATGGTATGAATTTTAGATTAGTTGTAAAACTTACACTGACTGTATATTCTTCGTCGAAGCTTCTCTCTAAGTCTTGTATGTGTTGTCGGAGTCTTCCGATGACGGCATCTCTCGACCGGACTTCTGCTTCCAGCCGATCAAATCTGGCTTGGAATTTTAGCTGCATCTCTTGTAAGTGGGCAGATATTACTTGTTTTATTGCTAGTAATGCTGTCCCGAAGTATTCGTGTTCATCTATGCCTGCCACAAACATAAAAATATACATTTATTTTATTGATTGTTACCACTTTGGAACACCCTCCTTATTCTCCCGACCTGGCACCAGCCATTTTTTATATATTGTACAAACTTTTGAACTGTTTAAATTCATTATTTTATAAGTTATGAACGAATTGCTGATCTAGGAACACGACAAAAATTTGTGTTGTCATTTTTGTGGTTATATGAAGTTTGCACCTAATTTTTGGGTATTTAAGGTTAAAATTAAGGGTTAACAGCACAAAAAATGAAATCTACGATGTTTTTTATATATTATACAAACTTTTGAACTGTTCAAATTCATTATTTTAAAAGTTATGAACGGATTTGTAATTTAGGAACACAACAGAGAATTGGTGTTGTCATTTTTGTGATTATATGAAGTTTACATCTAATTTTTGGGTGTTTAATGTTGAAATTAAGGGTTAACAATACAAAAAATGAAATCTACGATGTTTTTTTATATATTACACAAACTTTTGAAGTGTTCAAATTCATTATTTTATAAGTTATGAACGAATTTGTAATTTAGGAACACGACGGAAAATTTGTATTTTAATCTTTGAGGTTATATGAAGTTTGCACCTAATTTTTGGGTGTTTAATGTTGAAATTAAGGGTTAACAATACAAAAAATGAAATCTACAATGTTTTTTATATATTATACAAACTTTTGAACTGTTGAAATTCATTATTTTATAAGTTATGAACGAATTTGTAATTTAGGAACACGACAGAAAATTGCTGTTGTCATTTTTGTGGTTATATGATGTTTGCACCTATTTTTGGGTGTTTAAGGTTGAAATTAAGGGTTAACAGTACAAAAAATGAAATCTACGATGTTTTTTATATATTATACAAACTTTTGAACTGTTGAAATTCATTATTTTATAAGTTATGAACGAATTTGTAATTTAGGAGCAGGACAGAAAATTTGTATTTTAATCTTTGAGGTTATATGAAGTTTGCACCCAATTTTTGGGTGTTTAAGGTTGAAATTAAGGGTTAACAGTACAAAAAATGAAATCTACGATGTTTTTTATATATTATACAAACTTTTGAACTGTTGAAATTAATTATTTTATAAGTTATGAACGAATTTGTAATTTAGGAACACGACGGAAAATTTGTATTTTAATCTTTGAGGTTATATGAAGTTTGCACCCAAATTTTGGGTGTTTAAGGTTGAAATTAAAGCTTAACAGTACAAAAAATGAAATCTACGATGTTTTTTTTATATATTATACCAACTTTTGAACTGTTCAAATTCATTATATTAAAAGTTATGAACGAATTTGTAATATAGAAACACGGCAAAGACTGTTATAAGTATTTTACTCTTTAAATCACTCATGCATCAGTGGACGGTTTTTGATTAAATTTGGTATATATATGAAAAAAACTTACCAGAATTCAAATCTGCCTGAATTATTCCGATATGTTTAACTGTTAAATGGTTGCACTGCGATTTTTGAAGCTATTTTGTCACAAATATATTAACGTATCGTTCATAAAACGCCATCATTTTAATGTCACTACACTCTCAACGAATATAAAATATACAACATTTTTATTATTTAATACACATTCCCCGTACCTTTATTTATATTTTTCTGAAGTTTCATAACTCTAATTATTGTTGTACGTTTATAATTTATTATTTTCATTGATCGTTGACGTCTTTCTTGTTATGAAAACAAGTCGCCATATTGTCAATGTTGCCACCAGTTGAGCACAAAAATTATGAACTCTGACCAGACAAAATATTAATTAAAGCTAAATAAAATCATTTGCATATATTTTACGCGTTTATAGGCCATAAGTATTACAATAAATATAAAATAATTGTAATATACAGTATAATTTATGTATAATTATTTTAATGAGCGGTGCGTTAGCCGAATGTTATGCATGTTGTACAGTACATTTTAACCTTAAATTTGAATGTCACTGATATATTTTTATTAAAAATTCAACAAAATTAACAAATTTTAAGTATAAATAAATGGTTTTCAGGTAATTTTATGTGTTTCCTGTAAATTTCAGCCGAATTCATAACCAAATAAAAGTTTTGATGTTTTGGAAGAATTGCGAAATATTTGCAACGTATGTCATTTTAGAAATATTTAAATTAAACTTTATCCAGACGGTTTTAAAATTTGGAATCGATGTGATTTATATTTTAAACCCCGTAGAACACGAATTTCGTGTTATTTTCAAGATAATATTAACCGTTGAGGAGTTGTGAGCAAAATAAAATGCAAGTTTTTGGGGCAATTTTTATCCAAAATTTCAACCGTATGTTCCGGAGTTCCTAAGGTCTTTTTGACACTTTTAAATTATTAATATATCAAACTGACCCTCCCGAGTTCATTTTTGCAAGAATTAACACTTTATCTTTAACAGAAATCGTGATATTGACCGATATTTAACCTCACATTTTTAGCCAAAAATGTGTAATTGAACCCAGGTTTAAGGAGTTTTTGACCGGAAATTTAACCACTTTTATACCGGAAATATACAAATCAACCGTCTAAAGTTCATTTTCATAATTTTTTGTTGACTGGTCTTTAAATAAACACAATTTGTTCACCGGAAATCTGTCGAATTTTAGTGCGCAATCGACGCATCGGTCTCGCATTAAAATTCAACAAATTTAGGGCGAATGTTATCTTAACAATATTTAAATAAAACTTTGTCCAGACGGTTTTAAGATTTGCAAATGAGTGAATTTATGTTTTAAACCCCGTAGAACACGAATTTCGTGTTAATTTGAAGATAATTTGAACCGTTCATGAGATGTGAAGAAAATAAAATGCATGTTTTTGAAAAAAAAAATTCTCAAAGTTCGACCCTATTTTTTGTTATCCCTAAAGCCTTTTTGACACTTTTAAAATATTAATATATCAAATCGACCCTCCAGAGTTCGTTTTTGCAAGAATTAACACTGTATCTTCAACCTAAATAGAGATATTGACCGATGTGTAACCTCACATTTTTAGCCAAAAATATACGATTTTTGAACCCGAGTTTCAGGAGTTTTTAAGCGGAAATTTAACCACTTTTATACCGGAAATATACAAATCAACCCTCTAAAGTTTATTTTTGCAAAAATAAACACTGTATCTTTAACCAAAATCGAGATATTGACCGATTTGTGCGCAAAATAAAATGCATGTTTTTTACTTACTTTTGATGACTTTTTGAGCGGTATTTTCTTCTTTCTTCTCTTCTTTAACCATTTCCTCAATTTCTTCTTCTTCTTTTTCTTCCCGAATAACATTTTCCTGTTCTTTTTCTCCGTCTCCCTGTGTCCCAATTCTTTCCGGACTAGTTTCCCGTACCAAATTCGGCCCGATTCCCGGTACGAGCGGCGAGGCAGTGGGCGGGGGCATCAGAGGGACTCCGCCCGGACCCGGGGGCGCGCCGACCGGTGGCGGAGCCCCGACAGGACTCATCGTTTCTCTGTCAAACGTGACAGACTTAGAGAGCTTGCTATGGCGCGCGGCATAGCCTTCTATAGTTGGGGCTCGCATCAACTCCGACCTAGGAATCCGGAAACCGTTAGAGAAAAAAGGCGCGAGATTTGAATCTGGAGGGAGTCTACGAAGGAAGATATGGTTATGTTATGATTTACAACAAAATAATGTTGAAAAATATTGGATTTTTATGGTTTGAGTTATTTTTAACACTCATAAGTTTTGCCACAAATTGATCAAAAAATGGGCTGTAGTACAATTTTGACGCAAGGTCAGAAGATAAAATTGACCCCAAAGTACTTGTTTTCAATAAAATTATCCAATTTTATTCGATGGACCTTTCAAAACCCAAGACTTTGCCTCACTCGGCCCGCAAAAGGCTTAGATGGACGCCTTGAGGCACACCTTGCGTGCCAATAAGGTTTTTTGTTTATATCTGACATTATTAGTGACTTTTGCAATATTATAAGTATAAAAACAATCATTTCTCATAATTTCGGAGTTGCTCACCGACAAATCGGTGTATATGTTGCCCAAAACCCAATACTAGGTGTAGACAGTTGCCCATCTTTCATCCCTAGCGTATTTTTCAATAAAATTAACTAATTTTGTTCGATGGACCTTTGAAAATCCAAGGCTTTGCCTCACTCGACCCACAAAAGGCTTGGATGGACGCCTTGAGGCACACCTTGCGTGCGAATTTTTTTTTTGTTTATATCTGACGTTATTAGAGACTTTTGCAATATTGTCAGTATAAAAACAATCATTTCTCATAATTTCAGAGTTGCTCATCGATGTATATGTCGCCCAAAACCCAATACTAGGTGTAGAAAGTTGCCCATCTTTCATCCCCAGCGTATTTTTCAATAAAATTAACTAATTTTGTTCGATGGACCTTTGACAATCCAAGGCTTTACCTCACTCGGCCCAAAAAGGCTTGGATGGACGCCTTGAGGCACACCTTGCGTGTGAATATGTTTTTTTGGTTATATCTGACATTATTAGAGACTTTTGCAATATTTTAAGTATAAAAACCATCATTTTAAAACCGCAAATGGCGTGTTTTTTAAATTTATAATTGAAAGTAAATACCCCGCAAATTTACTTTGTAAAATGCCGGCAAGCGACGCGCCAGTCGCCGACAAAAAAATTCATGAATTTACGGCAAAAACATTTTTAATAATTTGTACGTTTTTCAATCAAATTAAACTAAAATTGGTACAAGGGTTACAAAAAGGCTCAAACCTATAATATTCTGACGGGTTTACATTTTCAAAAAATTTGTTCCAAAACTTATGAGACTACCCTTAAAATTCATAGAAAATATTTAAACTAATTTAGGATTTTAAAAAGGTTTAAAACTAAATAAATAAATAAATAAATAAACAGAGCATGCTAAAATTTATATAAAAAATGTTTTAAACTATTATTGAAGGGTGAAAAGTTATGAATATTTTTAAAGGATAAAATATATAGTCAGACTTACCACAAAAAGACACAAAAAGACAGACAAGTCAGCTACTTTAGGATCTACAAGGTATATAGACAGTGCCGAGACAATATCTGCAAGAGTGAGACGAGCCGGGGACCAAAATCATACACGCGGGACCAAATCTGAGCAATAAGGTGGATGAGGTTTAATAAAAATTTTGATTTTGAATAATTTTGGTCCTAAATAAGCACAATTTACAATATCAACTACATGCCTGATTTATTATCATTTCTTACCGGTTTTCTTCTTTTTTCTCCGTTTTGGGCTGTGGTCTTTCACCCTCTGACAATTTCTTCAATATGGACTTTAAGTTTCTTCTTTCCGGCGTTTCGTTTGATTCGGGACTTGTTGGAACTTGCGGGTTTTCGATGCTGAGCCTGTTGTTTTTTTTGTGCATCGCGCTGGCTTCAGAATGCGATCTTGTGAGTGTTGGATCGTCGTATGGTAGATTATCGGGGATGTCTAAACTTACTGAGCGCGTTTTCATCGCTGACTCTAATTCAGCTAGTTTTTGACGTTCATTGAGTATTTTTAATTTTTTGACAAACGGTAATCCGCAATATTCCGGGCTTAGATCATCCACCGATTCGTAAAATTTTGTGTTTGATTGTATTTTTAATAAACTAGGCTTTTTTTTGTCTTTATCTTCCTCGATTGTCGAATTATCGCGCACTATCGCAGCCTGGAGTTTGCCCCACGGGTCATTTTCGCAACTTTGACTTGTTTCCAGTAATTTTTGAGCGTCTAAACTCGATTGGGACGTTTGGGCAGTTTGAATTTCCCGCGTATCGCGAACTACATCCGGTGCAGACAATTGCGCGTCGAACGGAAGTTGTTTTTGGTCGAGAGATGACGTGGATGCGCGGACAGAAAATATTCGGTCTCTAAAAGACACTTTTCCTGTTTTTTGAGAGGGGGAAAGGGCCGGACTAGGGCTGCGGCTTCGTTGGGCCCCAGATGAATTCGCCCCTGAATTACCAGGGACGGATTGAGGTTTGTCTTTAGTGTCCTCTTTTGCTTTTAATAGCAAAAGTCTTTGGAGTAACGGAAGACCGGCTCCTATAACCTGCAATACGCACAAAAATTTCAACCCGTTTTCCGGAATCCCTAAAGCCTTTTTGACACTTTTAAAATATTAATATATCAAATCGACCCTCCAAATTTCATTTTTGCAAGAATAAACATTTTAACTTCAACCGTAAACGAGATATTGACTGATATTAAAGAGTTGGGAAATATTTAAAAACCACCCAAAACTGGGTAGAGAAAATTTTTGACTTCACCATTCAATTCTGCGTACTTTCTTTCATAAATATATCAATTTTCATAATTTTTTGTTGAATGGTCTTCAAAGGAATTCACCGGGAATCTGTCGAATTTTAGTGCGCAACCGATGCGTCGGTCGCGCATTAAAATTCAGCAAATTTACGGCGAATGTTATCTTTAAAAATATTTAAATAAAACTTGGTCCAGACGGTTTTAAGATTTGCAAATGAGTGAATTTATATTTTAAACCCCGTAGAACACGAATTTCGTGTTAATTTCAAGATAATTTGAACCGTTTATGAGATGTGAAGAAAATAAAATGCATGTTTTTGAGAAATTTTTTCTCAAAGTTCGACCCTATTTTCCGGAATACCTAAGGCCCTTTTGACACTTTTAATATATTAATATATCAAATCGACCCTCCAGAGTTCGTTTTTGCAAGAATTAACACTGTATCTTTAACAGAAATTGAGATATTGACTGACTTTTAACCTCACATTTTTAGACAAAAATATACAATTTTTGAACCCGGGTTTGAGAACTTTTTAAGCGGAAACTTAACCACTTTTATACCGGAAATATGCAAACAAACCTTCTAAAGTTCATTTTTGCAAAAATAAACACTGTATCTTTAACCAAAATTGAGATATTGACAGATTTTTAATCTCACATTTTGAACCAAAAATGTATAATTTTTGAACCCGGGTTTGAGAAGTTTTTAACCGAATATTTAACCACTTTTATAAAAGAAATATACAAATCAACCTTCTAAAGTTCATTTTTGCAAGAATTAACTCTATATCTTTAACCAAAATCGAGATATTGACCGATTTTTAAATTTACATTTTTAATCAAAAATGTACAAGTTTTGAACCCGAGTTTGAGAAGTTTTTAACCGGAAATTGAACCACATTTATACCGGAAATATACAATTTAACCTTCTAAAGCTCATATTTGCAAAAACAAACACTTTATCTTAAACCAAAATTGAGACATAGACCGATTTTTAACCTCACATTTTCAGCCAAAAATGTACAATGTTTGAACCTGAGTTTTAGAAGTTTTTAACCGGAAATTTAACCACTTTTACACCGGAAACATACAAATTAACTTCACCATTCAATTCTACGTACTTTCTTTCATAAGTATATAAATTTTCATAATTTTTTGTTGAATGGTCTTCAAATTAACGCAATTTGAATTCACCGGACATCTGTCGAATTTTAGTGCGCAATCGACGCGTCACTCGCGCATTAAAATTCAGCAAATTTTGAACCCGTGTTTTAGGAGTTTTTAACCAGAAAATTAACCACTTTTATACCGGAAATATATAAATCAACCTTCAAAAGTTAATTTTTGCAAAAATAAACATTCTATCTTTACTCAAAATCGAGATATTAACCGATTTTTAACCTCACATTTTTAGCCAAATATATATAATTTTTGAACCCGGGTTTCAGAAGTTTATAAGCGGAAACGTAACCACTTTTGTACCGGAAATATACAAATCAACATTCTAAAGTTCATTTTTGCAAAAATAAACACTGTATCTTTAACCCAAAATGAGATATTGAACCATTTTTGGCCGAAACTAAAAAAGAAATCATGCATTTTTGGCGGTTTATAACTATTTAAAATATCTTCAAATTAACACGAAAACCGTGTTGTACGGGGTTAAAATACGCGAAGCCCGCGGGGTATGTATGCAAAGAAAAAATTCATTCACCTCTGGTTCATGTGTCTGCGACTCCGTCGCCACTTCCGGTTGCAACCCCGCGGTCGCAGGCGGACTAACCACACTTCCGGGCGACGTAATTCGATCCTCATTATCCTGTTTTTCTTTCAGAAGTCTTAAACGGGACAATAATGGAAGACCGGCTCCTGAAACACAAAATCAACCACAAAACTTTTAAATTTATTCAAATTTACCTAAAGGTGAAACAGTTGTTTCCGGTTCTTCTGCGTCCTGTTCATCGCTTCGCACCCTCGGCATTCTTTTCAAGGGGTGTTTCGGGGGCGAAGGGCCCCCGTGGAGGGGCTGTAGTTCGAGACTTTCATCGGAGCGCCTTGCGCGGGATTTTCTCAGGGCGTTGCGTAAGCCCTTTGCCTCTAGCTTTAATTTGGAGACTAGTGTTCGATTGTGCTCCGGAGAACCAACTTGTATTGCGCATTGGTCGGCTGAAATAAAAAATTAACTCGATTCCTAAACAGTTTTATTTTAATTTTTCTTACCTTGCTTCTCTTTGTCTTTATGATGTTTGCTACTCGTCCTCGACGATTGCCGCGCTGAATTTCTTACTTCCATCAGCCGTTTTCTTCCTAAAGCTTGCAGGATTTCTTGTGCCTCTGGGTAGTCTTTCATGGCCGCTAAAACGTCTTCACGCGATAGGCTAAACAGTTCCGAGTAGCCAACCGATCTTACATCAGCGGTTCGTCTATAAATCACAATAATACAGTCTCAAAACTTTTGGGACAACCTTTAAAGGCATATATATGCGCCCGAACCATTTTGAACCTTTGACAATCCAAGGCTTTGCCTCATTCGGCCCGCAAAAGGCTTGGATGGACGCCTTGAGGCACACCTTGCGTGCCAATATGGTTTTTTCTTTATATCTGACATTATTAGGGACTTTTGCAATATTGTAAGTACAAAAATCATCATTTGCCTTAATTTCAGACTTGTTCATCGATGTATATGTCGCCGAAAACCCAATACTAGGTGTAGAAAGTTGCCCATCTTTCATCCCCAGCGTATTTTTCAATAAAATTAACTAATTTTCTTCGATGGGCCTTTGATAATCCAAGGCTTTACCCCACTCGGCCCAAAAAGGCTTGGATGGACGCCTTGAGGCACACCTTGCGTGCTAATATGGTTTTTTGTTTATATCTGACGTTATTAGTGACTTTTGCAATATTTTAAGTATAAAAACCATCATTTCTCATAATTTCGGAGTTGCTCATCGACAAATCGATGTATATGTCGGCCCAAAACCCAATACTAGGTGTAGAAAGTTGCCCATCTTTCATCCCCAGCGTATTTTTCAATAAAATTAACTAATTTTGTTCAATGGACCTTTGACAATGCAAGGCTTTACCCCACTCGGCCCAAAAAGGCTTGGATGGACGCCTTGAGGCACACCTTGCGTGCGAATATGGTTTTTTGTTTATATCTGACGTTATTAGTGACTTTTGCAATATTTTAAGTATAAAAACCAACATTTTAAAACCGCAAATGACGTGATTTTTAAAGTTATAATTGAAAGTAAATACCCCGCAAATTTACTTTGTAAAATGCCGGCAAGCGATGCATCGGTTGCCGACAAAAAAATCATGAATTTACGGCGAAAACATCTTTTAATAATTTGTTCGTTTTTCAATCAAATTAAACGAAAATGGGTACAAGGCTTACAGAAAGACCCAAACCCATAATATTCTGACGGATTTACATGTTCATAAAGTTATAAAACGCATGCAGAGTTTTATAAACGAAATATTTTCAGAGTGTCAACTGTACCACCATTTTGAGTGTCAACTGTACCACCATTTTAAGTGCGCAGGTTCCTGCGCGGACTTTTGGCCAATGGTGGGGGTAAATTTTTGGCCAATAGGATCCTTTTGTTACGAGTAACGAGTGGATATAAAAATGTTTTAAACAGGGGTGAAAAAAATGTGGAAAATTTCGGAAACAAATTTGATAATTATGTATGTTTATTAATCAATAATATTGAAAAAATGGTTAACAGAGATATATGGGTCATGCTAGAAGAGAATTATTTTAGAGTTCACTTAAAATGGTGGTACAGATGAACAATTTTTACGTCTGAAAATATTTCGTTTATAAAACTCTTTGAACATGTAAACCGTCAGAATATTATGGGTTTGGGCCTTTCTGTAAGCCTTGTACCCATTTTAGTTTAATTTGATTGAAAAACATACAAATTATTAAAAGATTTTTTCGCCGTAAATTCTTGAATTTTTTTGTCGGCAACCGATGCATCGCTTGCCGGCATTTGACAAAGTAAATTTGCGGGGTATTTACTTTCAATTATAAGTTTTAAAAACACGCCATTTGCACGGGTTGTATAATTTGGTTGTTCAAAATGGTTTGGACTCATATATATGGCCTTAAATGTTGTCCCAAAAGTTGTGAGACTATTGTATAATTATTATGAAGGGAGAATTAATTATACAGAAATTGAAGGTGGCTACAATGCTTTAAGTATAAGGAACGAGTAGATTTTTAATGGAACAAACGACAGCGATGGCGGAAGGATCATCAAGGTTCTCAACGTTGTCAAATTCCAGGGGTAGGGTTAGTTATATATACAATATAAATACCCATTTTTGGGCGCTACATACTTTTTCTGTAAGCCTTGTACCAATTATAGTTGAATTTGATTGAAAAACACAAATTATTTAAAGAGGTTTTCGCCGTAAATTCTTGAATTTTTTTGTCGGCAACCGACGCATCGCTTGCCGGCATTTGACAAAGTAAATTTGCGGGGTATTTACTTTCAATTATATGCCCACCCAAACTGCCCACGCAACATGCCCACTCAAACTGCCCACGCAACATGCCCACCCAAACTGCCCACGCAACATGCCCACCCAAACTGCCCACGCAACATGCCCACCCAAACTGCCCACGCAACATGCCCACCCAAACTGCCCACGCAACATGCCCACCCAAACTGCCCACGCAACATGCCCATCCAAACTGCCCACGTAACATTATATTTATTTATATTTAGCATTGAACCCATACGACATTCATAATTTGTCATCGTTAACATTGATATGCCAAATGTTACACATGACAGTGTTTATCGTCTAAATTTTTACATGTACTTTTCGATCGATTGTTTCAATTTACGTTTAATCATTTTTTATGCATGACTCCTGAGACTGATAAGGTGATATCGTCATTCTCTTATCACAAGTCAGTAAACTGTTATCATCTCCATGATATTTAGTATAAAAACTAGCGTAACCTCGGCTTCGCCGTTTTCCCTAGGGCTCCGCCGATAGTGTTTTATGGTGCCCACGCAACATGCTCCCCCAAACTGCTCACGCAACATGCCCACTCAAACTGCCCACGCAACATGCCCACCCAAACTGCCCACGCAACATGCCCTCTCAAACTGCCCACGCAACATGCCCACCCAAACTGCCCACGCAACATGCCCATCCAAACTGCCCACGTAACATTATATTTATTTATATTTAGCACTGAACCCAAACGACATCCATAATTTGTCATCGTTGACATTGATATGCCAAATTTTACACAGGACAGTGTTTATCGTCTAAATTTTTACATGTACTCTTCGATCGATTGTTTCAATTTACGTTTAATAATTTGGGGTCTCGTGGCCGCATGCCTGAGTGTCAGGTCGCGAATCTGGGGAACCGGTTTCGATCCCGACTGTCGCTAAATATTTCCAATTGTCCCAAAAGTTGTGAGACTACTGTATAATTATTATGAAGGGAAAATTAATTATATAGAAATTGAAGGTGGCTACAATGCTTTAAGTATAAGGAACGAGTATGTTTTTAATGGAACAAACGACAGCGATGGGGGAAGTGTCATCAAGGAATTGCTGTTTTGAAAATATTTTAGCTGAAATGAGCATGTGGGGGCGGAGTTTAGAATAGGGTCCAGCTTTAAAATGCATTTTTTTTTATTGGACTCTATTCTTTTATGTAAAATATCATATAAAAACATGAAATTAGAGCTCGGAAACATGTTTTAATTTTGTGTCCTGGGACACCCGTATATATAAGATGTATATAAACTTACTTATTGAGGCCATCCAGGTTTAAAATGCCTATTTCCCCAAAAAAATCGCCCGCTTTCATTGTTGTTAAAACTCTTCCAGTTTCGCTAAGAACTTCAAGAATTCCATCAGCGATTATAAACATCTCTCTCGCCACTTCGCCTTTTCTACATATACTATCTCCTGAAAATAAATAAACATAGTTGATAAGCAAAAATTTATTTATTTTTTCACCTGGTGTGAAGATATACGCCTTCATTTTTAGCACTAAATCATGGAGAAATTCCGGTTGGCATTCCTGAAATATAGTGACCTTTTTCAGAACGGATAAATTGACATGTAAGGCTAATTCTGTTTTTAGTTTGTCGGGGAGAAGCCCTAGGGCTGTGTTGATGTCTCCCCCGCCCTGGATTCGACCCCGGGACCAGCTGTAGTCGTACCAACGCAAGACACGTTTTTTCATACCACTTGGTACCTGAAATTATTAAGTTGGCAGCATTGCTTGACCTTGAAATAATTTTTTTACCTTGTGGTGTCTCATATATGTTTTGGCGCCGTCTAATAACCGTTCGAATTCTAATCTGTTCGCGTTTCTATTCGTTATAACATTTCCAACTTGCCCTGAAATATTATTTTAATAATTTCAGATGTTTTTATGGCAAAATTAATCTTACCAACAATCGTGGCAAATATGAAAACTCCGATGAGATAACTGACAATTGTGAAGACATATCTGAAACATAGACGTAGAAAATAATGTCTTGGGACTGTTTGGGGTTTGAGAGGTTCGCCCGACCCCCCAAGGCTGTTCGCGGCCGTCCGATGGTTGGCAGACAGTTGACAGTGAACAGCCCTGGAGGTCGCAAATACATACCCTCCACTCGTATTAAATTGAAGTAGACGACTCTTCAAACCCCTACGCGGCAGCGATTTTGGACCGTCCACTGACACAACTGTCTGCCTACCACACACAAACACTCAACATTTGTATATTTCCGGTATAAAAGTCATTAATTTCCGCTTAAAAAGTCTTCAAACCCACGTTCAAAAATTGTATATATTTGGCTAAAAATATGACAATATCTCGATTTTGGTTAAAGATATAGTGTTTATTTTTGCAAAAATGAACTGTAGAGGGTTTATTTGTACATTTCCGGTATAAAAGTGGTTAAATTTCCGCTTAAAACTCTTCAAACCCGGGTTCAAAAATTGTATATTTTTGGCTAAAAATGTGAGGTTAAAAATCTGTCAATATCTCAATTTCAGTTGAAGATAAAGTGTTAATTCTTGCAAAAATGAACTCCTGAGGGTCGATTTGATATATTAATATTTTAAAAGTGTCAAAAAGGCTTTAGGAATTCCAGAAAATAGGGTCGAACTTTGAGGAAAAATTTCTCAAAAACATGCATTTTATTTTCTTCACATCTCATGAACGGTTCAAATTATCTTCAAATTAACACGAAATTCGTGTTCTACGGGGTTTAAAATATAAATTCACTCATTTGCAAATCTTAAAACCGTCTGCACAAAGTTTTATTTAAATATTTTTAAAGATAATATTCGCCCTAAATTTGCTGAATTTTAATGCGCGACCGACGCATCGATTGCGCACTAAAATTCGACAGATTCCCGGTGAATTCAAATTGTGTTTATTTGAAGACCATTCAACAAAAAATTATGAAAATTTATATACTTATGAAAGAATGGTGAAGTCAAAAATTTTCTCTCTACCCAGTTTTGGGTGTTTTTTAAATATTTCCCAACTCTTTAATATTGGTCAATATCTTGTTTACGGTTAAAGATAAAATGTTTATTTTTGCAAAAACGAACTCTAACGGGTCGATTTGATTTATTAATATTTTAAAAGTGTCAAATAGGCCTTAGGAATTTCAGAAAATAAGGTCGAAATTTTGAAAAAAATTGCACCAAAAACATGCATTTTATTTTGTTCACAACTCCTTAACGGTTTAAAATATCATAAAATTAACACGAAATTCGTGTTCTACGGGGTTTATAATATATATTAACTCATTTCCAAATCTTAAAACCGTCTGGACAAAATTTTATTTAAATATTTCTAAGATGACGCACGGAAACTTAAAATTATAAATTTATAAAACTGCCATACCGACAGTGCGTGAAATATAGTTCATGCATTTTGGCGCTGATGTCACACAATATTATGCAGGTTGAATAGTACATTTTTAAGGGGTAAAATATTTTAAAAGTATTAAAAACGCCTTAGGAATTCCAGAAAATACGGTCGAAATATTGGATTTTTTTCCCAAAAACTTGTATTTTATTTTGCTTGCAACTCCTCAATCGTTTAAATTATCTTCAAACTAACACGAAATTCGTGTTCTACGAGGTTTAAAATATAAATGAACTCATTTCCAAATTTTAAAATCGTCTGGATTAAGTTTTATTTAAATATTTCTAACATGGCATCAAATGGCGTGTTTTTAAACTTATTTTATTGAAAGTAAATACCCCGCAAATATACTTTTTAAAATGCCGGCAAGCGATGCGTCACTTGCCGACAAAAAAATTCATGAATTTACGGTAAAACATCTTTTAATAATTTGTACGTTTTTCAATCAAATTAAACTAAAATTGGTACAAGGCTTACAGAAGGGCTCAAACCCATATTTTGACCGGTTTACTTTTTCAAAATTATGATTCAAAATGCCCATTTCCCCCAAAAAATGAAAAAATATAGCATTCCATTTAAAATAAGAAACTTTTATTTTGTTATGAATTCGGCTGAAATTTACAAGAAACACATAAAATTAACTGAAAATTATTTATTTATACTTCAAACAAGTCAAAAACATACTTTTTTTTATGAAATTATTTGATTGACATTTAAATTTGAGGTTAAAATATTAAAGTTTTTAAACAAGCAATTTAATTTATTCACAACTCTTCTACGGTTCAAATTATCTTCAAACTAACACGAAATTCGTGTTCTACGAGGTTTAAAATATAAATTAACTCATTTGCAAATCTTAAAATCGTCTGAACGAAATTTTATTTAAATATTTCTTACACGACGTCAAAACTTTTATTTGGTTATGAATTTGGCTGAAATTTACAGAAAACACATAAAATTAACTGAAAATCATTTATATATATTTGAAATTTGTTGAAAATATTTGATTTGACACTTAAATTTGAAATAAAAATATATTAACCAACCTGCATACATTCGGCTAACGCACCGCTCCTTAAAATAATTTGAGCTCTGTCGGTAATACAGGACAATTAGTTCGACTATTTTGGCGCTGTTCACAGTTCATAATTTTTGTGCTCAACTGGTGGCAACATTGACAATATGGCGGCTTAGTGTTTATTACAAAACGTCAACAAACAATGAAAATAACAAATTATAAACGTATAACAATAATTACAGCTAAGAAATTTAAAAGAAATACACAAAATTAAGTGGAAATAATTTATTTATACTTGAAAAAACTTACTCAGCGTTAGTTTCCGGTGTTGGAAGATCACCAATTGTTGTCAGTGTCAATGTAGACCAATATAGGGACCCTAGATATTTTCTAGTTAGGGTGGCATAGTCCCCAGGTCTGTAAGGGTAAACCCAGTCGCCCTAAAACATATTTGCCCCTGAAGTTTTCCGAGATTTGAATAATTCGATGTCCAATACCTGAAAGCCTTCTGCTTCACTTAGTAGAAAATAAAAACAACCGAACCAGTGCGCCAGAATCAAAAGAATGTGAATTAAATTCACAACTCTCCATAAATTTGGCCACACTGTCCTTGATTCGACCATATAATAATAATTAACCGCGCGATAGACTTTTAAAAATCTCGGAAAACGTAACATTGGTTGGGGGCCAAACCTAACCTAAAAATACGCGAAATATAAAGAATAAGAAGTGTACACATATTATGAAACATACTTGAAGAAGATCTAAGGGGCACAGGGCCCCCAAATCTAGAAGAAAAGCTCTAGAATGCAGATAATGCCCCGCTAATTTTTTACTGTCATAAACCATAAGTCCTTGTTCTAAATATCCGGTTCTAAGTTGAACACCCACGTCTAGCAAAAATACCTAGAAAAAATATACCGTAAAAAGCTAGAGATTATTCCCGGGAATAATCTCTAGAGCTTTATGACTTACTACGTCACTAATGGCATCGCAGACCAACCAAAAGCTCCCAGCCGCGCTTTGAAGTTCTGGAAAGCTCTGCCTGACTATCAACGCCCACATATTATACAAAACACAAACAGTTAATGCTAGTAACCAATAAAAATAAAAGTTTTCGTCTGGGTTTACAACAGTTCGCGGGTGTTTCGCTGGACGCCTTCTTCGGCGGGTAACTGTCGGATGGTTACCCCCACATTCGCTACTGGTGTCTTCGACGGTTTCTTGCGTTTCGGGAATTTGTCGGGTGCTGAAGCGTTTGAGGAATGAGTCCTCGCGTTTTAACGGAGGTTTCTGTAAGTTACAGCTGTCTAAATTTATTCTGGGCTAGAAGAATTAATACGGAATATATTTTTTTCTATTTTGCACCTTTTGATTTTACTGATTAACTAACCCAGCGGGCAGACGTTTAGCACGCGCCCCAAAACTAAAACACTACATGTTCCGTCATCAATAAACGTCTGCACGACACGACGAACTAATCTAGATTCTTACATGTTTACTCCATGAGTAACTAATACCGACTGCCTAAAACAAAGCGCTATCTTCAGGACAGGATTATCTTGGGGGTATAGGATGCATCTAAAACACTAAATGTTCCGTCATCAATAAACGTCTGCACGACACGACGAACTAATCTAGATTCTTACATGTTTACTCCATGAGTAACTAATACCGACTGCCTAAAACAAAGCGCTATCTTCAGGACAGGATTATCTTGGGGGTATAGGATGCATCTAAAACACTACATGTTCCGTCATCAATAAAGGTCTGCACGACACGACGAACTAATCTAGATTCTTACATGTTTACTCCATGAGTAACTAATGTCGACTGCCTAAAACAAAGCGCTATCTTCAGGACAGGATTATCTTGGGGGTATAGGATGCATCTAAAACACTACATGTTCCGTCATCAATAAACGTCTGCACGACACGACGAACTAATCTAGATTCTTACATGTTTACTCCATGAGTAACTAATACCGACTGCCTAAAACAAAGCGCTATCTTCAGGACAGGATTATCTTGGGGGTATAGGATGCATCTAAAACACTAAATGTTCCGTCATCAATAAACGTCTGCACGACACGACGAACTAATCTAGATTCTTACATGTTTACTCCATGAGTAACTAATACCGACTGCCTAAAACAAAGCGCTATCTTCAGGACAGGATTATCTTGGGGGTATAGGATGCATCTAAAACACTACATGTTCCGTCATCAATAAAGGTCTGCACGACACGACGAACTAATCTAGATTCTTACATGTTTACTCCATGAGTAACTAATGTCGACTGCCTAAAACAAAGCGCTATCTTCAGGACAGGATTATCTTGGGGGTATAGGATGCATCTAAAACACTACATGTTCCGTCATCAATAAACGTCTGCACGACACGACGAACTAATCTAGATTCTTACATGTTTACTCCATGAGTAACTAATACCGACTGCCTAAAACAAAGCGCTATCTTCAGGACAGGATTATCTTGGGGGTATAGGATGCATCTAAAACACTAAATGTTCCGTCATCAATAAACGTCTGCACGACACGACGAACTAATCTAGATTCTTACATGTTTACTCCATGAGTAACTAATACCGACTGCCTAAAACAAAGCGCTATCTTCAGGACAGGATTATCTTGGGGGTATAGGATGCATCTAAAACACTACATGTTCCGTCATCAATAAAGGTCTGCACGACACGACGAACTAATCTAGATTCTTACATGTTTACTCCATGAGTAACTAATGTCGACTGCCTAAAACAAAGCGCTATCTTCAGGACAGGATTATCTTGGGGGTATAGGATGCATCTAAAACACTACATGTTCCGTCATCAATAAACGTCTGCACGACACGACGAACTAATCTAGATTCTTACATGTTTACTCCATGAGTAACTAATACCGACTGCCTAAAACAAAGCGCTATCTTCAGGACAGGATTATCTTGGGGGTATAGGATGCATCTAAAACACTAAATGTTCCGTCATCAATAAACGTCTGCACGACACGACGAACTAATCTAGATTCTTACATGTTTACTCCATGAGTAACTAATACCGACTGCCTAAAACAAAGCGCTATCTTCAGGACAGGATTATCTTGGGGGTATAGGATGCATCTAAAACACTACATGTTCCGTCATCAATAAAGGTCTGCACGACACGACGAACTAATCTAGATTCTTACATGTTTACTCCATGAGTAACTAATGTCGACTGCCTAAAACAAAGCGCTATCTTCAGGACAGGATTATCTTGGGGGTATAGGATGCATCTAAAACACTACATGTTCCGTCATCAATAAACGTCTGCACGACACGACGAACTAATCTAGATTCTTACATGTTTACTCCATGAGTAACTAATACCGACTGCCTAAAACAAAGCGCTATCTTCAGGACAGGATTATCTTGGGGGTATAGGATGCATCTAAAACACTAAATGTTCCGTCATCAATAAACGTCTGCACGACACGACGAACTAATCTAGATTCTTACATGTTTACTCCATGAGTAACTAATACCGACTGCCTAAAACAAAGCGCTATCTTCAGGACAGGATTATCTTGGGGGTATAGGATGCATCTAAAACACTACATGTTCCGTCATCAATAAAGGTCTGCACGACACGACGAACTAATCTAGATTCTTACATGTTTACTCCATGAGTAACTAATGTCGACTGCCTAAAACAAAGCGCTATCTTCAGGACAGGATTATCTTGGGGGTATAGGATGCATCTAAAACACTACATGTTCCGTCATCAATAAACGTCTGCACGACACGACGAACTAATCTAGATTCTTACATGTTTACTCCATGAGTAACTAATACCGACTGCCTAAAACAAAGCGCTATCTTCAGGACAGGATTATCTTGGGGGTATAGGATGCATCTAAAACACTAAATGTTCCGTCATCAATAAACGTCTGCACGACACGACGAACTAATCTAGATTCTTACATGTTTACTCCATGAGTAACTAATACCGACTGCCTAAAACAAAGCGCTATCTTCAGGACAGGATTATCTTGGGGGTATAGGATGCATCTAAAACACTAAATGTTCCGTCATCAATAAACGTCTGCACGACACGACGAACTAATCTAGATTCTTACATGTTTACTCCATGAGTAACTAATGTCGACTGCCTAAAACAAAGCGCTATCTTCAGGACAGGATTATCTTGGGGGTATAGGATGCATCTAAAACACTACATGTTCCGTCATCAATAAACGTCTGCACGACACGACGAACTAATCTAGATTCTTACATGTTTACTCCATGAGTAACTAATACCGACTGCCTAAAACAAAGCGCTATCTTCAGGACAGGATTATCTTGGGGGTATAGGATGCATCTAAAACACTAAATGTTCCGTCATCAATAAACGTCTGCACGACACGACGAACTAATCTAGATTCTTACATGTTTACTCCATGAGTAACTAATACCGACTGCCTAAAACAAAGCGCTATCTTCAGGACAGGATTATCTTGGGGGTATAGGATGCATCTAAAACACTACATGTTCCGTCATCAATAAAGGTCTGCACGACACGACGAACTAATCTAGATTCTTACATGTTTACTCCATGAGTAACTAATGTCGACTGCCTAAAACAAAGCGCTATCTTCAGGACAGGATTATCTTGGGGGTATAGGATGCATCTAAAACACTACATGTTCCGTCATCAATAAACGTCTGCACGACACGACGAACTAATCTAGATTCTTACATGTTTACTCCATGAGTAACTAATACCGACTGCCTAAAACAAAGCGCTATCTTCAGGACAGGATTATCTTGGGGGTATAGGATGCATCTAAAACACTAAATGTTCCGTCATCAATAAACGTCTGCACGACACGACGAACTAATCTAGATTCTTACATGTTTACTCCATGAGTAACTAATACCGACTGCCTAAAACAAAGCGCTATCTTCAGGACAGGATTATCTTGGGGGTATAGGATGCATCTAAAACACTACATGTTCCGTCATCAATAAAGGTCTGCACGACACGACGAACTAATCTAGATTCTTACATGTTTACTCCATGAGTAACTAATGTCGACTGCCTAAAACAAAGCGCTATCTTCAGGACAGGATTATCTTGGGGGTATAGGATGCATCTAAAACACTACATGTTCCGTCATCAATAAACGTCTGCACGACACGACGAACTAATCTAGATTCTTACATGTTTACTGCATGAGTAACTAATGCCGACTGCCTAAAACAAAGCGCTACCTTCAGGACAGGATTATCTTGGGGGTATAGGATGCATCTAAAACACTACATGTTCCGTCATCAATAAAGGTCTGCACGACACGACGAACTAATCTAGATTCTTACATGTTTACTCCATGAGTAACTAATGTCGACTGCCTAAAACAAAGCGCTATCTTCAGGACAGGATTATCTTGGGGGTATAGGATGCATCTAAAACACTAAATGTTCCGTCATCAATAAACGTCTGCACGACACGACGAACTAATCTAGATTCTTACATGTTTACTCCATGAGTAACTAATGTCGACTGCCTAAAACAAAGCGCTATCTTCAGGACAGGATTATCTTGGGGGTATAGGATGCATCTAAAACACTACATGTTCCGTCATCAATAAACGTCTGCACGACACGACGAACTAATCTAGATTCTTACATGTTTACTCCATGAGTAACTAATGTCGACTGCCTAAAACAAAGCGCTACCTTCAGGACAGGATTATCTTGGGGGTATAGGATGCATCTAAAACACTACATGTTCCGTCATCAATAAAGGTCTGCACGACACGACGAACTAATCTAGATTCTTACATGTTTACTCCATGAGTAACTAATGTCGACTGCCTAAAACAAAGCGCTATCTTCAGGACAGGATTATCTTGGGGGTATAGGATGCATCTAAAACACTACATGTTCCGTCATCAATAAACGTCTGCACGACACGACGAACTAATCTAGATTCTTACATGTTTACTCCATGAGTAACTAATGCCGACTGCCTAAAACAAAGCGCTACCTTCAGGACAGGATTATCTTGGGGGTATAGGATGCATCTAAAACACTACATGTTCCGTCATCAATAAAGGTCTGCACGACACGACGAACTAATCTAGATTCTTACATGTTTACTCCATGAGTAACTAATGTCGACTGCCTAAAACAAAGCGCTATCTTCAGGACAGGATTATCTTGGGGGTATAGGATGCATCTAAAACACTAAATGTTCCGTCATCAATAAACGTCTGCACGACACGACGAACTAATCTAGATTCTTACATGTTTACTCCATGAGTAACTAATACCGACTGCCTAAAACAAAGCGCTATCTTCAGGACAGGATTATCTTGGGGGTATAGGATGCATCTAAAACACTAAATGTTCCGTCATCAATAAACGTCTGCACGACACGACGAACTAATCTAGATTCTTACATGTTTACTCCATGAGTAACTAATACCGACTGCCTAAAACAAAGCGCTATCTTCAGGACAGGATTATCTTGGGGGTATAGGATGCATCTAAAACACTAAATGTTCCGTCATCAATAAACGTCTGCACGACACGACGAACTAATCTAGATTCTTACATGTTTACTCCATGAGTAACTAATGTCGACTGCCTAAAACAAAGCGCTATCTTCAGGACAGGATTATCTTGGGGGTATAGGATGCATCTAAAACACTACATGTTCCGTCATCAATAAACGTCTGCACGACACGACGAACTAATCTAGATTCTTACATGTTTACTCCATGAGTAACTAATACCGACTGCCTAAAACAAAGCGCTATCTTCAGGACAGGATTATCTTGGGGGTATAGGATGCATCTAAAACACTAAATGTTCCGTCATCAATAAACGTCTGCACGACACGACGAACTAATCTAGATTCTTACATGTTTACTCCATGAGTAACTAATACCGACTGCCTAAAACAAAGCGCTATCTTCAGGACAGGATTATCTTGGGGGTATAGGATGCATCTAAAACACTACATGTTCCGTCATCAATAAAGGTCTGCACGACACGACGAACTAATCTAGATTCTTACATGTTTACTCCATGAGTAACTAATGTCGACTGCCTAAAACAAAGCGCTATCTTCAGGACAGGATTATCTTGGGGGTATAGGATGCATCTAAAACACTACATGTTCCGTCATCAATAAAGGTCTGCACGACACGACGAACTAATCTAGATTCTTACATGTTTACTCCATGAGTAACTAATACCGACTGCCTAAAACAAAGCGCTATCTTCAGGACAGGATTATCTTGGGGGTATAGGATGCATCTAAAACACTACATGTTCCGTCATCAATAAACGTCTGCACGACACGACGAACTAATCTAGATTCTTACATGTTTACTCCATGAGTAACTAATGTCGACTGCCTAAAACAAAGCGCTATCTTCAGGACAGGATTATCTTGGGGGTATAGGATGCATCTAAAACACTACATGTTCCGTCATCAATAAACGTCTGCACGACACGACGAACTAATCTAGATTCTTACATGTTTACTCCATGAGTAACTAATGTCGACTGCCTAAAACAAAGCGCTATCTTCAGGACAGGATTATCTTGGGGGTATAGGATGCATCTAAAACACTACATGTTCCGTCATCAATAAACGTCTGCACGACACGACGAACTAATCTAGATTCTTACATGTTTACTGCATGAGTAACTAATGCCGACTGCCTAAAACAAAGCGCTACCTTCAGGACAGGATTATCTTGGGGGTATAGGATGCATCTAAAACACTACATGTTCCGTCATCAATAAACGTCTGCACGACACGACGAACTAATCTAGATTCTTACATGTTTACTGCATGAGTAACTAATGCCGACTGCCTAAAACAAAGCGCTACCTTCAGGACAGGATTATCTTGGGGGTATAGGATGCATCTAAAACACTACATGTTCCGTCATCAATAAAGGTCTGCACGACACGACGAACTAATCTAGATTCTTACATGTTTACTCCATGAGTAACTAATACCGACTGCCTAAAACAAAGCGCTACCTTCAGGACAGGATTATCTTAGGGGTACAGGATGCATCTAAAACACTACATGTTCCGTCATCAATAAACGTCTGCACGACACGACGAACTAATCTAGACTCTTACATGTTTACTCCATGAATAACTAATGCCGACTGCCTAAAACAAAGCGCTATCTTCAGGACAGGGTTATCTTAGGGGTACAGGATGCATTTAAAAGAATCTAGAAAGATATCTCGCTTCTCGCAGTTGTTATATCGATTTCGTCTCGAATTTTAAACTGCAATCTCGTTTGTATAATGCAACGAGACGTGCATCACTAAATTGATGATACAGCGTAACGTGAGAGCGTACCTACGATATTTGTGTGCGAGCGCGTGACCAGTGCGTGCGAACCGACGCTGATAGAAGCGTCTAGAGAATGGTCGAGGGCTCGGAAAGCGATGTTGAGTATATAGATGCTTTGGAAGTCGGACAATTGAATATAAAGGCGCAAAATACAAAAAAATACTGTATACAATCAAATCGTCCCTATTACTTAGGATAAATTCTTACCTTTTGGATAGCAGACGATAACTGAACGGTTGTTCTAAGCTTCATCCATCTTTGATTTGATTTTGTCCTATGAACATGAAAAATATTGTACACAACTATAATAATTCTAAAAAGGTGAATTAACAAATGTCTATTTAGATTCATTACATATATAAAGAAGATATATAAAGACCAAAACCCAAGGCATTCAAAAGAATTTTCAAAAAGAAGAAATTACAATTCATTTTACACTTACAAGAAAATATGTGAAGATAGTTCAAAAGGGGAAAAGTACCATATATATTTGAGAGAAAAACTGTTTAATCTGTTCATAAAATACGTGTTCCGAACTACTGTGCCGACTAAATTATTACGGCTTAACGAATAACAATAAAGACTGAAACTTTTAATATTAATTGTAATGATAATGTAGAAACTTCCGTGTCGACGGGCCTCTGATAGCCACAGACACCTCGCTAAGCCGTCTTTCGATAGTTATATGAAAGCGCTACAACTTTCATTAGGGTTATTTTACGGTATACCGTAGCGTTCTAGCGCAATCGATCAAGGAAGCCAAACATTCTCAAAAAATCACAAATTTCTCTGTTCTTCCGCCGCCTATATCTCGCAGATTATTGATATTACGTAAAAATGTGTATAGACCTTTTCGAAAGAAAATTTATTTATCTTTAAATTTGGTATTCACCTTATTTGTCATAGGACCGCCCAGAATCGAAATATTGGCAATTTCATTTTTGTTCGCGATATGACTCCGACTGATAATTTCGTGTTCGTGGAACAATACACTTAATCGAAGCGCAGGGCGGCGCAGCGAAGCGCGGCAAAGTCATTTATAGAACCAACGCGCACTTGCGAGTTTTCAACGAGAAACGGCCGTGCTTGTTTCAAAAAATGGACAGCTCGGAGGGAACGCAACAACGCAGACAAATTTATAAGTCGCTTCGCGTCCTTCAAGTGCGTGATTGCCTTAAAGGAATCAGAAACTAATACGACTTTTCAATACATGAATTAGCATGGGATAAGTTTGTGGATCCGTCGGAGAATGTTACCGCGAATAAATCTATTATGTTTATTTTTTCTTTTGTCGTCTACCCACAGTTGTTTGAACGCTTTTACTTAACTGAAATTTCATAAAACAGTGTAGAAATCCATTTTTTAATAAAATGAAAACTATAAAAAAATATTTATGAACAAATTTCATCAAAAATGCAACATCCAATATTGAAATCTAAAGAAAGAATAAAAACATACATTGTTCATTTTAAAAAAATAAAATAATGAACAATATAAGTTTTAACTACGAACATTGATAATTAAAAATGGCTACAATTTTCCAATAAACATATAGGTACGAAGAATACAAAAAAACAAATTAATATACAGGGCCTTATTAAGGATAATTCATACCTTAATCAGACCCTGTATAATAAAATACCAATAGGAGAAACTACGAAAACTATGAGAAATATTATCTAATACAATGCAAAGGGCATTCACAGATTGTCCAATGAAAATAGAACAAAATAGAACACCATGATAACTAGAAGATATCTAGAGAAATAGAAGAATATGTCTTTCAAAAATTATCATTATTTTAACAAGTCCTTAAATTTATTATACTGCGGAAAAGGCCTCCCGTTATCCTAGGTAAGGGAGGTACAGGGATCGTGCTAAAAATATATGTAACTCACAGATAAATGTCACTGCCAAAAAACTAATCATTTCTATTAATAATAGTAACGTTTTCAAAAGAAAATGGTACTGTGTTGGCCACATCAGATTTTTGTATAATAAATGCTCAGAAATGTTAAAATGATGAAAGATTTTCAATCTAGTATGAAAGAAGAAACATTGAACACCCACAGTCAAAATCTGTTCGACCATTGTTGACCTTTTAATTTTCCTCAACGAATTATAGTAAGCCATGACCGCTCGTATATTTTTCCAGCTCTGACTTGCAGCCTTTGAGGTCACTTCCGCCAAAGACTGCACACTTCCGGTCGAACTAGCAGCTTTATTTCTGTGCAACAATACGTTACTGTTTATACCATACACTTGTCACACCCAGATTTGGGTCAAATTAGAATATGAGGCCTGAATTTTACTTAAACTTAAGTTACATTACATTTACATCGATTTTTCGGACATTGAGCAACTCCGAAATTAAAGGAAATTATGGTTTTTATACTAATAATATTGCAGGTAATTCGCACGTAAGGTGTGCCTCAAGGAGTGTATCCAGATCTTATGTGAGCCCAAAACTTTTATGGGACGAGTCTGGGGAAGGTTAAGGGATTGTCGTTTTTGGGCAATACTTGGCGTGTTTTTCCACAAGGCGCAACTTTCTACAGACACCCATTTTGGGCTTCCCAACCTCCATCATAAACTTTTAGAGATAAAAGAGCCCAAAACTTTTATGGAACGAGACTGGGGAAGGTTAGGGGATTGTCGTTTTTGGGCAATACTTGCCGTGTTCTTCCACAAGGCGCAACTTTCTACAGACACCCATTTTGGGCTTCCCAACCTCCATCCTAAACTTTTCGAGATAAAAGAGTCCAAAACTTTTATGGGGCGAGTCTGGGGAAGGTTAAGGGATTGTCGTTTTTAGGCAATACTTGGCGTGTTCTTCCACAAGGCGCAACTTTCTACAGACACCCATTTTTGGCTTCCCAACCTCCATCATAAACTTTTCGAGATAAAAAAGCCCAAAACTTTTATGGAACGAGTCTAGGGAAGGTTAGGGGATTGTCGTTTTTGGGCAATACTTGACGTGTTGTTCCACAACGCGCAACTTTCTACAGACACCCATTTGGGGCTTCCCAACCTCCATCATAAACTTTTCGAGATAAAAGAGCCCAAAACTTTTATAGAATGAGACTGGGAAAGGTTAAGGGATTGTCGTTTTTGGGCAAACTTGGCGTGTTCTTCCACAAGGCGCAACTTTCTACAGACACCCATTTTGGGCTTCCCAACCTCCATCATAAACTTTTCGAGATAAAAAAGCCCAAAACATTTATGGAACGAGACTGGGGAAGGTTAAGGAATTGTCGTTTTTGGGCAATACTTGGCGTGTTCTTCCACAAGGCGCAACTTTCTACAGACACCCATTTTGGGCTTCCCAACCTCCGTCATAAACTTTTCGAGATAAAAGAGCCCAAAACTTTTATGGAACGAGTCTAGGGAAGGTTAGGGGATTGTCGTTTTTGGGCAATACTTGACGTGTTCTTCCACAAGGCCCAACTTTCTACAGACACTCATTTTGGGCTTCCCAACCTCCATCATAAACTTTTCGAGATAAAAGAGCCCAAAACTTTTATGGGACGAGACTGAGGAAGGTTAAGGGATTGTCGTTTTGGGCAATACTTGGCGTGTTCTTCCACATGGCGCAACTTTCTACAGACACCCATTTGGGGCTTCCCAACCTCCATCATAAACTTTTCGAGATAAAAGATCCCAAAACTTTTATGGGACGAGTCTGGGGAAGGCTAGGGGATTATCGTTAGCCAGTTTTGAGTTTGTGTTGCATAGTAAGATGACGCAAGGTCTGACCAAAAGATAAAATCGTTCCAAGAGTGTTCTTCAATAATATTAACCGAGGCTTCAATTCAGTCGACCTAGATGGATCCCTTGAGGCACACCTTATGTGCGAATTTGACTTTTTCGTAGTAGGTCAATGTCTGAGGTCCATTAAAAAATTCCGCAAACTTATATATATTTTTAAAATAAATAAACTAAGATGACATAAGCTATTGTAAAATGTGTGTGTGTGTTTTTATGTATGATATGTATTTACAAATGTTGTGTAGTGCAAAACAGTGCTTCTCAAAATGTCTAGCATACAGTTGAAGCTATACCCATTTCAGGGTATAATATACCTGGTCACTGGTGTTTTGGGTCCATTGTTGGGTGGATCATTTGTACCAGGTTTTGTGTCTGGTGTTCTGAACATATTTTGATATTAGTAGTTGTTCATTTATATTTTTTAATTCTGTTGACATCATAACTTTGGCAAATGTATGAAATTATAATTAATTTTTGTTAAAACGTTCTACTTCTTGGATGCCAAAAGTCCCACAATACGTATAAGACAGCATTAAGGTCATATACACTCACCCATCTGCATTATATCGTTCCCGAGGGCTTTTGCAGTCACTCCGAGAGTCATCCTCGTCATCTTCCTCTCTCGAAGTGTTAAGCGGCGACCTTGGACTGGTTGCGGGGGTATCCGATAGACTATCAGGCGCAAGATGGGTGCTGGGCCCCATAGCCGACCCCAACAATGGGTGGGGCTCCTCCGACGACAGAGGTTCCACCTGCGGAACGCCAGGGTCAAAATTTTGTCGGAGAAAACCGCTGAGAAGTTAAGTTAAGCAAGTGTCTATTTATAGCGGTGATGTAATCGCCTAAACCTTTTGTGTTCATTGTTATTATGCGGTCGAACATTCTAGAGCTCTTCTAGAAGGTAATGGCAGCTGTATAAAAGGAACGCAGCTATGCTTGGAAGTTAGTTACATGGAGTGTTAGAGAGTAAAGTGTTAGTGAGAAGCACAGCAGTATCGTGGTGAGCGTATGCAGTTGGTGTCGAGTAGATACTCGGGAAGTTACTGGTATATTGGGATAGCTGTGGATGTAAATTCTCGGTAATGTTGACGAGTATTAGGAAGCTATAGTGTACAGGGACAGTAACGGCGAGTCGGGAGAGCTGTTAAAGAGAATACTCGGTACTGTTGAAGAGTATTGGAAAGCTAGGTATACGGGGACAGTAACGGCAAGTGGAAATGGATACTCGGCAATGGTGATACTAAGGCTGTGGAAGTTAGACAGAGAGTTACATAAATAGATAGATAGTGTTGTGAAAGAGGTGACTTCTGTCCGAGCAGTTGAATATACAGACGCTGTTGAGTCAGTTGTGTAAACTATTATTCACGAAAGATGACTATTCAAGGTCATTTGTGAGCCGTCTGATATAATACTTGCAGATAACTTCATTGCATTTTGTTTGCATAGACGTGCAACATGAAATATTCATGGACACATTTTAAGTGAAAAAATAAGAGTAATTCATTTGAAAATTATATTCTTTCTAAATAATGCCTTTCTGAAAGATTTTTGTTCTTCACTTATGTTTTTGCAAAATTCTAAAACATAGACTTAACTATGAACTAAGGAATAATAATTTGATTTAAACGGCAACGCCACTGGGTAAATAATAGCACAGAGGGCAGTAGGTATCTGTAATTCTACGACATATGTCATTATTATTTATAGTGTGTTAGAAAGTAATGCCACTATTTACGTATATCTGTCACACCACATAAATTAAATAGACATACGTCACATAATCTTTCTCTTTCTAATACAAAATGTTGCTAAGCTACTGCTATAAAATGCTGTGTATTTTTTCTTCGAACATATGACCTTGAATAGTCATCTTTCGTGAATAATAGTTAATATAGACGCTGTGGAAGTCGGTAGGCGGACAGTTGAACGTTATATAAGTATATAGTGATATAAATATAGTGATATGAATATCGCGTAAACAGTCTACAACAGTCTGCAACAGGCCGGCAGTCTAAAATTGGGATGCGTAGTGAAATAAATAATTTGTAATATCGTGTAAATAAATAGTAGTGTTAATTGGTTAAATAAATAGTGTTAGTGTTGTCTAGTTATAATTATAGTTTTAGTCTTAATTAGTTTTTAATACTTGTTTAATATTAGTAATAGTAACTTTTATTATAGTTCAATAAACACTTTTATTTTAAATAATAATAATTGTCTAATATTTACACTTCATCCAAATAAATAAAAACGTAACATTAATATATCAAATCGTCCCAAAGACATGATTGTATTCACTGAAACTCACTATCAAATTTTTGAACCATTACATAGGAAATCAGAAAAATATACATACAGAATTACACAAAGTGTATTTAATCGTCGGATAATTCATTATTGAAACACAGAACTCACTAAACATTTAACATTACATACACACATTTCATAGACGCATTGAACGACAACTGACCGATATATATTAAGAAACATGAAACCATATAAAAACCTGAGTAGAATTCAATGAAATATCGTGTGTTTCAGAGCTACACAAAAGTTTCTAAATCAGAGTCTGCAAGTAAAGTTCATTTTGTTAATAATATAATTGTATTTTCTTATTTTTTCCGCCAATTAATTGAGGCTTTCAGGATAAATTAGTTACCAAGTTAGCATCACTGAAACAGTCGAACACGAATTTGAATAACTCAGAGAACAATGGATTTAAAAAGTTTCAACAATTTAATTTGACTTGAAAACTTAATTCTTCCCACATCACTTATTTTGCATTGCAAGGAAAACAACGGAACGGCTGGAACAGCGCTATTGCATCAAATTTTGCCTGAACTGGGCTACAGCCGGTGGAAAACATTTGGAAGATTTAGGCGACTTTTGGTGATGAAGCTATGGGCATCACACAGATTTAGGAGTGGTACAACATGCCGAAATGGCCAGGTCATTGCCAAAGTCAACACTGTGGTGACGCGGGATCGTCGTGTCTATTATGACAAAAGATTTGGCCATGAAGGGAAATTCGTGCCGAAGCTGCTGACGGCGTGTAAAAGCAATTTCGTGTTGTCCACAAACTTGTGGCGAGTCTTGGGTGTACGCCAAGATCCGGGAGCCAGAGAAGGCCCGTCAAGTGCACAGCAACGTCAAAGTCAAAACTTGGCTGCTGTCTTTGACCACAAAATCAAACAATCAAATACTACAGGGATGTGTTGTGCATTAGGTATTGTTTTTATCAGGATTAAAGGAAAAATCTTAAAAAATGAGTCTAATTTTTCAGTCGGGAGACATAACGTGTATCTTCCTGTGCGCCTTGACGACTATACAGTTGTGATTTCTAGAATCAACAATCAACCTTTTCAAAGCTCCTTACTGACTGATCCCCAGACTCAAGATTTAAAAGAACACGATTTCAGACAAGACAGGACAATACGAGGGTATCCTTTTATATTTCGGGATTAGAGAACAAAAACAAATATTAATCATCGAAAATAGCTTTATTGTTTTTCAAAATATTCCCCATTAAGATCTATACACTTTTGCATGCGTTTGAACCAATTGTCGAAGCACTTTTGCCACTCTGATTGAGGTATCTCCAAAACATGCATTCTGAACGCATCAACCGCTTCTTCAGGTGTCGAAAAACGTTGACCCCTCATTTTATTTTTTACGTACGGGAATAAAAAGAAATCATTCGGTGCCAAGTCAAGACTATACGGCGGATGACTCAGCAAATCGATGTTTTGAGTGCTCAAAAATGCAGTTGTTTGAGCCGATGTGTGAGAGCTCGCATTGTCGTGGTGAAGAGTGATCCGTCTTCGGCGGTTGGTTTTCCCGATTTCTTGGAAGACAACTGACAAACAAATGGTTGTGTACCACTCAGAATTGACTGTTCTGCGTTGTTCTAGTGGTACGGTTGCGACATGTCCAGTTTTTCCGAAAAAACAGGCGACCATTTGCTTGGAAGTGCTTCGTGCGCGAACAACTTTTGTGGGATTTGGCTCATCTTGAAACACCCATACAGTCGACTGCTGTTTACTTTCGGGCTCATACGCGTAAATCCACGATTCATCACCTTTCACGATGTCATAGACGTGTTTCGAAGCACCGCGATCGTATTTTTTGAGCATTTCTTTCGACCAATCGACACGAGCCTTTTTTTGAGCGATTGACAAATTGTGTGGGATCCAACGCGAACAAATTTTTTTGACAGTCAAATGTTCATGCAATATTGAATGTATGCTGGTCCCACTAATGCCTAAGGTTGCCTCAATCTCACGATAGGTCACATGACGATATTGCAATATCAGTTCGCGCACAGCATCAATGGTTTCCGGAACAACAACTGATTTTGGACGACCTTCACGAAATTCGTCTTGGAGTGAACTACGACCTCGGTTGAATTCACCATACCATCGATAAACACTGGTCCTAGATGGAGCTTCATCGCCAAAAATTGAATTAAGTTCATCGATGCACTGTTGTTGACTTAATCCACGTCGAAAGTTGTAAAAAATAATCGCACGAAAATGTTCACGATTTAATTCAATTTTTTGGCCGAGATGAATCTTTTAAGTTACTGTAAACAACACAAATAGCGCTCGTATGTTAAAACGTTCTCAGTACGTATAACCTCAAAAATGTCAAACTTTACGATAGAGCTGTCAGTTGCCAGATTGCAACACTAGGGTTGTCCAATCCCGAAATATAAAAGGCAACCCTCGTATAGCTGCAACGACTGAAAAACCCGCATTCGTCTTTTAATAACCACCCGGTATATATCTCGTGTTTTATTTATTGAAAATTAGACTTTATAATTCTCAAAGTTAAAAACAAACTAGAGTTTCTGTTCTGTTTTTATGTTCAAAAGATTATAAGATATTAAATTTTTAATTACCAATTTTAAGATACTTAAAACTTTTTAATTCTTTTTAACAGTAAACATGAATACTTTTCCAATATTTTTTGAAATAAATTAACTGCGAGAAATATTAATTCTCGTTTTAATTATAATTAATAGCAGACACAATTCGCTGTCACTTCTGTCTTCACAAAAATTCGAAGGGAAAAGCAGTTCTGGTCCAAAAATAGATTACATTGTTGCTGATAGTATTTTATGAACCAAGGGCGTTACGTTGATGATAATGCCTGGAGGGCGACGAGGATCTATCCCGAGGGTCTTTAGCCAGATCTAGTGGTGCATACAAGATTTTGTGTTTCACTAGAATATGTGACATAAGTTTTGAGAAATTGTTGATCTCCCTGGCCCGCACGCTCGCCAGATTTAACCCCGTGCAACTTTTTACTGTGGGATAATCTCAAAGCCAAAAAACCTGTAACTATAAAGGAGGCAATATGCACAGAAATTCTCCAAATAATGCGAAATTTCATAAGTCGTAATTATTTTGCCGCACCTGTCTATGGATGGCTTCAATTCTGAATCTAATTTGAATATGTATGTGGTACGTGACATACATCATATATACATACATACATATATTACACATAAATGTCAACAGTCAAAATAATGTTATATAGCTGTAAGCGTATATACAGTAATAAAATTGTATTGCTTGTCTCTAAGTTTGTTTTAAGTGTTTTCAGTAATGTATATTTGATGGAAATGTTTGAAAATTAAATTTATGTCGGAGAGATGTTTCACTAAATCTAAATATACACACATTTAATCCTATAAAATTCAACTAAACTACATTAAGTTACTGAAATTATGTATCACAATTCATTAGCAAATATATAACTATTGTTACATTAAGGTAGAAGCCGAGGTGACAATTTTTCTCTGGGTACGCTAAAGAGTGATTTCGTGGCCTTGATATTTTAATAACTATTGTGTAACCGTAATAAATATGTATTACAAATTTTATTAATTTTAAACATTGTAAATAGAAAGTTAGCTGGCTATGGAATTGACATTTGGTAAACATTGTTTACGTAATTTCACGGCCTGTTTTGCGGCTGAGAAATGCTTATTTCGCGTCCGGTTGCACAAAAATAAATAAATAATATAAATATATACTCATTACAGACGTGGAGAGAGCACCACAGCCATTTTGTGCCATTTAAAATTCGAAATATTTGGCGTCGGTCGGGATCAAACACGCGCCCACGAGACCCCATAAAAATAAATATTTTAAATTTTGGTCCAATTCATTTTTACCTCCCGCTACCCTTGGTGAGGGAGGTATAGGGATCGTGCTAAAAATCGCATATCGAGATTTTGGTAAATGACCACGTTTTAAGGTCCCTAGAATCCAATTTTAACACGATGATGTCTGTGTGTATGTATGTGTGTGTGGATCCTCCACTCTAAATCAAATACTATCATTCAGAAAATTGAAATCTTGTATTTCGAAGTTTTTCTGTATTGGAAAGAGCCCATTAGATTTTGGTGAAAATCGGATAACCGGAAATGGCACTTTACTAGAAGCTCAAAATAGTTTTTCTTATATATATATATATATATATATATATATATATATATATATATATATATATATATATATATATATATATATATTATGGATAGGGTTATAAAATTATCTGCAATTTAAATCCCAGAACCTACGCTTCAAACAAACAAAATGCAGTTATTCAAATGTATGTAACTGACAGATAAATGTCACTATCAAAGAACTAATCATTTCAAAATAATATTAGTAACGTTTTAAAACGAAAAAAAGTAAATAGAACAATAGAAAAGGAATTCAATACAGTTTCCAGCATAAGTAAATATGTAGGTAAGTATTTAGATTAATACAAATTAACGATTCTGAAAAATATTTAAGCTAATCCTCATTTTTGGATTAGTGAATACTATTCTATCCCGGTATTTAAAATTTAATCTTCATTTTATTACAGCTCCGTTGCTCAATGGTTAGAGCAACGCCTCATGTCATGAGTGCCCTCGGGGCTCTGGGTTCGAATCCCACTAAGGCATGGATATGTGTGAATGTGAACCCACTCTGTAATTGGGATTTAATTCTGTTGAGGGTTTTAAAAAAAGGTAGTTACTTGGATTAGATTAGACTATATTTTAAGAAATAAACTGTCAAAATTAGAATTAACTTAATCTTTTTTGTGACTCGAGCTGTAAATGGCGGGAGGTATTGTGTTGGCCACACCAGATTTTTTCTTGGTAAAATTGAGGTTAAGTTTGTGTTTAAATTCTTGCGAATGTCAGAAATTTAATTTCGGAGGCTATAAGATATTTCTCTGCCCCTTCTACGACGTACGGCACTGTGTAAAGACAAATTACCTGAGAGATATTTTAGGGGAGGTCTTAGTTTAAATTATGCCCAGAATAGTTTATATGGCCTGAATTCTTGAAGGTGGTAACTCTTCAAATAATGTCTTAAAACTAAATTAACTAAAAGTTGTCTACTTTTGTACAACATTAGATTTTGACTATACCTATATGATAAACCGGAAGTGGTACTTAATTTGGAGCTTTTAACAGATTTTCGAGGTAAAACATAATAAAATATAATCCAAAATTTGGTATTACAGACTTTTCTATTTATCGGAACAAATTTTGTTTAAGAACGATCAACCGGAAGTGATACTTTACTTAAAGTTCATTGCTATTTCAAACATGGAATTGACGGGAGGTCATGTGTTGTCCACATCAGATTTTTTAATTTTGAATACATATATTTTTATAATATTAAATCATAAAAACTAAGTAAATGACACTACTGAATTTGACAGGAGGAAATGACGGTGAGCCAAACAGGCGAGCCTGTCACCTCCTTGAGGCAGTAAAATAGTTACCTGGTGTGTAAATCAAATTTAAAATTATAAATTAAACCTGTCAGTTGCAATTTTCACATATAAAAGACGTTACTAACGCGGTAACGCAAATAAATAAAATTTAATATTAATTTTTATCAGCATAATATATTTTATTATTTGAATTCGACTTGTATCGAATCAATTTTTACTTTAAATGTTAGAACAATTATTTATTTAATAATATTTGTAAAGAAAATTTATTATCAATAAAAATACGTAGGCTAGACACTGTGGCTCGTAGTATGATCACGGTTTTAACTAAAACATTGTTTTAAGAAATGTCAAATTCAAATTTCAATATTTAATTTCGCCATTATGTTTAAAGAACGATTTTTTTAAAAATATTTGTTTGAATACAAACTATGTTCTGCTTTAAAATCATATTTTGATAAATTTAATATAATTTATTATTGATATTAAATAATCAAATTTGACATTTCTTAAAACAGCGTTTTAGTTAAAACCGTGATCATACTACGAGCCTGTGTGTATATATATGAAAAATAAAATATAATAACTATATTTAGCAGTTTCTTTACCGAATACGTAAGTATTATACTTAAAAAATTCAATATAGAGTTAAAAGCAGTCAGATAACTTCAGTGTTTACTGAAAATATATAATCTTTTCAAAAACGGTAATGTGCTGGCCACATCAGATTTTTTTTAAATTGTATAAACCAGATAAACTGTCACTTGAAACTTAGATAATTTTTTTGTACAAATCTGGCTTTTATTCTCTGCCTTGAGGCACACCATTCGTATATTGCTATTGTATTTTCGTTTTATTTTGGTTTCAAATATTTCAGCTTACGGCTGTTAAATCTGTTTAAAAATTTGCAAACATGTATAGGAACTCACAAAAAACAATATACTTAAATTTCATTAAGTCTTAGATGTTTATAATAATAGAACCAGCTTAATTTTCAGATACGCGTACGATACAAAGTTACTACGTATGAGTTTTAAAGCTGATATGCCGGGTCCTTCGAAACCTTATTGATTTTTAAGAATTTGGTCAAGGAATTGTTAAATTTTCAGTGATCTATTTACACTGACCTACTTATTATCTTATAAATACAACACTATCGATCGTCTTCATTTTTTATTATAAATAGATACACAAGTACAATTTAAGATTCAATTATTCAAAGGACAATATTTGTTGGAAATTATTTTAAATTAAAATAGCAACGAACATGCGTTTTTGCCCGACTTGTTCATAACGATTTCTGTTCAAATTTCTGTATATATTAAGCACAGTAGCAGTTTAAAAATATACTTGGCGCCAAATTACATTGCCTGTGACGTCAGAAAGACATTAACCAATGACACAACTCCACCGATATTCGAGCAAGTAAATTGTATTCTGTAAAATAAATTTGACACATGTCAACATTAATTATATATTTACATTTATCTCCAACATGTTTGTCTATTTTTGAGCAGACACACACACACACACACACACACACACACACACACACACACACACACACACACACACACTTTATTTTTTATTTTAACTTTTGGATTTATTTCGTATCAGAAACATACAGAATACAATATTATTAAAACATATATAAATACCGTCTAGTAATGTTTTATCCTGGATTTATCAATCTGTCTTATGTTCCAGTAGTGCAAAGATTAGCCGGTGGGCAATCACGTGACTCGAACGACCTTGACGTTCTTGAAACCAGCTGATTTGTGTACGAGACCAATGTTATTATTGTACAATTTTCAGCCAGTAAAACACATGAAATTAAAAATAATAACTTCTTAACAGTTTAAAATTAAAATAAGTCTAAACATTTGTCTTGTATGTTGATTCAAGCACTTCAAGGTCGCTAGAGTCACATGTCTGCTCGCGCCCTATAAGAACCGTAGCCTGAGTGCATTTATTTAATTATAAAGATATTATTACATCAAAATAATCTTTACAGCAAAGAAGTTTTGATTTTATCTTTACTTGCGACAGCCATTTCATTCGTCTTTCTTCGTTTTGAGGCACTACTAGACATATTTTCCCTATTATCAGTTCTATTTGGGCACACTGCACAAAACATTTTTTTATAACCATGTTTATTTCCAAATACAAAAATCAGTAGTTGACAGCTGCCATGACTGTCACTCGTTTAAATTCAGTGGCAAATGTAAGCCACACCCTCATTGGTTAGGTCCTTTCGAACGTCATCAGGGGAAGAGGAAATTCAAACATTTCAAAGACAATTTTCTCAAGAATAAAGAATAATTCTGAATAAATTTGTTTGTACTTCTGTTGTCAATTGTTTTATTTAATTTTACACCTAGTTACTTTTATTTTTCCACCCTATTTTACCGAATGGTTCGTATCAACGCCCTCTTTGATTATTAAAATACCCCTTTGCAATTTTTTATGCTTTTACAAGCAAAAAATTGCAGTTTAATTAAAATTTTTTACCCCTGCCTGATGCCAAAATGTGATGACATATAAAATACAACCTGATACGCTGTGGCTTTGATTATATTGGTCACGGTGTGAAGTTAGCTGCCATATATTCACATATTAGTTCTACAAATTTCTTTTGATTAAATTAAAAATATAGATTTGAAACTTACAAAAACTGAATATTGAATTACATCATCTTTATCGATAATACCAGCTTTAATTCTATTGGAAATTGGATCCCTAAGACCTGCACAATTTCCTATGAGTCTATATTTAAACTAGCCGAAAGAATTTTGTAGAATTTTCAAACAATTTGTGTCTAAAAAATGTGTTACTGCATTTTTGTTAAATTTGGGGGTGTTTTGAGCACGTACAGACCTGTATATGTTACAAGGTCAATCAATAAATGCCCTTTGAACTGCCCCCTCCCATAAGTCCCTAAGCCATTTCGACCAAGGATACAAAAAAACATTTGGAAAAATCTGATGTGGCCAACACATAACCTCTCGCCAGATATTTTACCTGGTTGTACACATAAAACGAAAAATATTTTTAAATACAAATACATATATTCATGTCTCACTACAAAATAATTCTCACATATATTTGCAAAATCTATGGGATATTTTAAAATAAATTATGTATCCTGAAATTCTCTTTTTCTACTTTCCTTTTCTTTTTCTTTATATTCGTCATTTTTTCGCAAATTCCTTTTGTATTCTTTTTTACGTATATTCTTTTGCGTTGTTGACTTTTTTTTTATTTTCATAATCTTTATAATAATGTACAAATATTTTTGACAGGCATATAAATATTTTTGACAGTGACCTTTATGTGTCAATTACAAACATTTGAATTTCTTGCCTTGAAGTAGTTTGATCTGATATTTTTTACATCAAATTATTTTATATGCCTTTCTTTATCTCTAAATCTATAGAAGATATAATAATGAATTTATATTTATCGAATAAAGAATTTAACGTTCTTTAATATAAGTATTTACATAAATTTTCGATAAATAATATTTAGATGATTTTTTTCTTGTAACTACTACTTCTGGTTGTCCAATTGTTACCAAAACTGACTCGACTCTTCCCATTATTGTTAGATTGAGGAATCCGTAATTAAAAATGTCTTAAGTATTTGAGATATAGTGAATCCAACATCCACACACACACACACACACACACACACACACACACATCCACAAACATACACACATACATCCACACACACATACATCCACACACACACACACACACACAGACACACGCACGCACGCACGCACGCACGCACGCA